>JASFAX010000223.1:0-78673 GCA_030737875.1 Allium sativum
CGTTGAGATTAGTCATGTGTTGAACGAAATATTTTAGTAATAAAATTTATATCTTTATCAATATAAAATAAAGGTTCATGTGTTGACAGTACTCATCCGTTGAGATTAGTCATGTGTTGAACGAAATATTTTGATAATAACAACTATTTTGAAAAAGAAATATTTGAAATAGAATATTTGAAAATAGAAATATATGAAGCCGTGTTGATTAGATTGACGCCATTTTGACGTGAACGATATTTATATCGATTTTATCCAATTTGGATTGAATCGAATAGAAAACGACTTTGAAATTGAATTGAATTCAAAACGAACTGAAATTGAATTAGAAATCAATTTGAATTGAAATCAATTTGAAATGAATTTAAAACGAATTTGTATTGGAATATTCAATTTTGATTTGAAATTGAACATGAAGTTGAAACCATTTTGAAAATGAATTTAAAACGATTTATAAAGCACGTTTTAAAAGGAAATCGACGAAGTATATATTATATATATTATATATATAATATAACGGCCTGAATAGAACGCGCCGCGCCGCGGCAGTTCGCGAATTTCGACCATTGACTTCGAACGGATATTGCGGGAGATCCGACCGTCGGATTCTCCTAAAACCGGAACCGTTGGGTTCGTATCGAAAAGAGATTTCTAATGAATATTAGAAATTTTAAATCTAACGGTTGGATTTGGAGATACGTCCAAATCAAATTTGAAAAAGGTCGTTGTAAGTGCAGTTCGATGGCCGTTGATGGAAATCGACTGTATGGGCCTTAATAAAATTATTAAAAATAGTAATAATTTGTGTAAAATCATAAGAAATGATTTAGAAAGAATTGGGTTGAAAAACTCCATATTTGAAAATCCAATTTACGCCCCAAAGGGCGGGGAAACGTAGTGTTCAGGCATAATAATGCACATCGGTGGACCGGCCCTGTAGCTCCAAGGCTTGCCTGCGCGCTTGCCTGAGACATGGGCTAGATTGTCTCGAATCGGTAGAGGACGATCCCTAGCCTCGGTTCATAGATGGAAATCCAATTTCCAAATACGTGACTTTGCGGTTTTATTTGTAAACCTATATATGGCGACATAGTGGCATGGGACGCTCATGCCGCCTATGATTGATACTTATGATTTGAAGTTGTTTTATACACTATACACTTATAATAGTATCAAACGATTTCTTTTAAACGTATCAAGCATTCTTGGCTATTATAAGGTAAAAACCCTATCCCCCGGCTTGCGTTGCATTGTGTGATAGGACCTGGGTCTTATAATAGCTTCATTTTCCTTTATTTAGCATTGCGCTGTTGTTTTATGCACTGGTGTTCTTGGGAGGAAACCCGTTCCGTGTTATACGGCGTTGTCCCTTGATTTACCTAACTTTAAAATAAAGATATATAACTGTTTTAGTTCTCACACCAGTCACATGACTGACCTGGAGTTTACTGTTTTAACCTAAACTCTGGGTGCCCTTATTTTGACACGGGCAGCTAGTAGTTTTGGTTTGGCAGATTTATATTCATAGGATCCTGGTTTACAGCTGGAACGATATCCGGAAAGCTTTGTATTCGTATATCTCTTCTAGTTGTGCATTGTATTATTTTCCGCTGCGATGTATTTAAATGTAATTTAAATCTCTGATATTTCTGTGTAATATTTATTCATTTATACTCTGTATATTCTTGTAATCTGATGCATTGTTGTAATAACAATGAAATGTTCTTCCATCTGCGTTCTATTTTGTGGCTTGTTCTCGAACTATTCGTTCTTTCTCTTCTCTTCGGAGACCGGGGAAGTTCGGGTCGTTTCACAGACGGTGCTTAGCAGTACCCGACACCCGTCGTCTACAGACCATGGACGACTTGTTTGATTTTGTTGTGTTGCGAAAATTGATTGTGGCGTTGAAATAAAATATATATTCATGTGTTGAAATAAAATATATATTCATATGTTGAAATAAAATATATATTCATGTGTTGAAATAAAATATATATTCATGTGTTGAAATAAAATATATATTCACGTGTTGAAATAAAATATATATTCATGTGTTGAAATAAAATATATATTCATGTGTTGAAGCAAAATAAATATTCATTTACAAATCGAACGATTTGTTTATGTACGCCGATTTGACTGATATTGATTGGAAGGATAAATTTTACACATAGCCCAACTGCACAAATAAAATATGTGTTTGATTGATTGAAACCCCACACTGGTGTTGGGATGATATTGACGTACACTAATCACAATTGTTTAGTTGTATGTCGATCGATTGGTTGACAGGCTCTTGTAAGCGTTGATTATTTATATTCAATGCTTATGCAGTATAGTAGTGCACTCTGGATGATAGATGATCATTTATCACTATTACTATATACATGTGTTGTATGGAAATCCATAGAAATAAAATCTATAGTAATTGATTGGGCCTCATTCCAGTTTTGAAAAGAAATATTTGAAATAGAAATTTTTGAAAAGAAAATTTTGAAATAGAAATATATAAAGCCGTGTTGGTTAGATTGACGCTATTTTGACGTGAACGATATTTGTATCGGTTTAATTCATTTTTATAATGAATATCAAAAAGGAAGTGATTTCAAAATTTAATGTTTTGAAAATATTATCATTTATAGATTAATGATATGGAATATTCAATTTTGATTAGAAATTGAATATGAAGTTGAAATCATTTTGAAAACGATTTATAAAATACGTTTTAAAAGGAAATCAACGAAATATATATTATATATATTATATATATAATATAATGGCCTGAACAAAACGCGCCGCGCTGCGGCAATTTGCGAATTTCGACCATTGACTTCGAATGGACGTTACGGGAGATCCGATCGTCGGATTCTCCTAAAACCGGAACCGTTGGGTTTGTATCGAAAAGAGCTTTCTAACGAATATTAGAGATTTGAAATCTAACAGTTGGATTTGGAATTATGTCCAAATCAAATTTGGAAAAGGTCGCTATAAGTGCAGTTCGATGGCCGTTGATGGAAATCGACTGTACGGGCCTTGATAAAATTATTAAAAATAGTAATAATTTGTGTAAAATCATAAGAAATGATTTGGAAAGAATTAGGATGAAAATTTCCATATTTGAAAAGATAAAAGCAGATTTTTATCGAAATGAACTAGTTTTGAACTAGAAGTATAATTCCATTTATTTTTAAAATAAATAAATTGGATTTGAAATGGTTTTGAAAATAACCAGAATTTCCAATAATTGAATTAGAATGGATTTGAATCGAAATTGTATTTCGAATATTTCGATGTTAGAATTCGTGATTATACAAATATTGTTATGGAAATTTGAAAGATATATTTATATCGTTATTTCCAATACGATATTTGTTGGTCGTAGAATTTGATATTGAATATAATTTGATATATTTTCGATTCATAGCCTTGTATTTAATATCAAATGGGATTTCGGTTTGTCGTGAATGGTGTCTTTATTTACACTGTTCTTAAACCCAGTTAAGAAAAAGATTAAATCTTTTTATTTAGATTTAATGAAGTATACCAATTACATGGTATTTAATTGGAATTGAATAGAATGTCATTTTGGGTTTATCGTGAACCGTGTTTTAAATGACATGGGTTCTTTAACCCAGTTAAAGACAGGATATGGTTTCCCAAGTTAAACAATCATTAATATTGATTTTTGGGAAGATTAAAACCAAGTGGAGTTTTAATGAATCTTTAATTAGATTGAAATAATCGAGAATGGAGTATCACTAGTTTTGCTCCAGGCGTTAGTTCAATCTTTAATTAGATTTGAACGTGAAATGGTAATTGAATTTACCGATAACACCGTGGTGTTAGATATGAAGTATGACCTGTTTTACTTCACGGGATGAATAGGTTGGGATTGGGAAATAAAATAAATGATTACTTCGGTGTGGTTCGCTAATCCCGACTAATTTGACTTGATATTCAAAAGAAGATTAAAGAATAAATTTAAAGAATTTATCTTTGATAAAATTAATGGGAACCTTTACCAAAGTATAAGAATATTTGAATAAAAGAATATTCTGAATTGGAATGAGGCATATGTTGTGTTTGTGTAACACTTGTTTATTATATACACGAGTTATTCAGAAAGACCAGATTTATCCCATTCTGATTAACTGATTCGATGATGTGTCGAGGATGAAGATGGTGGTCGAAGACCGGAGCTCTTCACATCGTTTGGATAATTACTGATGATCTTGATTGGGCTGCACACCCAAGAGGAAGGAATCAGTTGGTGATCGTCCAGACGTACTTGGAGATCGATGGATATGCGAGGTACAAGGTGCCTCCGGTTTCGTTCAGACCCAGAAAGAACTTGTATGGAATGTATGTCTGACATTAGTTTTTGCTCTATGTTGATTGATCTCTATTAAATATACATCTTCCTGGTGAAGGGGAATTCATTCCCTTACTTCAGCTTCTCTGAGACGTACGGGATCAGAGGTTGTATATCGATAGACATCAGTCGCATAGTGTGAATTGCCTGTGTGGCATGCCTAAGTGGCAATTGAACAAGGCTTCTGTTGAAAAGCAAAGTCTTGTTGTTGATGATCAAAGCACCGCCTGTGTGGCATAGCTTTGTGTAACGTTGATTCGCAAGCCTCACACCCCGGTTGTGAACCAGAAACGGGAGAGGACATCAGGGAGGACATGCGTTTCTTTCTAGCTAGGGTGGTGTCAGTGACCTACCAGCCCTGACATTTATATTATTTTCACCTGTGTGGTTGTTGGATTGCGAGGCGCCTCAGATATATCGGTGACTATGTGGAGCCGATGGAGTCATTTGGCTCATTTACGCCCCAAAGGGCGGGGAAACGTAGTGTTCAGGCATTTTAATCCACATCAGTGGACCGGCACAGACGATCCAAGGGTCGATGCACTCTGACCCTGAGGCTCGGGCTAGAGAGTCTCGAAGCCAGTGAGGACGATCCCTTGCCTCGGTTCATAGATGGAAACCCAACTTCCAATACGTGACTTTGCGGTTTTTGATTGTAGAGCCTAGTATGGCGACATAGTGGTATGGGGCACTTATGCCGTCTATGATTGATACTTATGATTTGAAATTGTTTTGACACTATACACTTATAATAATAATAAAACATGAAATTTCACGTACCAAGCATTCTTGGCTATTATAAGGTAAAAACCCTATCCTCCGGCTTGCGTTGAATTGTGTGATGGGACCTGGGTCTTATAATACCTTCATTGTTCTTTATTTAGCATTGCGCTGTGGTTTTATGCACTGGTATTCTTGGGAGGAAACCCGTTCCATGTTATACGGCGTGGTCCCTTGATTTACCTAACTTTAAAATAAAGATTAATAACTGCTTTAGTTCTCACACCAGTCACATGACTGACCTGGAGTTTATTGTTTTAACCTAAACTCTGGGTGCCCCTATTTTCCACACGGGCAGCTAGTAGTTTTGGTTTTGCAGATATATATTCACAGGAACCTGGTTTACAGCTGGAATGATATCCGGAAAGCTCTGTATCCGTATATCTCTTTCAGTTATGTATTGTATTATTTTTCTGCTGTAGTAATGTATTTAAAACTCTGATATTTCTCTGATTTGTAATATTTATTCATACCCTGTATATTCTTGTATTCTCATGGAATTGTTGTAATAAACAATGAAATGTTCTTCTGTTTGTGTTTTGACTCGTCTTGTCCTCTATTCAATCCGTGCTTTCCTTCACGGGGAAGTTCGGGTCGATTCATTTTTATTCACATCTAAAGGGTGAACAAAAATGTACTTTTTATTTTCATGTTTCTATTTATATATAAAATATAAATAGAAATATCCTTTTCAATCCATGTTTTTATTTATCTCTAAATTATAAATAAAATGTCATTCTTCTTATAATCATGTTTTTATTTACATCTAAAATGTAAATAAAAAATGTACTTTATATCTTCATGTTTTTATTTGCAACTAACTTGCAAATAAAATTGTACTTCTATTCTATGGTTTTTATTTGCATATTAACAGGCAAATAAAAATGTACTTCTTTTTCTCATGTTTTCATTTGCAACTAATTTGCAAATAAAATTGTACTTTTAAATTTCATGACTTTTCCTTATGTTCTCTTGATTACAAATAAAAGAAGATTTTATTTGTTAATCTTTTTCTATGTGTTCTAATAACATATAAAAGGATATCTTATATGTTAACATTTTCTATGTATTCTAATATCATATGAAAGGATATTTTGTATGGTAACATTTTTCTTTGTTTTCAAATATCATATAAAGGAGTATTTTATATGTAAATATTTTTCTATGTACTCTAATATCATATAAAAGAATATTTCAGATGTAAACATTTTTCTATTTTTCCTAGTATCATATAAAAGGATATTTTATATGTTAACATTCCTAACCTTTCATATTAACATAAAAAAGATATTTCCATGTTAAATCAATTTTACATTTCAACAAAAACAAATGAAAAGGATAAATTTGTTGTTGTTGACAATTCTATTTTAACAAAAACATATAACGGTGATATACTTGTTTTGTCGACAACTCTAATTCAACAAACACATATAAAAGTGATATATTTGTTTTGTTGTCAATTCTAACTCAACAAAAAAAAGTGATATTTTTACGAACTCAACATCTTATAACTAAAATGTTATTTTTATTCATCTTAACATTTTATAACTAAAATGTTATTTTTTTTATTTACCTTAACATTTTATAACTAAAATGTTATTTTTCACTACTTTAACATTTTATAACTAAAATGTTATTTTTTCTCACTTTAACATTTTATAACTAAAATGTTATTTTTCACTATCTTAACATTTTATAACTAAAATGTTATTTTACTCTTTCAAGACATTTCTTCATAAAATTGATGTTTTTAATTAACATGCCATTCTCTAAAAGTGATGTTTTCTAATATCATATAAAGAATAATTTAGATGTTAATCTTTTTCTATTAACTCTGGTGGCATATAAAAGTATCATTTATATGTTAATCTTTTTTTATGAACTCTAATAGCATATAAAAGTGTCATTTAGATGTTAATCTTTTTCTATGAACTCTAATGGCATATAAAAGTGTCATTTATATGTTAATCTTTTTCTATGAACTCTAATAACATATAAAAATGTCATTTATATGTTAATCTTTTTCTATGTATTCTAATGGCTTATAAAAGTGTCATTTATATGTTAATCTTTTTCTATGTATTCTAATTACAAATAAATGAATAATTTATTTTTCTAAAATTTTCTATGTATTCTATTTACAATAAAAAAAAATACAATCCTTATTTTCTACTCCTTTTTAATGGTTCATACCACAATAAAAATGTAATTTTTATTGGGTAATCTTTTCTAGTGGTTCACATTTACAATAAAAATGTAATTTTTATTGTCATCTCTTTTCTAATGATACATATTACAATAAAAATGTAATTTTTATTGTCATCTCTTTTCTAATGTTTCACACTACAATAGAAATGTAATCTTTATTGTCTATTATCACATTTTACATAAAAATGTAATTTTAATTCTAATATCACATTTTACATAAAAATGTAATTTCTATTCTAATGTCATATTTTACATAAAATGTAATTTCTATTTCTAATATCACATTTTACATAAAATGTAATTTTTAATTCTAATATCACATAAAACAATATTTTATCTACAGACATTTTCCAATGTATTCTGATAACATATAAAAGAATATTTTATATGTTAACATTTTCTATTTAACCAAAATGATATTTTGTTTTATCTCAACTCTTTTAACAAAAAAAAATGAGTATTCCGCCCAATTATTATATTTTGACAAAACAGTGTTCCATGTTAACAATAAAGGTGAGATTTTTATTGTTATTCTAAATTTACCAAACGATGCCATGTTAACAATAAAAGTAATATTCTATTATTAATCTAATTTTACCAAACGATGTCTTGTTAACAATAAAATGTGATATTCTATTATTAATCTAGATCTAACAAACAGCATTATAAATTAACAATCAACAAATTTCAACATCACAACGGATCTGATTTTATTTACATATCTATATGGATTTCAAATAAACAGGTCAATAAACAGCATCAAACAGTTCAAATCAAATCACGAACTAGCAAGGATCACTAAACACGATAATAATTAATTTATTTTTAATTATTTTAAAGGAAATAGAATTCTCACATCGTTATTGAGTTCTGCGCTGATCAGATCCAAAATTTGTCAAAAATACAACTTGCTCAGAATCAGGTCTAGTCCAGTTTCATCGCGAAGATCTCGGTCTCACGATCGTGGCGCACCTGAAATCGTTCGAATCCGAGTCCGTACGAGCAAGATATGAATTAATTAAGATCGGTCAAAGTTTAATTAAAGTAATTGTGAAAGTCAAAGCTTGGAAAAAGTCAACCTACCCTTCATCTCCTTCCTCCACGTTCCAAGGCCAAAACAAAACCCATAGTGTTCAAAATTAGGTATCCATTTATCTCGGAATTGGAGGAGCTTGAAGACGATCGGAAGGTGGCACATCGGAGAGGGAGGAGAGGGCTATGTGCGCCGGGAGCATAGGTGGCCGCAGTGGGGCCATGGTGTTGCGGTGGGGGCTGTTTGGCCGTGGGTTAGGGTGTATTTTCTAGCCAGATTACTTATCTAAATCCGATCATCACCTTATGGAATCAAAGCTTGTGTAAATCTCTACAATAAGTTCAAAAGAATCATTCGATTTCATTGAGAGGAATGGGAGGAATTGAGGAGAGAAATTTCGTGTATTTCTGGCCATAGAAAGGGTATGGCGGTGGCTGCAAATATGAAGGAGGGATTAGGGTTCTAATTTGTCTAATATTTATATTATTATATTCACTATTTACCCATTAAGGCCCGTTTATCAACTTTGTCCGATTTCAGCCCAATGACTGTCGTTCTTACCTGTTAACCCCTATTTCGGACTCATCTAGCTATGTCCCGCAGGCCCAAACGACTGTCTTGACCAAGTTTTCTTTATTTTAAAATTTAAGTCTTTTATTTCTAATTCAACCAGACAAATAAATTCACTAGGGCCACAAATTAACTCCGAAAAATCCCGAAAAATATATTTTGCTATGTTTTAACGCTGCAGACCTAAGAAAATTAATTTTGTTCAATTCTGAGTCCTATTTGAAAAATGACCTTTTTCAAGTCGATTAAAATTTACTGAAATTGGCAAAACTAAAATCTTTTTGCCACGGTCACAAATTAAATTCAAAAATTATGAAAAATTAAACTTAACCATATTAAATTCAAATTTTCAAACTGCCGTGCCATTTCAGGCTTGTTTAATAATTAAATTAAAATTATTTGTTTGTAACTTTGATTTAAATAAATTTTTTGTTGTTATTATTTAAAATACATCATTTTAAATATTTAAAATCCATTAGAATTTCTAAAATAAAAATTTTAAATTGGCCCCAAAATTCCGGGTTGTTACAGTCTCCCCCACTTAAAAACTTTTCTTCCTCGAAAAGGAACGAAGCTAAAAAGTTGTTTAATTAACTAACTAAATTTTCATTCTTTTATTGATTTCAATAACTTTATTTGTTGATTAACTTTTCAAATATATATAATTTTTATATATCAAAAATCATATTTTCTAAAATAGATTATATATAAGATCAAAATACGCTAATTATATACTTTTCACTCTCAACTCATTCTAGGGCATTACTAACCCCATCTTAAACGAGTTTTCTCATTCTAGGATACTACTGATCCTATCTCTAATGAGTATTCTTATTGGATATTACTAATCCAATCTCTGATGAGTCTTTTGCTCAGTTCTAACGAGTTGTACCCCAAAGATTTTGAGCTAACCAGAGCTCTGATACCAACTGTAACGACACGCATTTTGCCCGACCTTAATCGATCTCTAGATCGATCAAAATCATTCAAAACCCGCATATGTTAACGTTAACTTTGGGAATACAACACATCAGAACAACAAAAGTAGACTTTTATAAACATTATAATAATGTTACATTAGAGTACAGAATATCAGAGTACATCGAATAAAATAATACAGCGGAAGATAAATTTTACAATAAATATAATACAGTGCAGCGGAAGACTTAAACTGATACAGCGGAAGGCTATCAATGCTCTGGACACAACTTTAAGCTTCGATCCAGGATCCTGCTAAAAGAACAGATATATGCAAACAAGTTACTCGACTGCCCATGCGGAAAATATGGGCACCCAAGTTTGCCAAGTGAAACAAACTACAGGTCAGTCATGGGACTGGTATGAGAAATCAAACTTAACTAATCTAATAATAAGGCTAATTACAGGACCACGCCGCTAACGCGGAACGGGTTTACTCCATTGGATTGCCAGTGCATAAAATAAAGTAAATCGTTAAACAACGCAATGCTTTTTAGAAAAATGAAACCATTATAAGACTCAAGTCCCATCACACAATGCAACACAAACCGGAGGATAGAGTTTTACCTTATAATGGTAAAAAATGCTTAATATGATAAAAACGGATTTGATACTAGTGCATATATATTTCAAAAACAACTTCAGTCATAATGTATCAATCATAGACGGCATGGGTACCATATATTATGTCGCCATACTAATTCTATAATCAAAACCGCATGGTGTCGTACACGAAGTTTGGTTTCCATCATGAAATCGAGGCTAGGGATCATCCCCTCCGATTCGAGACACTCTAGCAAATGCCTTAGGATCACACCTATGGCAAACCTTAGATGTGGTAGGGCCGGTCCCCACCTAACGGTAGTGGATTAATTATGTCTGAAAACACGTTTCCCGGTTCCTTTGAACCTCCATATGGCCACTAACAACCTATAAATCCGAGGTACCTCAATCCATCATCCACAAAAGTAAAATGCCAGCCAGTTTAAGCACTGACACTACTCCTAGCTAGAAAGAAACGTGTGCACTCCCTACGGTCCATATCCCATTTTTGACTCATACCGGGGTGTGAAGCTCGCAAAGTCACGCTATACACAAAGCTACGCCTAAACAGGCTATGCTTTGATCATCCCACAAGGCTCTGCTTTTCAACAAAAGCCTTGATCCATGCATCTTAGCATGCCACATTGTCAATCCATACCATACCATTGATTCCTACCAATATATAACATCTAAGCTCGTACGTCTCAGAGAAGGGTGTTAAACACCAAACAGATATATATTTAGTAGAGATCAACGAATACAGTGTAAAGGAATACAACGTCAGACATACCATCTATTTACAAGTCCGTTCTGGGTCTGAACGAAACCAGAGGCACCTTATTCCTCGCATATCCGAACAATCAACAAATACGTCCGGACTACTACCACTGCAGCCCCTTCAAGGTAGCTACTCCAATCACGGGCGTCAGTAGTCCTCATCCATTCAATGTGAAGATCGTCGGTCTTCAATCACCGTCTTCAAATCTTCGACTTAAATTGTCGTAGTAATTATTTGAAATGAGTTGAACTCGGTCTTTTCATATAATCCTCGAATACTTATCTTTTAAATCGTTTCATATCGTTCATATTTATTTATAACGGTTTATCGCTATTTTTATATATTTAAAATAGCTCAATCATAATTAAATGACGCTTCGGGTCAATAGCGGCCCTGGCGCTGCTTTTACCAAAATTTGATTTACACATATCTCGAAATCTAACCATTGGATTTTAACAAAATTTATATCGTTGGAAAGATCTTCCCAAAGCGGTCCCAACGGTTCCAGTTTTGGGAAAATCCGATGGTCGGATCTTTCCGTATAATCGTTTGAAGTTACAACTTCGAAACGTGAACTACCACGCGCTATTCGTTTAAATTTAATTTATGTTTATATATAATTATATAAATATAAATCGTTTGGCGATTTCAACTACTAAGATCAATTCTTTCTATCGCATCTAAAATGACGATAAAAATGCCACCTTTATTTCTTCTTTTTATCGCATCTAAAATGTCGATAAAAATGCCACTTTTATTTCTACTCTTTTTATTTCTACTTTTTTTTTGTCCCTAGAACGACATTAAAAATACTTCTTTTAAATCTAATCTTTTTATTTAATAAGGTATCAATAAAAATATCGCTTTACACTTATTCTTTTTGTTTACACTTAAAATGTAAATAAAGATATAACTTTACATTTATTCCTTTCATTTGCGTCATAAGGTAAATAAAAATATAACCTTTTAATTCTAATCTTTTTATTGTCTCTATTCTGACAATAAAAATATAACATTAAGTTCTATCCTTGTGATTACATCTAAAACGTAAATTAGAATGTCACTTTTATTTCTATGTTTTTACTTACATCTAAAATGTAAATAAAATGTGCTTTTTATTCCTATGTTTTTATTTACGTTTAGAATGTAAATAAAAATGTACTTTTTTAATTCATATTTTTATTCACATCTACAATGTAAATAAAAATGTACTTTTCATATTCATGTTTTTATTTACATCTAAAATGTAAATAAAAATACACTTTTTAATTCAAGTTTTTATTCACATCTAAAGGGTGAACAAAAATGGACTTTTTATTTTCATGTTTTTATTAATATCTAAAATATAACTAAAAATATCCTTTTCAATTCATGTTTTTATTTATCTCTAAATTATAAATAAAATGCCAATCTTCTTATAATCATGTTTTTATTTACATCTAAAATGTAAATAAAAAATGTACTTTATATCTTCATGTTTTTATTTGCAACTAACTTGCAAATAAAAATGTACTTTTATTCTATGGTTTTTATTTGCATATTAACAGGCAAATACAAATGTACTTCTTTTTCTCATGTTTTCATTTGCAACTAATTTGCAAATAAAATTGTACTTTTAAATTTCATGACTTTTCCTTATGTTCACTTGATGACCAATAAAAGAAGATTTTATTTGTAAATCCTTTTCTATGTGTTCTAATAACATATAAAAGGATATTGTAACGACCCGCCGATTTTCGACCCTGAAAATCAACACAAAACTACCATGTTGACACTTCAGACATTGGAAATACCTGATCATTAATAGAAAGAAGTTAGAGGGTGAGGATAGATAAGATAGAAAATTAGAATAGAAGAAGAAGAAGATCACAATAACACAACATCAGAGTAACACGAATCTCACAGCGGAACGAATAAGTATAATATATAACATAACTTTGGAAATAAACAATATATATACCCAATAACATTATCAGAGTACAATACTTACACATAGCGGAAATAACAATAGCTATATGGTCCTGAAGCCTCCTGCTTCAAGCTCCTCCAAGTATCTGTAATGACCTGAACTACTTGACTGCCCGTACAATTTTGGGTACCCAAGAGTTTAGGGAAAACAAAACAAAATAAACTCTGGGCCAGTCATGGGACTGGTGTGAGTAAACTCAAATCATTTGGCTTAACTTCGCAAAATCCTTTTCAACAAAAGGATAATCGTAAGACCAATCGACACATGAACACGGATGGTTTTTACCTTACGATAACCAAAAACATATTTGGAAATCGATACTTTTCTGATATTATAATAATGTCTAATCACAAGTAATTAGCAATCTAGCAGAACGCTTGCATCTCACGTTCCATATATATAGTATACAAATCAAAGTCGCGGGCTCTTATTGGAAATTGGATTCCGACTATGACAAGGTATGGGACCACCTACCGATAGTGTATCTCTAGAGGCAAATACACTGGGTTCAACAAGAACATCTTGCAACACGGCCCTCACATGACCGACCATTCATTTCGCTTGAGTGTAATGAATGTATATCACCAGCGGTTGGGAGCTACCCACCGTTTCCCGAAAAGGGACAACATCGATAATAGATAAAAGAATGAAATGGATTTTCTCTAGATAGATGATATACACCCTAATGGGAGCGACCCACTTAGCCATGCTGCCTGCCCGATTTTTGTCATTTCCCCGTTGATGAGGCTTGAGGTCATGACGTATCCTTGAACACCTGACCACAATTCACTTTGAATGTCACATCGTCATACCTGTCAAATCACAAATTGATTTCCCCAAAAATACCACGGGTATAAAGCTAAGAGAAACGAATTCCTCCGCCACCAAACGTAAGTACATTTGAAGAGATCAACTTACGCGATACGTTAGATATACTTCGTCATACATTCGTCCATTAATGTTTGTCCTGGGACTGGACAAACCGAAGGCACTATTCTTTAAACGGGATAGTCCTTGCATAACTCCGTCTTCAATATTTGATCGCAACGCTAACGTCCATACATAGTGGTTTTCAGATAATGCATCTGATCCTGGTCTCTCCATATTGACGACGGAAAATGGTCAAAAACTTCGATAGTCGGTGATTTAACTATCAAAAAAAAATATGTGTACAAACAACGATATTATTTCCAGATGGAAATTCTATCGATCATTCATCATTCAACATTTATCTCTTTATATTATATTATCATTAATTTATCCCTTTACCTATTTCTATATATTCATGAATTCTTATTTTCCTAAACTTAGAAAATATACTTAATTAATCATTGGAAAACAATTCCAAAACACCTTTATTAGATTTAAACAGATGTTTAAATATAACGTCGTTATGCGGACTTGAACCATTTCACTCATTAACTAGATTCACTTAACCAACCTTCACTATTAAACTTTACCCATCGCTTAGTAAAAACTGAAGCCAATCAAGTTAAGGTATAATTACCTCTCATACCTTAACTGAACAACATTTCTAACATCAAAATAGACAAAGTTCATCTTTTTAAAAACTTAACAACTTCCTTACGTAACTCTCTTTCGAATAATCTCTATTCGGTTTATCTCTCTTTCGAATAAACTATATTCAATTTATCTCTCTTTCACATTTCGTATATTGAAATAGATTTCATCATTCCTATTTTAAACCACTCCAGATTTCCCATATAATACTCGCTGTTGAATTCGAAATCTCAATTATCCACTGATAATTTGTTTTGGTTCATATATAAACGTTGTTTAAAAATCACAACACTTATTTTCATTATCAAACAAGTTCTTTATTTCTTAACCATTCGGAATTCCATTACTGTTTGAATTCCTGTTTCAAAACCCAATTTCCTTTACAAATGTTTTTATTTGCAAAATCTTTTCTTATTTTTATTATTCACATCGAATGTGAAAAATGTTTCTTTATATAATCTATTCAATCTGATTTCATATTTGAAAACAATATCTCAACTTAAATTTCTATTTATATTTCTATTTACATAATTATTTGTATATAATCTCCTTTTAACTTCTAACACTTAAAATCTCTTTTAAATTTCCCTTTATAAATGCTGAATTCATATTCTATGAAATATCGGTGTTAAAACCGATTTCTACTTCTCTATATAAGTTCGACTTATATATTTCATTTATCAAAAGATAAATATTTTATTTAATTTATAAAACACTATTTATAAATTTATCGTCTCCATTTATCTGTTAAAACATATTTCTATTTAAATATTTTCTTTAAACCAATTTCTATAATTTCTTTTATATCTCCCTCATTCCCTTTATAATTCTATAAATTTTTTGAATAATACTTTTTGTAAATTCCATTGGTTTTATAAAATCCTTAACCTCAATGTTTACCTCAGGAATTCCCTTTTTAAAGTTCTTTGATTTCATATAATTATTTCCTTTCCTATATTTCTTTACTTACTTCTTATTACTTCTATTAAGTAATTTACCAATAACGGTCTTTTAAACTTCAATATTTGTTAATATTTTTATACAGAATTTCCTTATTAACTTTTCAAGTAACCTTCTTTTATAGAATCCATTTGATTTTATAAAAATCTAGGATCCCATATTCACTTCATACATTCCTTTATAAAATACTTTGATTTTATACGAATATTTTCATTTCAATATAAATTTTGAAATTGCCTTTTTATATAAAATCCTTTGATTTTATATAAATAATTTATTTCAAATTATCGTTTGAAATTTCCCTTTCCATACTCCAGTATTTCCTTGGGTATATAAAAGTACCAAATAACCATGATCAAACACACATAATAACCAACAGATTATAAATCACATCATATATCACAATATATGAAAAACAGTAAAATAAATGTTGAGGAACCCAGTCGGGTACCTCCGACCTGTGTCCCTGCATACACAGATGTTAATCAACATAATAACACGAATATGAAATATTATGATAAACAGAATCAATATTTGATTATGATTTATAAATATCATTATCGATTTTTTCAACCAATTAACTAGCAGTTCAACCAAACAGCCAACACACAGCAAACAACCATCATTTATAAATTCTAAAAATACGTTATAAAAATATAAGTTGAGCAGAGTTAGTGAGATTTACTCACCTTGTTCAGTTTATCGTTAAATAACGATATATGTTCATTGATTCGATTCAGGCATTTAATTTCACCATAAATCCAAACGAGCTCCAATTCACTCCCAGTCAGTTCCATGGTGTAGCCACCGTCCATACGATCCCAGCGGATCTTGTTTCGTGAAATTCTAATATCGTATGAGTAAAATATCGAGTTAACAAGTTATATAAGCATAAATCTGGATTTAATTTATACTAAATATGGATATGGGCCTCACGTATAATCCAAGTCGGCCCAATACCCTATCATACGCGATAAACAGTAGCTCCTTCTCCCCTTTTTACTCCTGAAATCCGCTCTCCTTTTCTTTGAACAAATGGTCGATTCTTCCTTTCTCCAATCACCCTCCTTCTGCACTTAAACATCAAATTAAGTATACCACCAATCTTCTCGTGCCGTGCTCTTCCTCCACCACCTGCTCTCCGTCAACTCGCACGCCCTCCCCAACTTCCGTCTTTCTCTATTTTTAACGCAAGTCCAGGAAAAAAACGCGACACTTTTTCTCCAAATTTTTCACCAAAAATCCACCACAACACTGTTTACCACCACGATCTCAGATCCAATGATCGATTTGCGAATCATCACTCCACGCTCACAAAATACCCAACCCTAAGTTCGACGCTTGAAATTTCCATCGAACCAAAACAGAACCAAACTCATCAAAAGCTACAAGGAATCGAAGAGGAGACTAAGGGGATTACGAATATATTAGTATTTAGATTTATGGGTTTTGTTTTGATTTTATATTGATTTTTGAAATGGTCGTTCTTCACGTTTTTAGAAGAACTGATGGTGGCGCATGTTTTGATATGGGAGAAAATTAGGTTAGGGTTTAGGGAAGTTGGGGAATATATATAGGGAATATATATATATTTTTATTCGATTTTTATATTAATTATTATCGTATCGCTGCTTGTATACGCTGTTTAAAAATCCCTATGATCACGCACAATACCCAAAAATCATGAAAATGGGCATACAGCTACAGTTTAACATTGCGGACCTAACGAAACTGGTTTCGTCGAATTCCAACTTCGTTTTCTCACACAGCATATTTTTAAAGTCCGAAAATTGACTGTTTTTCACATTAAAATCCCGTACGGCCACATAATGACTTCAAAAATCATGGAAATTGAAATCTAACAAAAATTGAACATTACGAATCCAACAAAATTGTTTTCGTCGAAAACTGAGTTCGTTTGCAAAAGTGGCTATCTTTAAAACTCAAAATAAACCATTTAAATATATAAATATATTTAAAAACATTTAAATTTAGTATTAATAAATTAATATTATCATATATATTCACATACACTATCATACAGCTTCAAAATATACCTATCTGGATTTATAACTAGATATTTCAAAATCCCAGATTATATCGATATTCAATTTATATTGAAAATTCCTTTATAATAAAATAAATCATTATAAGTTATAAAGAAATTTCATAGCGACTTTTTCTAAAATTTGATTTGGACATAACTCAAAATCTACACAATGAAATCCCGAATTTTCTCTTCCACTAGAAAGATATACTTCACCAGCTTCTAACGTTTCTTATTTCACAAAAATCCGATTTAAAATGGACTCTATACATTCAGTTGAAGTTCTAATCGCCAAATTACGAACTACAGCGGCATTTCGAGCTCGATTATAATTATAATATAATTATACGTTCAACTGTCGTTCAAATAATATATTTGTTATTCTAATTCAAATTTTAAACTGAATTATATATTTCGAATTGCCCACTTCACACCGTATTGCCATTTCAGCTAATTCTTTTTATTTCATATATTAAATATATTATTTAATTATTATAATAATTAAATATTCAAAGTTATTTAATTAAACCACCATTAAATCCTCCAAATCATTATATAAGTAATTAAATAAATAAATTATTATATCGCTGAAAATACGGGTCGTTACATTCTTCCCCCCTTAAAATAATTTCGTCCTCGAAATTGCTAAGGTAGAAAACAACCATATTAACTGGTTTAAAAAAAATTATACGTTTACTTTTAATTTCGGTTTCAACTGAATCGATTAATTCCAATTAAAATATTAATCAATTTCGATTAACGAAAATTTTCTAAATTCTGAAAATTTTCTAACACCCTAAATTTCCAGAAATTTCGCCAACACCTCCTTTGTACCGGTCAATAGTTCAAACCTCAACTCTCCCTTCTAGGCCCTTTCCTTTCAAAAAGAAAATCAAAAAGCCAAGAGGCTTGCCAATTCGGCACATATAACCTCATATGGAAATTTAAACATGTACCTTTGTATCGGGCATATCATTATATCCTTGCACTTGCTTCTACCCAATACCTGCTGATCATATATCCATCTATACCAATCAATTTCAATCAATAAAATCTCAACACAATTATTCGCTTATCCAAAGCCAAATTCCATTTCAAACTCGAGTTCCATTCTCGATTCCAAACTCCTAACTCACCAATCCACTACCATTTCAGATTCTTATCTCATAATTCAAAATCCGATTTAACTTGATATATTTATATTCCAATCAAATTTTCAGTTAATTGGTTTCAATTCAATTCATATTTAATTTCACAAATTTCTATTTAATTTGTTTTTAATTCATACTATCTTCCTGGGAATTTTAAATAGTTTAGTTTTTCTAAAATAAATTATTCCCTTTCGGGATTCAAACAACTTCCTTTTCCCAAAATAATTCGAAAACAAAATCTTTGGTAGTAATCCGTGACTTAAAACTCAAAAATGAACACTGATGATGTGGCCAATATCATCAGAGTCATTTCCCAGCTATCGAAGTGAGTTCAATACTATATCACTTACCAAAACCATATTTAAACACTTTCATTTTGAAATCTTTTTCAAAATATCATTCACGATACTTGTAAACAATTTAAAATCTCCCAGGATTTTATAATTTTCTTAAACTTAACTCAAATCCACTTACAAACACTTTTTCCCCAGTTTTCAGAATTTTAATTCCAATTCTGATTTAATTAATCTGCTTTTATATTATATGAACTCAAATTGGTTATTTATATAACCATTTCAATTATAATTAACCAACACATCCAATATATGATAATAATTTTAAGATAAACCTTTCTTTTATATCAAAGTATATTCTGGGTAAAATTATTTCATTTACCCTCTTTCAAAACATATTGTGTCGGTTTATCATATTCAAGCGTTTAGAAACTCCTATCGATACAGTGGATCAAACTAAATCGATTAGAACTCATAAACAGCTCAACCAATAAATCTCCACAATATAAAACAATTTTTATATCAAATAACAAATACGTTCACTCGTATATATAAACTCAAACTCAATCTAGGGCATTACTAACCCCATCCCTACTGAGTCACGCCACAGAGCCAAGGTAATTACTTAACCTTCAGCTCTGATACCAGTGTAACGACCCGGCGATTTTCGACCCCGAAAATCAACACAAAACTACCATGTTGACACTTCAGACATCGGAAATACCTGATCATTAACAGAAATAAGTCAGAGGGTGAGGATAGATAAGATAGAAAATTAGAGTAGAAGAAGAAGAAGATCACAATAACACAACATCAGAGTAACACGAATCTCACAGCAGAACGAATAAGTATAATATATAACATAACTTTGGAAATAAACAGTATATATACCCAATAAAATTATCAAAGTAAAAATACTTACACACAACAGAAATAACAATAGCTATATGGTCTGAAGCCTCCTGCTTCAAGCTCCTCCAAGTATCTGTAAAGACCTGAACTACTTGACTGCCCGTACAAATTTGGGCACCCAAGAGTTTAGGGAAAACAAAACAAAATAAACTTTGGGTCAGTCATGGTACTGCTGTGAGTAAACTCAAATCATTTGGCTGAACTTTGCAAAATCCTTTTCAATGAAAGTATATTGTAAGACCAATCCACATATAAACACGGACGGTTTTTACCTTACGATAACCCAAGACATTTTTGGAAATCGATACTTTTCTGATATTATAATAATGTCTAATTACAAGTAATTAGCAATCTAGCAGAACGCTTGCATCTCACGTTCCGCATATATAGTATACAAATCAAAGTCGCGGGCTCTTATTGGAAATTGGATTCCGACTATGACAAGGTATGGTACCACCTGCCGGTAGTGTATCTCTAGAGGCAAATACACTGGGTTTAACAAGAACATCTTGAAACCCGGCCCTCACATGACCGACAATTCATTTCGCTTGAGTGTATCGAATGTATATCACCAACGGTTGGGAGTTACCCACCGTTTCCCGAAAAGGGACAGCATCGATAATAGATAAAAGAATGAAAGGGATTTTCTCTAGGTAGGTGATATACACCCTAATGGGAGCGACCCACTTGGCCATGCTGCCTGTCCGATTTTTGTCATTTCCCGGTTGATAAGGCTTGAGGTCAAGACGTATCCTTGAACACCTGACCACAATTCACTTTGAATGTCACATCGTCATACCCATCAAATCATAAATTGATTTCCCCAAAAATACCACGGGTATAAAGCTAAGAGAAACAAATCCCTCCGCCACCAAACGTAAGTACGTTTGAAGAGATCAACTTACGTGATCCATTAGATATACTCCGTCAGACATTCGTCCATTAACGTTTGTCCTGGGACTGGACAAACCGAAGGCACTATTCTGTAAACAGGATAGTCCTTGCAAAACTCCGTCTTCAATATTTGATCGCAACGCTAACGTCCATACAGAGTGGTTTTCAGATAATGCATCTGATCCTGGTCTCTCCATATTGACGACGGAAAATGGTCAAAAACTTCGATAGTCGGTGATTTAACTATCAAAAAAAAATATGTGTACAAACAACGATATTATTTCCAGATGGAAATTCTATCGATCAATCATCATTCAACATTTATCTCTTTATATTATATTATCATTAATTTATCCCTTTACCTATTTCTATATATTCGTGAATTCTTGTTTTCCTAAACTTAGAAAATATACTTAATTAATCATTGGAAAATAATTCCAAAACACCTTTATTAGATTTAAACAGATGTTTAAATATAATGCCGTTATGCGGACTAGAACCATTTCACTCATTAACTAGATTCACTTAACCAACCTTCACTATTAAACTTTACCCATCGCTTAGTTAAAACTGAAGCCAATCAAGTTAAGGTATAATTACCTCTCATACCTTAACTGAACAACATTTCTAACATCGAAATAGACAAAGTTCGTCTTTTTAAAAACTTAACAACTTCCTTACGTAACTCTCTTTCGAATAATCTCTATTCGGTTTATCTCTCTTTTGAATAAACTATATTCGATTTATCTCCCTTTCACATTTCGAATATCGAAATAGATTTCATAATTCTATTTTGAACCATTCCAGATTTCCCATATAATACTCACTGTTGAATTCGAAATCTCAATTATCCACTGATAATTTGTTTTGGTTCATATATAAACGTTGTTTATAAATCCCAACACTTGTTTTCATTATCAAACAAGTTCTTTATTTCTTAACCATTCGGAATTCCATTACTGTTTGAATTCCTGTTTCAAAACCCAATTTCCTTTACAAATGTTTTTATTTGCAAAATCTTTGCATATTTTTATTATTCACATCGAATGTGAAAAATGTTTCTTTAAATAATCTATTCAAACTGATTTCATATTTGAAAAAAATATCTCAACTTCAATTTCTATTTACAGAATTATTTGTATAAAATCTCCTTTTCACTTCTAACACTTAAAATCCCATTTAAATTTCCCTTTATAAATGTTGAATTCATATTCCATGAAATATCGGTGTTAAAACCAATTTCTACTTCTCTATATAAGTTCGACTTATATATTTCATTTATCAAAAGATAAATATTTTATTTAATTTATAAAACACTATTTATAAATTTATCGTCTCCATTTATCTGTTAAAACATATTTCTATTTAAATATTTTCTTTAAACCAATTTCTATAATTTCTTTTATATCTTGCTCATTCCCTTTAAAATTCTATAAATTTTCTGAATAATACTTTTTATAAAATCCATTGGTTTTATAAAATCCTTAACCTCAATGTTTACCTCAGGAATTCCCTTTTTAAAGTTCTTTGATTTCATATAATTATTTCCTTTCCTATATTTCTTTACTTACATCTTATTACTTCTATTAAGTAATTTACCAATAATAGCCTTTTAAACTTCTATATGTGTTAATATTTTTATACAGATGTTCCTTATTAACTTTTCGAGTAACCTTCTTTTATAGAATCCATTTGATTTTATAAAATTCTAGGATCCCATATTCACTTCATACATTCCTTTATAAAATACTTTGATTTTATACGATTATTTTCATTTCAATATACATTTTGAAATTGCCTTTTTATATAAAATCCTTTGATTTTATATAAATATTTTATTTCAAATTATCGTTTGAAATTTCCCTTTCCATACTCTAGTATTTCCTTTGGTATATAAAAGTACCAAATAACCATGATCAAACACACATAATCAACAACAGATTATAAATCACATCATATATCACAATATATGAAAAACAGTAAAATAAATGTTGAGGAACCCAGTTGGGTCCCTCCAACCTGTTTCCCTGCATCCACAGATGCTAATCAACATAATAACACGAATATGAAATATTCTGATAAACAGAATCAATATTTGATTACGATTTATAAATATCGTTATCGATATTTTCAACCAATTAACTAGCAGTTCAACCAAACAGCCAACACACAGCAAACAACCATCATTTATAAATTCTAAAAATACGTTATAAAAATATAAGTTGAGCAGAGTTAGTGAGATTTACTCACCTTGTTCGGTTTATCGTTAAATAACAATATACGTTCATTGATTTGATTCAGGCGTTTCATTTCACCATAAATCCAAACGAGCTCCAATTCACTCCCGGTCAGTTCCACGGTGTAGCCACCGTCCATACGATCCCAACAGATCTTGTTTCGTGAAATTCTGATATCGTATGAGTAAAATATCGAGTTAACAAGTTATATAAGCATAAATCTGGATTTAATTTAAACTAAATATGGATATGGGTCTCATGTATAATCCAAGTCGGCCCAATACCCTATCATACGCGATAAACAGTAGCTCCTTCTCCTCTTTTTATTCCTGAAATCCGCTCTCCTTTTTTTGAACAAATGGCCGATTCTTCCTTTCTCCAATCACCCTCCTTCTTCCACTTAAACATCAAATTAAATATACCACCAATCTTCTCTTGCCGTGCTCTTCCTCCTCCACCTGCTCTCCGTCAACTCGCACGCCCTCCCCAACTTCCGTCTTTCTCTGTTTTTAAAGCAAGTCCAGGAAAAAAACGCGACACTTTTTCTCCAAATTTTTCACCAAAACTCCACCGCAAACACTATTCACCACCACGATCTCAGATCCAATGATCGATTTTCGAATCATCACTCCACGCACACAAAATACCCAGCCCTAAGTTCGACGCTGGAAATTTTCATCGAACCAAAACAGAACCGAACTCATCAAAAGCTATAAGGAATCGAAGAGGAGACTAAGGGGATTACGAATATATTAGTATTGAGATTTATGGGTTTCGTTTTGATTTTATATTGATTTTTGAAATGGTCGTTCTTCACGTTTTTAGAAGAACTGATGGCGGCGCATGTTTTGATCTGGGAGAAAATTAGGTTAGGGTTTGGGGAAGTTGGGGAATATATATAGGGAAAAAATATATTTTTTTTATTCGATTTTTATATTAATTATTATCGTATTGCTGCTTGTATACGCTGTTTAAAAATCCCTGTGATCACGCACAATACCCAAAAATCATGAAAATGGGCATACAGCTACAGTTTAACATTGTGGACCCAACGAAACTGGTTTCGTCGAATTCCGACTTCGTTTGCTCACACAACGTATTTTTAAAGTCCGAAAATTGACTGTTTTTCACATTAAAATCCTGTACGGCCTCATACTGACTTCAAAAATCATGGAAATTGAAATCTAACAAAAATTGAAAATTACGAATCCAAAAAAATTTGTTTCGTCGAAAACTAAGTTCGTTTGCAAAAGTGGCTATCTTTAAAACTCAAAATAAACCATTTAAATATATAAATATATTTAAAAACATTTAAATTTAATATTAATAGATTAATATTATCGTATATATTCACATACACTATCATACAGCTTCAAAATATACCTATCTGGATTTATAACTCGATATTTCAAAATCGCAGATTATATCGATATTCAATTTATATTGAAAATTCCTTTATAATAAAATAAATCATTATAAATTATAAAGAAATTTCATAGGGACTTTTTCTAAAATTTGATTTGGACATAACTCAAAATCTGCACAATGAAATCCCGATTTTTCTCTTCCACTAGAAAGATATACTTTACTAGCTTCTAACGTTTCTTGTTTCACAGAAATCCGATTTAAAATGGACTCTGTACATTCAGTTGAAGTTCAAATCGCCAAATTATGAACTGCAGCGCCATTTCGAGCTCGATTATAATTATACGTTCAACTGTCGTTCAAGTGATATATTCGTTATTATAATTCAAATTCTAAACTGAATTATATATTTTGATTTGCCCACTTCACACCGTATTGCCATTTCAGCTAATTCTGATTATTTCAGAATTAAATATAATATTTAATTATTATATTAATTAAATATTCAAAGTTATTTAATTAAACCACCATTAAATCCTCAAAATCATTATTTAAATAGTTAAATAAATAAATTATTATATCGCTGAAAATACAGGTAGTTACAGATATCTTATACGTTAACATTTTCTATGTATTCTAGTATCATAAGAAAGGATATTCTGTATGGTAACATTTTTCTTTGTTTTCAAATATCATATAAAGGAGTATTTTATATGTAAACATTTTTCTATGAACTCTAAAATCATATAAAAGAATATTTCATATGTAAACATTTTTCTATGTTTTCTAATATCATATAAAAGGATATTTTATATGTTAACATTCCTAACCTTTCATATTAACATAAAAAAAGATATTTCCATGTTAAATCAATTCTACATTTCAACAAAAACAAATGAAATGGATAACTTTGTTGTTGTTGACAATTCTATTTCAACAAAAACATATAACAGTGATATACTTGTTTTGTCGACAACTCTAATTCAACAAAAACATATAAAAGTGATATATTTGTTTTGTTGTCAATTCTAACTCAACAAAACAAATAAAAAGTGATATTTTTACCAACTCAACATCTTATAACTAAAATGTTATTTTTATTTATCTTAACATTTTATAACTAAAATGTTATTTTTTTTATTTACCTTAACATTTTTTAACTAAAATGTTATTTTTTCTCACTTTAACATTTTATAACTAAAATGTTATTTTTCACTATCTTAACATTTTATAAATAAAATGTTATTTTACTCTTTCAAGACATTTCTTCATAAAATTGATGTTTTTAATTAACATGCCATTCTCTAAAAGTGATGTTTTGTAATATCATATAAAGAATAATTTAGATGTTAATCTTTTTCTATGAACTCTAATGGCATATAAAAGTATCATTTGTATGTTAATCTTTTTCTATGAACTCTAATAGCATATAAAAGTGTCATTTATATGTTAATCTTTTTCTATGAACTCTAATGGCATATAAAAGTGTCATTTACATGTTAATCTTTTTCTATGAACTCTAATAGCATATAAAAGTGTCATTTATATGTTAATCTTTTTATGTGTATTCTAATTACAAATAAATGAGTAATTTATTTGTCTAAAATTTTCTATGTATTCTATTTACAATAAAAAAATACAATCCTTATTTTCTACTCCTTTTTAATGGTTCATACCACAATAAAAATGTAATTTTTATTGGGTACTCTTTTCTAGTGGTTCACATTTACAATAAAAATGTAATTTTTATTGTCATCTCTTTTTTAATGATACATATTACAATAAAAATGTAATTTTTATTGTCATCTCTTTTCTAATGTTTCACACTATAATAAAAATGTAATCTTTATTGTCTATTATCACATTTTACATAAAAATGTAATTTTAATTCTAATATCAAATTTTACACAAAAATGTAATTTCTGTTCTAATGTCATATTTTACATAAAATGTAAATTCTATTTCTAATATCACATTTTACATAAAATGTAATTTTTAATTCTAATATCACATAAAACAATATTTTATCCGCAAACATTTTCCAATGTATTCTGATAACATATAAAAGTATATTTTATATGTTAACATTTTCTATTTAACCAAAATGGTATTTTTTTTATCTCAACTATTTTAACAAAATAAATGAGTATTCTGCCCAGTTATTATATTTTGACAAAACAGTGTTCCATGTTAACAATAAAGGTGAGATTTTTATTGTTAATCTAAATTTACCAAACGATGCCATGTTAACAATAAAAGTGATATTCTATTATTAATCTAATTTTACCAAACGATGTCTTGTCAACAATAAAAATTGATATTCTATTATTAATCTAGATCTAACAAACATCATTACAAATCAACAATCAACAAATTTCAACATCACAACGGATCTGATTTTATTTACATATCTATATGGATTTCAAATAAACAGGTCAATAAACAACATCAAACAATTAAAATCAAATCACGAACAAGCAAGGATCACTAAACACGATAATAATTAATTTATTTTTAATTATTTTAAAGGAAATAGAATTCTCACATCGTTATTAAGTTTTGCGCTGTTCAGATCCAAAATTTGTCAAAAATTCAACTTGCTCAGAATCAGGTCTAGTCAGTTTCTTCGCGAAGACCTTGGTCTCACAATCGTGGCGCACCTGAAATCGTTCGAATTCGAGTCCGTACGAGCAAGATATGAATTAATTAAGATCGGTCAAAGTTTAATTAAAGTAATTGTGAAAGTCAAAGCTTGGAAAAAGTCAACCCACTCTTCATCTCCTTCCTCGACGTTCCAAGGCCAAAACAAAACCCATAGTGTTCAAAATTAGGTATCCATTTATCTCGGAATTGGAGGAGCTTGAAGACGATCAGAAGGTGGAACATCGGAGAGGGAGGAGACAGCTACGTGCGCCGGAAGCATGGGTGGCCGCGGTGGGGCCATGGTGGTGCGCAGGGGGCTGTTTGTGTAACAACAAGGAATTTCGCTTGATCCGAATCAGTCGCTAAACCGACCAAGACCGTACGAAACGCCTGATTGTTTTGAGAACACGACAAATTAGAACGCAGATAGAAGGACATTTCATTGCTTATTACAACAATTCCATCAGAATACAAGAATATACAGAGTATGAATGAATAAAATACATTCGATAAATATCAGAGATTACAATACATTACATAGCAGCGGAAAATAATACAATACACAACTAGAAGTAATACGCGGATACAAAGCTTTCCGAGTATCGTTCCAGCTGTAAATCAGGATCCTGTGAATATAATTCTGCAAAACCAAAACTACTAGCTGCCCGTGTCAAAATAAGGGCACCCAGAGTTTAGGTTAAAACAATAAACTCCAGGTCAGTCATGGGACTGGTGTGAGAACTAAAACAGTTATTAATCTTTATTTTAAAGTTAGGTAAATCAAGGGACCACGCTGTATAACACGGAACGAGTTTCCTCCCAGGAATACCGGTGCATAAAACAACAGCGCAATGATAAATAAGGGAAAATGAAGTTATTATAAGACCCAGGTCCCATCACACAATGCAACACAAACCGAAGGATAGGGTTTTCCCTTATAATAGCCAAAGCATGCTTGATACGTATAAAACAAGTCATTTGATACTATAATAAGTGTATGGTGTTTAAAACAATTTCAAATCATAAGTATCAATCATAGACGGCATAAGCGCCCCATCCCACTATGTCGCCATATATAGGATTGCAACTAAAATCGAAACGTCACGTATTGGAAGTTGGATTTCCATCTGTGAACCGAGTCAAAAGATAGTCCTCTACTGATTCGAGACGCTCTAGCCCGTGTCTCAGGATCAGAGCTCGAATGACCCTTAGGAGCCACAGGGCCGGTCCACCGATGTGGATTAAAATTCCTGAACACTGCGTTTCCCCACCCTTTGGGGTGTCAATGAGTCCAATGACTCATCGGTCCCGGATCGACCGATATATCTGAGGAGCCTCGCAACAGCAACAACCATATAAGTCAAACTCGTCAGGGCATGTAAAACCACTGACGCCACTTCTAGCTAGAAGGAAACGCATGCTCTCCCTGGATCCTTCTCCCGTTTTTGGTTCACAACCGGGGTGTGAGGCTCGCGAATCAAAGCTACACAAAGCTATACCACACAGGTGGTGCTTTGATCATCAACCACAAGACTTTGCTTTTCAACAGAAGCCTCGATCAATTGCCACTTAGGCATGCCACACAAGCAATTCACTCCATGCAATGGATATCCATCAATATATAACCCCTGAGATCGTACGTCTCAGAGAAGGGCGTTAAGCAAGAGAATAAATTCTCCGCCGCCAAACAGATATATATTTAATAGAAATCAATCACACAGACTAAAATCCAATGTCAGACACACAGTCCATTTACAAGTTCGTTCTGGGTCTGAACGAAACCGGAGGCACCTAGTACCCCGCATATCCATCGATCTCCAAGTACGTCTGGATGATCACCAACTGATTCCCTCCTATTGGGTGTACGGCCCAATCAAGATATCAGTAATTATCCAAACGAAGTGAAGACCTCCGGTCTTCGACCACCGTCTTCATCCTCGACACTACGTCGAATCAGTTATTCAGAATGGGATAAACCCGGTATTTCTGAATAACTCGCGTATATAATAAACAAGTGTTACACAAACACAATATACGCCTCATTCCAATTCAGAATATTCTTTTATTCAAATATTCTTATACTTTGGGAAAAGTTCCCATTAATTTTATCAAAGATAAATTCTTTAAATTTATTCTTTAATCTTCTTTGAATATCCATTCAAACTAGTTGGGATTAGCGAACCACACCGAAGTAATCATTTATTTTATTTCCCAATCCCAACCTATTCATCCCATGAAGTAAAACTGGTCATACTTCATATCTAACACCACGTTGTTATCAGTAAATTCAATTACCATTTCCCGTTCAAATCTAATTAAAGATTTAACTATCGCCTGGAGCAAAACTGGTGATACTCCATTCTCGATCATTTCAATCTAATTAAAGATTCATTAAAACTCCACTTAGTTTTAATCTTCACAGAAATCAATATCCTTTCTTCAACTAGGTTAAAGAACCAATGTCGTTTAAAACACGGTTCACTATAAACCCAAAATCACATTCATTAATTATCGAGTTAAAGAACAAGTGTTATTTAAAACACTGTTCACGATAAACCCAAAAATCAATACCAGTTCAATTCCAATTAAATATTATTTAATTGGTACACTTCATTAAATCAAAACAAAAAGATTTAATCTTTTTCTCAACTGGGTTTAAGAACAGTGTTAATGAAGACACCATTCACGGCAATCCCAAATCACATTTGATATTAAATACAAGGCTCTGAATAGAAAATATATTGGCTTATATTCAATATCAAATTCTACGACCAACAAATATCATATTGGAAATAACGATATAAATATATCTTTCAAATTTCCATAACAATATCTGTATAATCATGAAATCCAACATCGAAATACTCCGAAGACAATTTCGATTCAAATCCATTCCAATTCAATTATTGGAAACTCTGGTTACCTTTAAAACCCCTTTTTAAATTCAATTTATTTGTTTCAAAATAAATTGATTTTAATTCTAGTTCAAAACTAGTTTATTTCAATAAAAATCTAATTTTTATCTTTTCAAATATGGAGTTTTTCGTCCCAATTCTTCCCAAATCATTTCTTATGATTCTGCACAAATTATTACTATTTTTAATAATTTTATCAAGGCCCGTACAGTCGATTTCCATCAACGGCCATCGAACTGCACATACAACGACCTTTTCCAAATTTGATTTGGACATAATTCCAAATCCAACCGTTAGATTTCAAATCTCTAATATTCGATAGAAAGTTCATTTCGATACGAACCCAACGTTCCGATTTTAGGAGAATCCGACGGTCGGATCTCCCGTAATATCCGTTCGAAGTCAATGGTTGAAATCCGCGAACTGCCACGGCGCGGCGCGTTCTATTCAGGCTTTTATATTATATATATAATATATATAATATATACTTCATTGATTTCCTTTTAAAACGTATTTTATAAATCGTTTTAAATTCGTTTTCAAAACGATTTCAACTTCCATTTCAAATTCAAATTAAAATTGAATTTTTCCTTACAAATTCGTTTTAAATTCATTTCAAATTGATTTCAATTCAAATCGATTTTTAATTCAATTTCAATTTGTTTTCAATTCAATTTGAATTTCAAATTAATTCAATTTCAATTCGAATTCAATATCAATTCGAATTCATTTCTATTCAATTTCAATTCGAATTCATTTCAAAACGATTTCAATTCTATTTCAATTTAATTCGAATTTCAATTCTATTCGAATTTCAAATCATTTCAGTTTATTTCAAATTTCAATTCACTTTAATATTCATTTCAATTTGAATAAAATCGATATAAATATCATTCACGTCAAAATGGCGTCAATCTAATCAACACGGCTTCATATATTTCTATTTTCAAATATTCTATTTCAAATATTTCTTTTTCAAATATTTCTATTTTCAAATATTTTATTTCAAATATTTCTTTTTCAAATATTTCTATTTTAAAACTGGAATGAGGCCCAATCAATTACCATAGATTTTATTTCTATGGATTTTCATTCAACGCATGTATATATCAACAATGACAAATAATCAACCATCATCCAAAGTGCATTCTACACTGTATAAGCATCAAATATAAATATTCAACGCTTATAACAGTCTGTCAATCAATCGATCGACATACAACTAATTATCGGGATTAGTGTACGTCATATATCATCCCAATACCCGTGTGGGGTTTCAAACAATCAAACACAGATTTTATTTGTGCAATTGGGCGATGTGTAAAATTTATCATCCCAATCAATATCAGTCAAATGTGTGTATATAAACAAATCGTCTGATTTGTTTATATTTATTTCATTTTAAATACACATTAAAAATTCTATTTTTAACTATAAAATATTTTTAACTATATAAATATTTTATTTCATTTCACATCACATCACACAACCAACTACACATCAAAATCAAACAACCAAGCATACAAGCCGTCCATGGTCTGTGGACGACGGGTGTCGGGTGTTACTAAACACCGTCTGCATCCTAGTATATATTTTAACTAGAAAATTAAATTAAAAGTGAGAAGTTCTCACCGAATTAGCTAAACCAAACATCTCGACTCTTCATATGTAGAAAATCTCCACCGTTTCTTCTTTCATCACTTTCGTCATCCATATTCACTACATATATAAAAATCGAATTTTTTACTTCGCTACAACATATATAAAAATCGCATCTTTATATTCTCCATCTTATAAAAATCATATTTTTATAATCTCTACTATATAAAAATCGAATTTTTTATTCTACACATATAATATAAAAATCATATTTTTAATACTTTCTACCATATAAAAATTATATTTTTATATCAAAATTATATATATTTCAAAGATCCTATTTCCTTTCAGCATAAGAAATCACCTGTTCTATTCATTTACTAAATTAGTTTTACTAATTACCTAATAAAACAAATAAATAAAATTAAAATCTTACTGTCGAAGGGGGGAAGAATAACGCCGGGGATCTGCAGGAGAACTGGGTGGCGGAGGAGGGAGAAGGTCAGAGGGGAGGGCGCGATGGAGTAGTGGCTGCAGTGGTGGTTCGGTCTTCATCGTCTAGGGCTTGGGGGTTTTGGTTTGGGGGTCACGACGCGTAGAAGGGGAGAGAGGGAGAGAGGCGCTAGAGGTGGAGAAGAAGGAGAGGGGGCGGCGGCAGGGCGTTGATCGGTCGTGGCGAGGTGGCTTCGAGGGGGACCGACATCGAGGCGTTCTCTTTTTTTATCGATCTATTAATTGAAAGAGAGAAAGGGGGGGTTAAAGGTATAGGAGAGAGGAAGGGTAATTATATTTTTTATTATTATAATTTTTTTTAAAAAAAGCAACTTTTAATTTTGACCTCGAAATCGAACCCACCGCCTGTCGTCCATAGCTAATTACCCCCATTCCGAACACAATGGGATATGTATCGAAAGCCAATTCGACCGTTTCGATCAGTTTTCATCAAAATCAAAATATAACTCTATATATTGAATTCGAACGCACATTTCAATCTACCAGGGCCACATACTAACTAGAAAAAATCCCTGAAAATATTTTCTAGCTTCGTATTGTCGATACGGTCCTAACAAAACTAATTTCGTCAAATTCTGAGACCGTTTGAAAAATGGCCATTTTCATGATGATTAAAATCAACTAAAACTGGTCAAACACGTTTTCCTTTGCCATGCTCACATATTGATTCGAAAAATTATGAATTTTGAAACCTAGCAATAATTTGACATCGCGGATCCAACAAAAGTGGTTTCGTCGAAATCCGAGGTCGTTTGCAAAATGGCTATTTTTAAAGGCCGAAATTCCATAACGACTATTCTGAAATTTCAACTGGACATATGTTTTGATTCCTGCTATGAAATTTTGATTTTTCTGATTCGTTGGAAAGATATCCACAATTAGTTTCTATTATTTTTGGTTTCGCTAAAATCCGGTTTATTTTGCACTTGGTATGTTCAATTGAAATTTGAAATCGAATTATCGAACTACCGCGCCATTTTCAATTCCTTTTATAATTATAAATAAATATTTATATTCTAACGACGATCTATATAATATATACGTTCGAACTCTATTCAAAATAAATTTTTCGTCGATATTATTTAAAATATTTCATTTTAAATATTCAAAATTCACCAAAATTGCAAAAATAAAAATTTTAAATTGGCTCGGATTTCCCGGTTATTACAGTTTGGCCGCGGGTTAGGGTGTATTTTCTGGCCAAATTACTTATCTAAATCCGATCATCAACTTATGGAATCAAAGCTTGTGTAAATCTCTATAATAAGTTCAAAAGAATCATTCGATTTCATTGAGGGGATTGGGAGAAATTGAGGAGAGAAATTTCATGTATTTCTGGCCATAGAAAGGGTATGGCGGTGGATGCAAATATGAAGGAGGGATTAGGGTTCTAATTTGTCTAATATTTATATTATTATATTCACTAATTACCCATTAAGGCCCGTTTATCAACTTTGTCCGATTTCAGCCCAACGACTGTCGTTCTTACCTATTAACCCCTATTCCGGACTCATCTAGCTATGTCCCGCAGGCCCAAACGACTGTCTTAACCCAGTTTTCTTTATTTTAAAATTTAAGTCTTTTATTTCTAATTCAACTGTACAAATAAATTCACCGGGGACACAAATTAACTCCGAAAAATCCCAAAAAATATATTTTGCTATGTTTTGACGTTGCAGACCTAAGAAAATTAATTTTGTTTAATTCTGAGCCTTGTTTGAAAAATGACCTTTTTCAAGTCAATTAAAATTTACTGAAATTGAAAAAACTAAAATCTTTTTGCCACGGTCACAAATTAAATTAAAAAATTATGAAAAATTAAACTTAACCATATTAAATTCAAATTTCAAACTGCCGTGCCATTTCAGGCTTGGTTAATAATTAAATTAAAATTATTCGTTTCTAACTTTGATTTAAATAAATTTTTCGTCGTTATTATTTAAAATACATCATTTTAAATGTTTAAAATCCATTAGAATTTCTAAAATAAAAATTTTAAATTGGCCCCAAAATTCCGGGTTGTTACATCTTCCCTATATCCACCAACTATAAACATTTTTATATAAGCGAGCATTTGAACATGCTTTGGATTTTTACTGTAAGTTCATTATCATCGTGTTTTCCTCATTAAACCTTTTTTTCAGAAAAAAGGAAAAATTAGAGGAAAAACATATTCTGAGGGTGAAATATTATGAACTGATGTAGCTATGATAGAGATTATGGACTATATACCTCTTTACTAAACATTACATTTAAGTTATTTTCATTTGAAATCAGTAACATCCTTATTAATATTTTGTAGAATGTAAATATTCTGGACCAAAAGGTACCAGGTTATTCATGCTTTCATGCAAGATGAAAAGTTCATATCATATATCATTATATGTTAGCAAATTCATTGACCGCTTTCTACAAATATTGCTGAGATTGTAAATATTCTAGACTAACAGGTGCCAAAGTTTTGATGCTTTCATGCAAGATGGGATTTTCATATCAAAAATTATTATTTGTTAGCAGATTTATAACCAAGTTGCAGACACTTTCAGCGATTAAGAATAAGGATACACACGTGGCATGATGTAGGTTATGGGTATTAACAGTTTAGGCCATGGTGATGGAATCCAAACTGTCCTAGACTTAAATGAAAAGCACGCAATGAATATAAGTACTAAGTATGTATTAAAAACTATTAGAAACTAATAATGAGCTACAATATACTTGCACCAGTCTTTCTATCAAATATAAATGGCATAAGTCCCACCTACAATATCAATCACATGCCTGTTCCTGATGTTGGCAAGCTACAAAAGATCGTGTGTTACATGTTTGGCTTGCTTTATTGTGTTCCCGCAGGAGGCAAGCATCAGTGCAAACGTCATGCGCAGAGGCGGTGATGTATACTTGGTTTATGACATGGCAAGGTACCTACATACTTTGTGTTCATATTTTTGCTCCTCATTTTTTTTCCTTCCAACACTACTCCATTCTAAAATAAATTCAACAATTAACGTTCAAATATTTTCACGCCAAAATTTTTAACATCTGCAAATTCGGATTGTGCTTTCATATAATACCAGTGAGAACCCGTGCTTCGCACACGGTTATAATCAAAATAGTGTACTAATACAACGCAGTGTAGAAATTAATGGACATGTGTTTCAAGTAATATATTATCCTACTAAAAGTTTCTTTTATTCGAGCACAGAATGACGTTGGAAATTGAAACTTGTGTGGATAAGGCGCTATTTTTATTTCCACCATGGATAATTTCATTCAGTAACATTATAAAATCTTATAGTTTGATTTCTTTGCCGTGAATTATTTATACTCGGATTACTTTTATAGCTTTGTTCGGAATTATAGTTGGATTACTTTTATAGCTTCTAGCTAGAGTTAAGAAAAAAAACTTGGGCAAAGTACAGCAGAAACTGGCGGCTAAAGATTAAGAGGTTTACATGTACTTATCATAAATATAAGGTCTCATTGGCATGATGAACAGCAGAAGGTCAAAGGAAAAGCTGACTTTCATTCTGTTATCCAACCGGCAGTCCTAATATATCAAAAACCATACATGCATGGGCGTAGTCACAGTTGCAGCACAAAGAGTACGAACTGAATGAAAATATGACCAAATAACGCACAGAACATAACACATTCTAGAACAACGAAACATAAACAAACGTACAACTTTATACGTACAGAACATAATCTAGCACTATTTTTTTTATTTATAGATGTTATTCCCCTGACAAAGTACTAAAGATAGATTTACACATTTCCCATTTTTATAACTTCTTTCGGTTGCAGCAGCAAAATAATTTCTTCTTCATGCAAGGAGACTTCTTGCACCGATCCATGCTCATATAATAGTGGTAGTGTCACTCCTTTAGGCAACAACCGCAGGTTGCAGATAGTGATGACCCTCAAACAATTCCAGCTACATATAATAGTACGCAAGAAATTAACTACCAAATAAACACCATGTGACTGATCACCAATGTTAATGACTACCAGTTAAATTTTTATATATGCTAAATAACCTATGTAATTTTGTTATATGTTCAATCTTCTATCTATGAATGTTATGTGCAAATTTTCAAACGCATTGAAAATGTCTTCATGCATGCATAATGATATATGTATTTATAAAAAAAATTATCAGATTGTGGGTAGCCAAGTGAACCCGTTGCCACCAGATAACGCTAAGCAATAAATAAGCAAGCAATGGATGAGCATAGTTCGGTATAGGTTCCATTATGCTCTGTACAAATGTCCACCAATTATATTCAAAGGCCCTTAAAATCAAGCTTGTATTATGTTCATGTCTCAAGTGTAATTTTTTTTTAACTACACATGCATCATGTCTACTTAAAACCCATAAACTAAATTCAATAGTAAGCTTGTGGACTGTAGAATTTCAATCATATCTGTTTTGATTTATCTACAAATATATTTTAATGTTATAGCATAATTGAGCTTATGATAACCCAAATTACATTAACTTAAACGGTAGGACCACCTCAACAGGAAGTCAGCTGCTAAACTTAGTCAAAAAAAAAAAAACGGAGAAACCAGTTACATTGTAATTAAACGTTCAAATTTCAAAGAAGGTTAAATGTTTCTTGTGATAGAGAATTTTCTACTAGGCATATAATTTGCAAGGAGGCTGTAGTTGTAGCAATTGTATAATATCTGATTATTCCGCTGACATTTGAATATCATCCGTATATTTGGCCTTATACAGATTAATGATTTATATTTCAAAGTAACCAATATGTATGGATTACAAAAGCAATATTTTAAATATCAGCAAGAACAAAAGAATATTAAATAAAATACTCAATATGCTTGAAATATATTAGTGCATCATTCAATTTCAAATTTCGCACATAGCCAATTAATGGCAGTTTGCCATCTTGTAAATTAATTCGTCGGTTGAAAACTGAAGTAAAAAAGATTGCTCCCTATCTATCTACTGATTTCGATTTATAAGTAAAGCGACTATTAGTAACTTCTTGTAGGATTAATCCATTATATAATGCCAAATACTTATGGCTATGCCATCAGGAAAAACTAATTATTTAACTCGGTAAAAATTATTTTATCTTCCACACGATTATTCTTTAAGTACTGGTCAATGACTAAGGAGTACGTAACACATAGCAAGTAACCCTGATGGGCAGTATCATAACCCAGAATTCAATGTAGTGACAAAACCAAAACATTCAATATTCGGTTAAAAAAGGGAAATAATTTATATCGTTATACAAAACTTTGAAAACATTGAAAGTAGAACAGAACTAAAAAGGATATATAGCAAAAAATACCTTCAACAAACCCATTCACAGTGGAAGGCCCTGTCCGTTAACAGGTTATCGGTTGCCTCAAACCTTAAAAAAGAATATAAGTTTAGTATTATAACAATTAAAGAGCTAAAGATGATAGAATATTGTAAACATTAACATCTAAGATTCTAAATATTGATAGCTATTGGAAACTTATATACAAATAACTTCATCAAATTTAGTAGGAAAGTATGAAAAAATTGTCTTTAACATATGTATCTATATCTTTTATCATTACTACGGTAATAAAAGCTGGTATAGAAGAATCATGTAGATACTGTTAGGTTTTTTAATGAACCTCAGATCTGATCTTTAGGAGATAATTAAGTTGCAGATCTGATCATATATGTATATAACCCAAAATTGATTGAATTGAGAAATGCACATATGAAATAAAATTAGAGAACATACCTGAATCCATGAGCGCTTATTAAAGAGAATTGATTTGGTTTTGGATCTTCCAAATTGACACAAGTCCAGAGGTAAATGTATTTCTTCTGAGGGGATAAAGAGAATACGCTGAAAACTTGTGTAATTTTGGGACCATAACCCCTAATTTATAATAGTGTAAAATTTTCAGTTCGGCCCTTCATCAAACTAAAAATTATTCCGGTCTCTACGCATTCCTTCCATAACAGCTGAATATAATTATGCCAATAAATTTGTTACCGTATTACACCACATTAATTGGCATTCCCACCAAAAATAGCGTTACACATTGAATTTAAATGTGTGGCCCACATAATTGAAATATTCTAACAATCTCCCCCTGGGCCACATATTTAATAACTTTAAATGTGTTTAACTTTATGAGCTCCAAATTCTACTATTTTTACCATAAGGTGTTTTCTTAAACAGTCTTGTCCATTAATTATGCTGACAAAGGATCAAAGCAGTTTTCGTTATCTTTAATGTAACTAAACCCATCAATGGTCACATATATCAACACAATAAAATGACATAGATCAATCATGGATGCGTAGCATGGAAATTACATGAGATGTGATCATTACATGTCTATTCCCAACTGGTCCAACTTTACTTTAATGAGATCAAGTGTTCAATATATACATGAACAAACAGAGTGCAAAAAATGCAAAATTTATTTCTTTATTTCTGATCAGAAAAACCAAAGCATGTCCATAACTAAAACATAAAGCAATGTCATAACAACTTATTACAAACTCCCCCAGAACCAAGATATCCTTAAATAAAAGATACACCTATTTTAGCAACATGTTCATGAAAGACCTTGGGTGGTAATCCTTTTGTAAGAGGATCCGCCAACATGGAATTTGTCCCAATATGCTCTACGGATATTAATCCATTATGCACTCTCTCCTTGACAACTAGAAACTTGATGTCAATATAATTTGACTTACTTGAGCTTCTATTGTTATTGGAATATAGTACTGCTGATTAATTGTCACAATACAGCTTTAATGGTCTTTCAATATTGTCTATAATGCGCAGCCCAGTGACAAAGTTCCGCAGCCATTTCCCATGATTAGATGCCTCATAACAAGCTACAAACTCGGCTTCCATAGTGGAAGAAGCTATGAGCGATTGTTTAACACTCTTCCATGATATAGCTCCTCCACTTAATAGAAATATGTAACCTGAAGTGGATTTTCTGCTATCCGGGAATCCAGCATAGTCAGAATTAGAATACCCAATGATCTCCAACTATTCTGATCTTCGGTATGTAAGCATATAGTCCTTTGTTTTCTGAAGATACCTCATAACTCTTTTTGCTGTTATCCAATGATCCATTCTAGGATTACTAAGATATCTGCCTAACACTCCTACAATGTACGCAATATCCGGACGTGTACACACCTGAGCATACATTAGACTCCCTACAGCGGACGCATAAGGGATCTTCTGCATTTTATTAGCTTCAAGGATGTTATTTGGGCATTGTTTAAGACAAAACTTATCTCCTTTAGCAACAGGGGTATCAATTAATTTACAGTCTTTCATGCCAAACCTTTCAAGCACTTTTTCAATATATGCCTTTTGTGACAATCCAAGAATACCTCATGAACGATCACGGTGAATTTGGATTCCTAATACAAAAGAAGCATCTCCAAGATCTTTCATTTCAAAATTAGCTGAAAGAAATCTCTTGGTTTCGTGCAACAAATGTAAATCATTACTGGCAAGCAATATATCATCAACATATAAAATCAGAAATGTAAATTTACTCCCACTGAACTTGTGATACACGCAGTTATCAATGACGTTTGCCTCAAAACCAAATGAGGTTATCACATCATGAAATTTGCGGTACCATTGACGAGAAGCCTGTTTGAGTCCATAAATGGATTTCTTAAGTTTGCATACTATAATCTTTGGATCATCGACCATAAAGTTTTCCGGTTGCACCATATATATTGTTTCCTCAATGTCTCCATTTAGAAACGCAGTTTTCACATCCATTTGATGTAACTCAAGGTCAAGATGTGCAACAAGTGCGAAAATTATTCTAAAAGAGTCTTTCGATGAAACCGGAGAGAAAGTCTCTTTAAAATCGGTGCCTTCCTTTTGAGTATAGCCTTTTGCTACAAGACGAGCCTTATATCTTTCCACATTACCTTTTGCATCCCTTTTGGTTTTAAATATCCATTTACAACCAATGGGCTTCTTACCTTCAGGTAAAGTGACAAGATCCCAAACTTTATTGTCTTGCATGGATTTATACTCTTCGTTCATGGCTTCAATCCACTTTTGAGAATTTATATCTTCCATGGCTTGTTGGAAGTTGAAAGGATCGTCTTCCATCAATCCATTATTATCCTCTAATTCTTGAAGAAACACCACATAATCGTCCGGAATGGCATTTCTCCTTTCTTTAGTGGATCTCCTTGGTGGCAATGTATTTTGAGGCTGTTGAGTTTGTTCTTTAGGAACATTAGTCTCAACTTGAGGAGGATTTTCTTCAACATTGTCTTGTTGAGGTTCCGGATTTACTTCTATTTCAATGACAGGAATGGTAATCTGTTCATTATCAACAAAAGTAATTGTAGTAGGAATCATAGATGGTGATTCCTCCTCAAAGACAATGTTCCTTATTTTATCTCTCCCCCTTAATTCAACATCCTCAAAAAATGTTGTAGTTCCCGTCTCAAATATTTTATTTTGTGTGGGATCATAAAACTTATAGCCCCTTGATCGCTCAGAATAACCAATAAAGTAGCTGCTTATTGTTTTAGTGTCCAATTTTCTTTCATTTGGCCTATAAGGCCTTGCCTCAACTGGACAGCCCCATATATGGAAATACTTTAGTGTGGACTTTTTGCCTGTCCAAAGTTCATATGGTGTTTTGGCAGCTGCTTTAGTAGGTACTCTATTAAGGATATAAACTGCTGACTTTAGTGCCTCTCCCAGAGTGATTTCGGTAATGCAGAATGACTAATCATACTCCTGACCATGTCTTTAAGAGTGCGGTTTCATCTCTCAGCAACACCATTCATGCTAGGTGAACCTGGCATGGTGTATTGTGGGACTATTCCACATTCCTCTAGGAATTGAGCAAATGGCCCCAGACGTTGTTCACCTGATCCATCAGATCTACCATAATATTCACCACCACGGTCGGATCTGACAGTTTTAATTCTTTTGTTGAGTTGGTTCTCAACTTCTACCTTAAATTTCTTGAACATGTCTAGTGATTCATATTTATCATGAATAAGATATAGGTAGCCATATCTTGAGTAGTCGTCAATGAATGATATAAAATATTGTTGACCATTCCACGATGCCTCGGGGAATGGGCCACAAATATCCATATGTATCAACTCTAAGACGTATGTTGCTCTATTGGCACCTATTTTCTTATGTTAGGTCTGTTTTCCTTTAATGCATTCTACACAAACATCAAAGTCGGAAAAATAAATGGATTCCAAAATGCCATCTGACAAAAGCCTTTGAATTCTAGATTTAGATATATGACCTAAGCGCTTGTGCCACAATGTGTCTAAATTCTCTTTATCAGCTTTTCTTTTAGTACCATGTGACTCCACATGCAAGGCTTCAATATAAGAGGTATTAACATCAAGCATATACAAGTTATCATAAACATTAAGAGAACCAGTACCAACAACAGCTGAATTTATTGATAAACCAAAAACACCATTCCCAAATGAACAAGAATAACCAGATTTGTCCAACTTAGAAATAGAAACTAAGTTCCGTCTAAATGACGGTATTACAAAAGTATCAAATAAATCCAAATAAAACTGAGTTCTCAATAATAACTTGAAATGACCAATAGCCTCTACTTGCACCAACCTTCCATTTCCAACATAGACGTATCTTTCAGCATCAGTTGGATTTCGGTAGCTCAGGCAACCCTGCATAGAAACACTCATGTGAGTAGAAGCACCAGAATCTAACCACCAAGTGTTTCTAGGTACTGTAGCTAGATTTACTTCAGAACAGACCAAAGTAAAAGACTTACCTTTTTTAACACGCCATGCGTGATATTTGGTACAATCTTTCTTTTGATGTCCAGGCTTTTTGCAAAAGTAACAACTATTTGTCTCCTTAAGCTTTTTCTTTTCCTTTGGATCCTTAGCAGTTTCTTTATCCCTCTTTCTCTTTTTGACTTTTCCCTTAGGGGTAAATGCCAAGTGAGCACTTTCAGCTTTGTCATGCTTCAATCTCTCTTCTTGCACACAATACGAAATGAGCTCATTAAGAGTCCATTTCTCCTTCTGACAGTTATAACTGATTTTAAACTGGTTGTATTGTGAAGGAAGAGAGATTAATACCAAATGCACGAGCAAATCGTCCAAAAGCTCAAGCTTAAGTGCCTTAAGCTTTGAAGCAACATTGGACATTTCCATAATGTACTCTCTTATATTCCCTTTACGTTGATACTTCATGGAAATCAAGCGTTGCAAAAGCGTGCTTGTTTCCGCCTTATCGTTTTTGGCAAAACGTTGTTCAATCTCAACAAGGAATTCTTTAGAATTAGTTATCTTTTCAGATACAGCACCCCTAAACGCCTCCGGAATGCCGCGCTTTATGATCATTAGACACATGCGGTTGGAGTGATCCCACCTCTCAAAGTTCTTTATATCATCAGAAGAACTTTGATCCGTAAGAGGGGCAGGTGCTTCCATCCTAAGCGCAAGGTCAAGATCCATGCAGCCGAGAACAAGTAATATGTTCTCTTTCCAATCCTTAAAGTTTGTTCCAGTCAGAATAGGAATGTTGTTAAGATTGGCAGACACCGTAGTTGAATTAACTGTAAATTAAAAAATAATAATTAAAAAATCATTCATTAATATGCTCACATTATAAGATAACAATAGTAAATTCAAAAATTGGTAAATCTCTTCTCAAGATACCTATTACAACATTAATATCAAGTCTTTGGACAGTAATATTAATTGTAAGTGGTACTCTTGTTGTAATCATCAAACACTGACAATAAGGTCAAGTCAAATAATAACCTTCCTTTGGGCCGATTAATTATTCACTTAAAAAAAACTTATAATTGTCACATATTTATCATCATACATGTGTAAGTGATTCGGCCAAATATTAGCCTTCCTTTGGGCCGACTAATACTCGCATGAATAACTACACATAAATATCAAATATTTTCATGAACAACCAAAATAACAGAGGTCACTTTGGTGACATGTTTATTCCAATCAGATCAATACGAATGTAAGATATTTACAGTTATAAAAAGACACCAAAATTATATTTGAATTTATTCGTCTTAATTCATTTGCATATATTCCACAGATCTTAATGTCAAATTTTCTATATGCTTAAAAATTTTGATAACCTTAATGAAAACTTGACATTAAAAAATAAGAAATCTGCAGCAGTTATATCACTTGCGATGATAATTAATATCATTTCATACAAAGGGCATTTTTGCAGGTTTTGTATATAAAAGAAAAACTGATGCAAGATCTACTTTATGTAAGGCCAAACAATGCATGTCTGCAAGCCAAGCAGAAGGAAAAATAATCTTTCAAATGAAACTTGCATCAAAAAATATATTAAATTATTATGACAATGAGCAGGTTCAAATTAGCATAGGAAGGATATCATGCTATAAAAGTATACATTAACCTGACAACACCAAGTGGGCCACGTGACATAATAGTTTAAAAAAAGAAGAAGATAATATGCCCAAGTCAACGGCCATGTTAAATTGTACCAAATAAAGCCAATACCCATTCTCAAATCATTTGTTCCAGTAAAGCCGAGATATATATGTACATGCCAGTATAAAAAAAATGTACGGCACCAGCAAAAAATTAAAAAAAACATAACAATTGATCATGTGTTTCAATGGCCGATACCCATTCTCAGATCTGAATCCGAACAACAAAATAATAATAGAATAAAAGAACAGTCCTTATATATGACGCAAAACAAACTAAAGATCGCAGCGGAAACATAAGTCGCATGTTTAGATCTGACGCCAAAAGGTACCGGATGAAACCACAAATATGTGACGGCACGGAATTTCGCTCGATCCGAACCAGTCGCTAAACCGACCCAGACCGTTCGAAACGCCCTATCGTTTGAGAACACGACAAAATAGAACACATGCAAAAGAACATTTCTCTGTTATCACAACAATGCATCAGATTACAAGAATATACAGAGTATAAATGAATATTACACAGAAATATCAGAGATTTAAATTACATTTAAATACATCGCAGCGGAAAATAATACAATACACAACTAGAAGGAGATATACGGATACAAAGCTTTCCGGATATCGTTCCAGCTGTAAACCAGGATCCTGTGAATATAAATCTGCAAAACCAAAACTACTAGCTGCCCATGTCAAAATAAGGGCACCCAGAGTTTAGGTTAAAACAATAAACTCCAGGTCAGTCATGTGACTGGTGTGAGAACTAAAACAGTTAATCTTTATTTTTAAACTTAGGTAAATCAAGTGACCACGCCGTATAGCACGGAACGGGTTTTCTCCCAAGAATACCAGTGCATAAAACAAATAGCGCAATGCTAAATAAAGAAAAATGAAGCTGTTATAAGACCCAGGTCCTATCACACAATGCAACACAAGCCAGGGGATAGGGTTTTCCCTTATAACAGCCAAAGAATGCTTGATACGTTTAAAACAAATCATTTGATACTATTATAGTGCATAGTGTATAAAACAACTTCAAATCATAAGTATCAATCATAGGCGGCATGGGTACCATATATCATGTCGCCATACTAGTTCTACAATTAAAACCGCAAATGTCACGTATTTGGAAATTGGATTTCCGTCTATGAACCGAGGCAAAAGATAGTCCTCAACCGATTCGAGACAATCTAGCCCATGTCTCAGGATCAGAACGCATCAACCCTTTAGATCGTCAGGGCCGGTCCACCGATGTGGATTATTATGCCTGAACAATACGTCTCTCCGCCCTTTGGGGCGTAAATGAGCCAACTAAATGACTCCATCGGTTCGAGAACGACCGATCAATCCGAGGCGCCTCGCAACAGCAACAACCACATAAGTCAAACTCGTCAGGGCGTGTAAAACCACTGACGCCACTTCTAGCTAGAAAGAAACGCAAGTCCTCCCTGATGTCCTCTCCCGTTTTTGGTTCATACCGGGTGTGAAACTCGCGAAGTAAACGTTACACAAAGCTACGCCACGAAGGCCGTACTTCGATCATCAACCACAAGACTTTGCTTTTCAACAGAAGCATCGATCATTTGCCACTTAGGCATGCCACACAGGCAATTCACTCCATGCGTTTGATATCCATCAATATATAACCCCTGAGCTCGTACGTCTCAGAGAAGGGCGTTAAGCAAGAGAATAAATTCTCCGCCGCCAAACAGATATATATTTAATAGAGATCAATCACACGAACTAAAATCCAATGTCAGACACACAGTCCATTTACAAGTCCGTTCTGGGTCTGAACGAAACCGGAGGCACCTAGTACCCCGCATATCCATCGATCTCCAAGTACGTCTGGACGATCACTAACTGTTTCCATCTTCTTGGGTGTACAGCCCAATCAAGATCATCAGTAATTACCCAAACGACGTGAAGACCTCCGGTCTTCGACCATCGTCTTCATCTTCGACTTATCGTCGTATCAGTTATTCAGAATGGGATAAACCCGGTCTTTCCGAATAACTCGCGTATATTTTGAATAAGTGTTACACAAACACAACATACGCCTCATTCCAATTCATCAGTCACTAACCGTAAATTAATCAAGAGAATAATTCCCCAAATATTAACCCCGAAGGCCGAAACCAACATCAGATCAATATCCAGAAAACCATTCTGCTTAGCTAACCGACAGTTAGTTTCTAAATTTCACATTCATAGGGAAAGGTTCCCATTAATTTTATCCAAGATAAATTCCTTGAATTTATTCTTTAATCTTCTTTTGAATATCAATTCCAACTAGTCGGGATTATCGAACCACACCGAAGTAATCATTTATGTTATTTTCCCAATCCCAACCTATTCATCCCATGAAGTAAAACTGGTAGTACTTCATATCTAACACCACAGTGTTATCGGTAATTCAATTACCATTTCACGTTCAAATCTAATTAAAGATTTAACTATCGCTTGGAGAAAAACTGGTGATACTCCATTCTCGATTTTTTTCAATCTATTTAAAGATTCATTAAAACTCCACTTAGTTTTAATCTTTAACTGGGTTAAAGAATCCGTGTCATTTAAAACACGGTTCACGATAAACCCAAAGTCACATTCATTAATTATCGGGTTAAAGAACGAGTGTTATTTAAAACACTGTTCACGATAAACCCAAAAATCAATATCAATTCAATTCCAATTAAATATTATTTAATTGGTACACTTCATTAAATCTAAATAAAAAGATTTAATCATTTCTCAACTGGGTTCAAGAACAGTGTTAGTGAAGACACCATTCACGACAAACCCAAATCACATTCGATATTCAATACAAGGCTCTGAATAGAAAATATATCGGCTTATATTCAATATCGAATTCTACGACTAACAAATGTCGTTTTGGAAATAACGATATAAATATATATCTTTCAAATTTCCATAACAACACCTGTATAATCACGAATTCCAACATCGAAATATTCCGAAGACAATTTCGATTCAAATCCATTCCAATGCAATCATTGGAAATTCTGGTTATTTTCAAAACCATTCCAAATTCAATTTATTTATTAAAAATAAATAGAATTTTAATTCTAGTTCAAAACTAGTTCATTTCGATAAAAATCTATTTTATCTTTTCAAATATGGGGTTTTTCATCCCAAATCTTCACAAATCATTTCTTATGATTTTACACAAATTATTGCTATTTTTAATAATTTTATCAAGGCCCGTACAGTCGATTTCCTTCAACGGCCATCGAACTGCACTTACAGCGACCTTTTTCGAATTTGATTTGGACGTATCTCCAAATCCAACCGTTAGATTTCAAATTTCTAACATTCATTCGAAAGCTCTTTTCGATACGAACCCAACGGTTCCGGTTTTAGGAGAATCCGACGGTCGGATCTCCCGAAATGTCCGTTTGAAATAAATGGTCGAAATTCACGAACTGCCGCGGCGCGGCGCGTTCTATTCAGGCCATTATATTATATATATAATATATATAATATATATTTCGTCGATTTCTATTTAAAACGAATTATATAAATAGTTTTAAATTCGTTTCAAAAGCAATTTCAACTTCCATTTCAATTCAAATCAAAATTGAATTCTTCTTTATAAATTCGTTTTAAAATTCATTTCTATTCAATTCAAATTTCAATTCAATTTGAATTCATTTCAATTCGCTTTCAATTCAATTTGAATTCGTTTTCAATTCAATTCATTTCGAAATCGTTTTCAATTCAATTTGAAATCGTTTTCAATTCAATTCATTTCGAAATCGTTTTCAATTCAATTCATTTCGAAATCGTTTTCAATTCAATTCATTTCGAAATCGTTTTCAATTCAATTCATTTCGAAATCGTTTTCAATTCACTTCATTTCGAAAACGTTTTCAATTCACTTCATTTCGAAATCGTTTTCAATTCAATTCATTTCGAAATTGTTTTCAATTCAATTCATTTCGAAATCGTTTTCAATTCAATTCATTTCGAAATCGTTTTCAATTCAATTCATTTCGAAATCGTTTTCAATTCAATTCATTTCGAAATCGTTTTCAATTCAATTCATTTCGAAATCGTTTTCAATTCAATTCATTTCGAAATCGTTTTCAATTCAATTCATTTTGAAATCGTTTTCAATTCAATTCATTTCGAAATCGTTTTCAATTCAATTCATTTCGAAATCGTTTTCAATTCACTTCATTTCGAAATCGTTTTCAATTCACTTCATTTCGAAATCGTTTTCAATTCACTTCATTTCGAAATCGTTTTCAATTCAATTCATTTCGAAATTGTTTTCAATTCAATTCATTTCGAAATCGTTTTCAATTCAATTCATTTCGAAATCGTTTTCAATTCAATTCATTTCGAAATCGTTTTCAATTCAATTCATTTCGAAATCGTTTTCAATTCAATTCATTTCGAAATCGTTTTCAATTCACTTCATTTCGAAATCGTTTTCAATTCAATTCATTTCGAAATCGTTTTCAATCGATATAAATATCGTTCACGTCAAAATGGCGTCAATCTAATCAACATGGCTTAATAAATTTCTATTTTCAAATATTCTATTTCAAATATTTCTTTTTCAAAATAGTTGTTATTATCAAAATATTTCGTTCAACACATGACCAATCTCAATGGATGAGTACAGTCAACACATGAACCTTTATTTTATAATATTGATAAAGATGTAAATTTTATTACTAAAATATTTCGTTCAACACATGACCAATCTCAACGGATGAGTACTGTCAACACATGAACCTTTATTTTATAATATTCTTTATTTTTCAAATTGGAATGAGGCCCAATCAATTACCATATAAAGTTAATTATATGGATTTTCATACAACACATGTATAATAGCATTGAAAAATAATCAACCATCAACCAAAGTGCACTACACTGTATAAGCATCAAATATAGGTATCTAACGCTTATAACAGCCTGTCAATCAATCGATCGACATATTTAATCAATTAGGATGAGTGTAATTCATATTTCATCCCAACACCCGTGTGGGGTTTTCAAACAATCAAACACAGATTTTAGTTGTGCAGTTGGGCGATGTGTAAAATTTATCGTCCCAATCAATGTCATTCAAATAGGTGTACACAAACAACCCGTCCGGTTTGTAAATGAATATTTATTTATTCACATTCACGTTAAAAAATTATATTTTCAACGATAAAACATTTTATTCAACCTATGAATATTCTATTCGGTTCATTTATTCAATAAAATGATATTTTTGTTTTTCTAACATATTTTAGAAAATTTCGACGGCATAACGGCACGATACTAGAAACGGGACAAGGCCTAGCCTTATCCCCGGTCTAGTGAAGGCCCACGCCATTCACACATCAATCAAATCAATTTATTTCACCCAACAATTCAATTTCAAATCAAATCATCTAATCTACTACACAACCAAACAATTTAACAAACAAGTCATCCATGGTCTGTGGATGACGGGTGTCGGGTGCTACTAAGCACCGTCTGCATCCTAGTATATATATAACTAGAAAAATTAAATTGAAAGGTGAGGAGTTCTCACCGATAGCTATCCAAACATCTTGGCTCATCTTTGATATAAATCTTCTTCGTTCTCGCCTTTTTGCTACCTTCGTCGCCCGCTTTCACTACCTATGTAAAAATCGAGTTTTTACTTCGCTATTCAATATATAAACATCATATTTTTATTTCGAAGTTCAATATATAAAAATCATATTTTTAATTCGAAGTTCAATATATAAAAATCATATTTTTAATTTGAAGTTCAATATATAAAAATCATATTTTTAATTCGAAGTTCAATATATAAAAATCATATTTTTAATTCGAAGTTCAATATATAAAAATCATATTTTTAATTCGAAGTTCTATATATAAAAATCATAACTTTTACTTCTAACAAACTAATTACCTTAACCAAACAAGAAAAAAAAAATTAAAACCAAAAATAAAAACTTACGTTTGCTGTTTTGGTCAAAGAATGACCCACGGGGCCGGAGATAGTCGGAGGAGGGTGGCGTCGGGCCGCTAAGGGGTCAGGGTGGCGCTGGCGGTCCAGGCAGTGGCAGATTGGCTCGATTTAGGGTTTGAAACAAAAGGGGGCGGCGGTTTCAGGGTCATGGAGGCTGTAGGGGTGAGGCGGAAGGGGGAGGCCGGGCGCGGTGGCGTGGGAGGCTGGCGGCGCTGCTGGGGAGTCGGTTTCAGGCGAGATTGGGTGGTGCGGTTAAATTGAAGTAGGAGATGAGAGGGAAGAGGAGCGGAGGTCAGTGGCGAAGGGCGGGCTAGCTCCGACGATCGCGCCTGGAGGGAAGAGGGGCGGCGTCCACGGTGGCAGAAAGAGGTGGTCGGTTTTTATCAGAGAAGGGGGAAAAGAAATTCGATCGTGTGAAATGAATGGGGGGGTGTTAATGAAAAAGGGTTTATATTTATATTGTTATTTATTGTTATTTTATATTTCAAAAAGTTGACTTTCACATACGACCTCTAAACGAGGTCCACCGCCTGTCGCCCATAGCGTTTCACCCCCATTCCGAACACAATGGGATATGTACCGCAAGCTGAATCGACCGTTTCGATCAGTTTCCGTTGCATTTACATTTAAATCATTATATTGAATTTTAAACGTAGATTTCAATTTACCGGGGTCACATACTAACTCTATAAATCCCATAAAAATATTTTCTAGCTTCGTATTGACGATACGGTCCTAACAAAACTAGTTTCGTCGAATTCTGAGACCGTTGGAAAAATGGTCATTTTCCAGTCGATTAAAATCAACTGAAACTGGTCAAACGCGTTTTCCTTTGCCACGCTCACATATTGATTCGAAAAATTATGAAATTTGGAATCTAGCAATAACTTGACATCACGGACCCAACAAAACTGGTTTCGTCGAAATCCGAGGTCATCTGCAAAATGTCCATTTTTAAGGGCCTGAATTCCATAGCGACTATTCAGAATTTTCAACTGGACATATCTTTTGATTCCCGCTATGAAATTTGGGTTTTTCGGATTCGATAGAAAGATATTATCAATTAGATCCTAATGTTTTTGGTTTCACTAAAATCCGGATTGTTTTGCACCCGGTACATTCAATTGAAGTTTGAAATCGAGTTATCGAACTACCGCGCCATTTTCAATTCTATTTATAATTATATATAAATATTTATATTCTAACGACGACGCGTATAAATATATACGTTTGAATTATATTCAAAATAAATTTCTCGTCGATATTATTTAAAATAACCTATTTTAAATATTCAAAATTCGCTAAAATTGCCAAAATAAAAATTTCAAACTGGCTCGCATTTTACGGGTTGTTACAATCTCCCCCACTTAAAACTTTTCGTCCCCGAAAAGGAACAAAGTCGAAAGTGGTTTGATTAATCAACTCTACGTTCGATCTGGCTTCCATTCTCCAACTTTTTAGTTTCTGAGAATTTTCAAAATTTCAAAAATTTGGCTAACACCCTAAATTTTTGAAAAATTTCGCCATAACCTCCCCTGCACCGGGAGCATCGGGGAATTTCAAATAGCTTCCCCGGTCCTTCAGATCTCAAAAAGAAAAAGAAAAAGCCAAGCGGCTAGCCAATAGGCTCATAAAATCATCATCACCCAAACAAAACAGTAAATTATGTAGTAAACATGTACCTATTTGTCGGGCAAACAAATTTTATTCTCTGCTCTAGCCTCCTTGCTATGACCTGTTCAATGTAAGTATATGTATATGCAAGCAAATGCGACCAATTTTCAATACAATTCATTATTCGATCAAATTAGGCATAATGGTTCAAAATTAGCAAACAAATGAACAAACAACACAGACATCAATCAATTAGTGAATTAGAGTTTCAAATTCATAATTTTGATACATATACAAAAATCAGATTTTTGGTGCCAAATCACAACAATAGATCCTATATAGTTTTTGGTTCTCACACCAGTCAATAGGAAATATATAGATATCACACCTTCGACACTCGAATATAAATGCTGATGATGATGCACCATCATCAATATCACCTTCGGGCGACTAGAGTGTGATGCTATATCTATCCAATATATTAAAATTTCAAATACACGTGGATCAGACGTATACGCAAAATATTTATATACTGGACTGTCCATATCAATATAAATAAATAATCAAATACGAATAATTGATTTAAATTTTCAAAACAAAATTGTTTTCATTTTCAAAAATATACTCTTCACACTCGTTCTAGGATACTACTGATCCCATCTCTAACGAGTCACTCTCATTAGATATTGTTAATCCAATATCTGATGAATTCTTTCGTACGGTTCTAATGTGCCTTGTTCTCTGCTTTGTAAACCAAAGCTCTGATACCAACTGTGACGGCACGGAATTTCGCTCGATCCGAACCAGTCGCTAAACCGACCCAGACCGTTCGAAATGCCCTATCGTTTGAGAACACGACAAAATAGAACGCATGCAAAAGAACATTTCTCTGTTATCACAACAATGCATCAGATTACAAGAATATACAGAGTATAAATGAATATTACACAGAAATATCAGAGATTTAAATTACATTTAAATACATCGCAGCGGAAAATAATACAGTACACAACTAGAAGGAGATATACGGATACAAAGCTTTCCGGATATCGTTCCAGCTGTAAACCAGGATCCTGTGAATATAAATCTGCAAAACCAAAACTACTAGCTGCCCGTGTCAAAATAAGGGCACCCAGAGTTTAGGTTAAAACAATAAACTCCAGGTCAGTCATGTGACTGGTGTGAGAACTAAAACAGTTAATCTTTATTTTTAAACTTAGGTAAATCAAGGGACCACGCCGTATAGCACGGAACGGGTTTTCTCCCAAGAATACCAGTGCATAAAACAAACAGCGCAATGCTAAATAAAGAAAAATGAAGCTGTTATAAGACCCAGGTCCTATCACACAATGCAACGCAAGCCGGGGGATAGGGTTTTCCCTTATAACAGCCAAAGAATGCTTGATACGTTTAAAACAAATCATTTGATACTATTATAGTGCATAGTGTATAAAACAACTTCAAATCATAAGTATCAATCATAGGCGGCATGGGTACCATATATCATGTCGCCATACTAGTTCTACAATTAAAACCGCAAATGTCACGTATTTGGAAATTGGATTTCCGTCTATGAACCGAGGCAAAAGATAGTCCTCAACCGATTCGAGACAATCTAGCCCATGTCTCAGGATCAGAACGCATCAGCCCTTTAGATCGTCAGGGCCGGTCCACCGATGTGGATTATTATGCCTGAACAATACGTCTCTCCGCCCTTTGGGGCGTAAATGAGCCAACTAAATGACTCCATCGGTTCGAGAACGACCGATCAATCCGAGGCGCCTCGCAACAGCAACAACCACATAAGTCAAACTCGTCAGGGCGTGTAAAACCACTGACGCCACTTCTAGCTAGAAAGAAACGCAAGTCCTCCCTGATGTCCTCTCCCGTTTTTGGTTCATACCGGGTGTGAAACTCGCGAAGTAAACGTTACACAATGCTACGCCACGAAGGCCGTGCTTCGATCATCAACCACAAGACTTTGCTTTTCAACAGAAGCCTCGATCATTTGCCACTTAGGCATGCCACACAGGCAATTCACTCCATGCGTTTGATATCCATCAATATATAACCCCTGAGCTCGTACGTCTCAGAGAAGGGCGTTAAGCAAGAGAATAAATTCTCCGCCGCCAAACAGATATATATTTAATAGAGATCAATCACACGGACTAAAATCCAATGTCAGACACACAGTCCATTTACAAGTCCGTTCTGGGTCTGAACGAAACCGGAGGCACCTAGTACCCCGCATATCCATCGATCTCCAAGTACGTCTGGACGATCACTAACTGTTTCCATCTTCTTGGGTGTACAGCCCAATCAAGATCATCAGTAATTACCCAAATGACGTGAAGACCTCCGGTCTTCGACCATCGTCTTCATCTTCGACTTATCGTCGTATCAGTTATTCAGAATGGGATAAACCCGGTCTTTCCGAATAACTCGCGTATATTTTGAATAAGTGTTACACAAACACAACATACGCCTCATTCCAATTCATCAGTCACTAACCGTAAATTAATCAAGAGAATAATTCCCCAAATATTAACCCCGAAGGCCGAAACCAACATCAGATCAATATCCAGAAAACCATTCTGCTTAGCTAACCGACAGTTAGTTTCTAAATTTCACATTCATAGGGAAAGGTTCCCATTAATTTTATCCAAGATAAATTCCTTGAATTTATTCTTTAATCTTCTTTTGAATATCAATTCCAACTAGTCGGGATTATCGAACCACACCGAAGTAATCATTTATGTTATTTTCCCAATCCCAACCTATTCATCCCATGAAGTAAAACTGGTAGTACTTCATATCTAACACCACAGTGTTATCGGTAATTCAATTACCATTTCACGTTCAAATCTAATTAAAGATTTAACTATCGCTTGGAGTAAAACTGGTGATACTCCATTCTCGATTTTTTTCAATCTATTTAAAGATTCATTAAAACTCCACTTAGTTTTAATCTTTAACTGGGTTAAAGAATCCGTGTCATTTAAAACACGGTTCACGATAAACCCAAAGTCACATTCATTAATTATCGGGTTAAAGAACGAGTGTTATTTAAAACACTGTTCACGATAAACCCAAAAATCAATATCAATTCAATTCCAATTAAATATTATTTAATTGGTACACTTCATTAAATCTAAATAAAAAGATTTAATCATTTCTCAACTGGGTTCAAGAACAGTGTTAGTGAAGACACCATTCACGACAAACCCAAATCACATTCGATATTCAATACAAGGCTCTGAATAGAAAATATATCGGCTTATATTCAATATCGAATTCTACGACTAACAAATGTCGTATTGGAAATAACGATATAAATATATATCTTTCAAATTTCCATAACAACACCTGTATAATCACGAATTCCAACATCGAAATATTCCGAAGACAATTTCGATTCAAATCCATTCCAATGCAATCATTGGAAATTCTGGTTATTTTCAAAACCATTCCAAATTCAATTTATTTATTAAAAATAAATAGAATTTTAATTCTAGTTCAAAACTAGTTCATTTCGATAAAAATCTATTTTTATCTTTTCAAATATGGGGTTTTTCATCCCAAATCTTCACAAATCATTTCTTATGATTTTACACAAATTATTGCTATTTTTAATAATTTTATCAAGGCCCGTACAGTCGATTTCCTTCAACGGCCATCGAACTGCACTTACAGCGACCTTTTTCGAATTTGATTTGGACGTATCTCCAAATCCAACCGTTAGATTTCAAATTTCTAACATTCATTCGAAAGCTCTTTTCGATACGAACCCAACGGTTCCGGTTTTAGGAGAATCCGACGGTCGGATCTCCCGAAATGTCCGTTTGAAATAAATGGTCGAAATTCACGAACTGCCGCGGCGCGGCGCGTTCTATTCAGGCCATTATATTATATATATAATATATATAATATATATTTCATCGATTTCTATTTAAAACGAATTATATAAATAGTTTTAAATTCATTTCAAAAGCAATTTCAACTTCCATTTCAATTCAAATCAAAATTGAATTCTTCTTTATAAATTCGTTTTAAAATTCATTTCTATTCAATTCAAATTTCAATTCAATTTGAATTCATTTCAATTAGCTTTCAATTCAATTTGAATTCGTTTTCAATTCAATTCATTTCGAAATCGTTTTCAATTCAATTTGAATTCGTTTTCAATTCAATTCATTTCGAAATCGTTTTCAATTCAATTCATTTCGAAATCGTTTTCAATTCAATTCATTTCGAAATCGTTTTCAATTCAATTCATTTCGAAATCGTTTTCAATTCAATTCATTTCGAAATCGTTTTCAATTCAATTCATTTCGAAATTGTTTTCAATTCGCTTCATTTCGAAATCGTTTTCAATTCACTTCATTTCGAAATCGTTTTCAATTCAATTTGAATTCGTTTTCAATTCAATTCATTTCGAAATTGTTTTCAATTCAATTCATTTCGAAATCGTTTTCAATTCAATTCATTTCGAAATCGTTTTCAATTCAATTCATTTCGAAATCGTTTTCAATTCAATTCATTTCGAAATCGTTTTCAATTCAATTCATTTCGAAATCGTTTTCAATTCAATTCATTTCGAAATCGTTTTCAATTCAATTCATTTCGAAATCGTTTTCAATTCAATTCATTTCGAAATCGTTTTCAATTCAATTCATTTCGAAATCGTTTTCAATTCACTTCATTTCGAAATCGTTTTCAATTCACTTCATTTCGAAATCGTTTTCAATTCAATTCATTTCGAAATCGTTTTCAATTCAATTCATTTCGAAATCGTTTTCAATTCAATTCATTTCGAAATCGTTTTCAATTCAATTCATTTCGAAATCGTTTTCAATTCAATTCATTTCGAAATCGTTTTCAATTCAATTCATTTCGAAATCGTTTTCAATTCAATTCATTTCGAAATCGTTTTCAATTCACTTCATTTCGAAATCGTTTTCAATTCAATTCATTTCGAAATCGTTTTCAATCGATATAAATATCGTTCACGTCAAAATGGCGTCAATCTAATCAACACGGCTTCATAAATTTCTACTTTCAAATATTCTATTTCAAATATTTCTTTTTCAAAATAGTTGTTATTATCAAAATATTTCGTTCAACACATGACCAATCTCAATGGATGAGTACTGTCAACACATGAACCTTTATTTTATAATATTGATAAAGATGTAAATTTTATTACTAAAATATTTCGTTCAACACATGACCAATCTCAATGGATGAGTACTGTCAACACATGAACCTTTATTTTATAATATTCTTTATTTTTCAAATTGGAATGAGGCCCAATCAATTACCATATAAAGTTAATTATATGGATTTTCATACAACACATGTATAATAGCATTGAAAAATAATCAACCATCAACCAAAGTGCACTACACTGTATAAGCATCAAATATAGGTATCTAACGCTTATAACAGCCTGTTAATCAATCGATCGACATATTTAATCAATTAGGATGAGTGTAATCCATATTTCATCCCAACACCCGTGTGGGGTTTTCAAACAATCAAACACAGATTTTAGTTGTGCAGTTGGGCGATGTGTAAAATTTATCGTCCCAATCAATGTCATTCAAATAGGTGTACACAAACAACCGTCCGGTTTGTAAATGAATATTTATTTATTCACATTCACGTTAAAAAATTATATTTTCAACGATAAAACATTTTATTCAACCTATGAATATTCTATTCGGTTCATTTATTCAATAAAATGATATTTTTGTTTTTCTAACATATTTTAGAAAATTTCGGTGGCATAACGGCACGATACTAGAAACGGGACAAGGCCTAGCCTTATCCCCGGTCTAGTGAAGGCCCACGCCATTCACACATCAATCAAATCAATTTATTTCACCCAACAATTCAATTTCAAATCAAATCATCTAATCTACTACACAACCAAACAATTTAACAAACAAGTCATCCATGGTCTGTGGATGACGGGTGTCGGGTGCTACTAAGCACCGTCTGCATCCTAGTATATATATAACTAGAAAAATTAAATTGAAAGGTGAGGAGTTCTCACCGATAGCTATCCAAACATCTTGGCTCATCTTTGATATAAATCTTCTTCGTTCTCGCCTTTTTGCTACCTTCGTCGCCCGCTTTCACTACCTATGTAAAAATCGAGTTTTTACTTCGCTATTCAGTATATAAACATCATATTTTTATTTCGATGTTCAATATATAAAAATCATATTTTTAATTCGAAGTTCAATATATAAAAATCATATTTTTAATTCGAAGTTCAATATATAAAAATCATATTTTTAATTCGAAGTTCAATATATAAAAATCATATTTTTAATTCGAAGTTCAATATATAAAAATCATATTTTTAATTCGAAGTTCAATATATAAAAATCATAACTTTTACTTCTAACAAACTAATTACCTTAACCAAACAAGAAAAAAAAAATTAAAACCAAAAATAAAAACTTACGTTTGCTGTTTTGGTCAAAGAATGACCCACGGGGCCGGAGATAGTCGGAGGAGGGTGGCGTCGGGCCGCTAAGGGGTCAGGGTGGCGCTGGCGGTCCAGGCAGTGGCAGATTGGCTCGATTTAGGGTTTGAAACAAAAGGGGGCGGCGGTTTCAGGGTCGTGGAGGCCGTAGGGGTGAGGCGGAAGGGGGAGGCCGGGCGCGGTGGCGTGGGAGGCTGGCGGCGCTGTTTGGGAGTCGGTTTCAGGCGAGATTGGGTGGTGCGGTTAAATTGAAGTAGGAGATGAGAGGGAAGAGGAGCGGAGGTCAGTGGCGAAGGGCGGGCTAGCTCCGACGATCGCGCCTGGAGGGAAGAGGGGCGGCGTCCACGGTGGCAGAAGGAGGTGGTCGGTTTTTATCAGAGAAGGGGGAAAAGAAATTCGATCGTGTGAAATGAATGGGGGGGGGGTGTTAATGAAAAAGGGTTTATATTTATATTCTTATTTATTGTTATTTTATATTTCAAAAAGTTGACTTTCACATACGACCTCTAAACGAGGTCCACCGCCTGTCGCCCATAGCGTTTCACCCCCATTCCGAACACAATGGGATATGTACCGCAAGCTGAATCGACCGTTTCGATCAGTTTCCGTTGCATTTACATTTAAATCATTATATTGAATTTTAAACGTAGATTTCAATTTACCGGGGTCACATACTAACTCTATAAATCCCATAAAAATATTTTCTAGCTTCGTATTGACGATACGGTCCTAACAAAACTAGTTTCGTCGAATTCTGAGACCGTTGGAAAAATGGTCATTTTCCAGTCGATTAAAATCAACTGAAACTGGTCAAACGCGTTTTCCTTTGCCACGCTCACATATTGATTCGAAAAATTATGAAATTTGGAATCTAGCAATAACTTGACATCACGGACCCAACAAAACTGGTTTCGTCGAAATCCGAGGTCATCTGCAAAATGTCCATTTTTAAGGGCCTGAATTCCATAGCGACTATTCAGAATTTTCAACTGGACATATCTTTTGATTCCCGCTATGAAATTTGGGTTTTTCGGATTCGATAGAAAGATATTATCAATTAGATCCTAATGTTTTTGGTTTCACTAAAATCCGGATTGTTTTGCACCCGGTACATTCAATTGAAGTTTGAAATCGAATTATCGAACTACCGCGCCATTTTCAATTTTATTTATAATTATATATAAATATTTATATTCTAACGACGACGCGTATAAATATATACGTTTGAATTACATTCAAAATAAATTTCTCGTCGATATTATTTAAAATAACCTATTTTAAATATTCAAAATTCGCTAAAATTGCCAAAATAAAAATTTCAAACTGGCTCGCATTTTACGGGTTGTTACAAAATAGTAAAACAATAAAACTTTAATTTCATATATTCTTGTGAATAGAAAATTTCTCAACAAAATCAATTATGGGCGGCTCTGATACCACTTGTTAGTTTTTTTAATGAACCTCAGATCTGATCTTTAGGAGATAATTAAGTTGCAGATCTGATCATATATGTATATGACCCAAAATTGATTGAATTGAGAAATGAACATATGAAATAAAATTAGAGAACATACCTGAATCCATGAGCGCTTATTAAAGAGAATCGATTTGGTTTTGGATCTTCCAAATTGACACAAGTCCAGAGGTAAATGTATTTCTTCTTAGGGAATAAAGAGAATACGCTGAAAACTTGTGTAATTTGGGGATCATAACCCCTAATTTATAATAGTGTAAAATTTTCAGTTCGGCCCTTCATCAAACTAAAAATTATTCCGGTCTCTACGCATTCCTTCCATAACAGCTGAATATAATTATGCCAATAAATTTGTTACCGTATTAGACCACATTAATTGGCATTCCCACCAAAAATAGCGTTACACATTGAATTTAAATGTGTGGCCCACATAATTGAAATATTCTAACAGATACATGCAATACAAATATGGGGACTTAGTGTGATACAAAAAGGATTTTAATTTCCTCATCGAATTTGAATCAGTCCCAAAAAAAGGGCCATTGGAGGGGGGAACGGGTATCAGAAAAGTAAGCTCACGCAATGGATGTAAATGAGCAAATTTATTAAGTTGAATTCTATACATATTAATATCAAATTTATTGTAAATGATAGATGATTATATCAAATTGACGTCAATAAATAGGTAGTAAATGAGCAATGAAGAGATTGAAAAGCAACCAAATTTTAATGGCAGATGGTAGTTTATTATAAAAACATAATCAAAATGTCAAGCATACTTTCTTTCATCAACTATTTTACCCCAGTAATTGTTGATGGTAATAAATGACAACACTAATTTACAAAAATTAGCTAATTGCACCCACGCTGATTTTTCCACGGACATATATCTTTGTTTACATATACTATCTGCATTAAACCAATCAATTTTGGTCAAATTACAAGTATAGTATACTAAGTAAGAAGGTTTGAAAAAATAAAATAATGGGCAGTTAATACAAAGTTTCCTTTATTCTGAACCCCAAAGAAAAAAAAACATAGACAATACGAAATTGAATGGATATAAGAACAATATAATAAATGATTATGATATAAGCTTAGCATTCTTTTTCTTGCAAACAACCATTAACCTCGATGAAGTTAATAAAAAATGAGTATATCAACAATCAATCAAAAATAAAATTTCCTGGTTTCATCAAGGAAAATGACTAATAATAATTGACACTTTTTTGGCTTAAATAAGTTATTGCGAACATGATATGTCCCCAGAAATATGAAATATCTATTTGCCAATATGGCAGCAAATTTTTAATAGAACATGTAGCCATTTTCATAGTTTTTGTGATGGTTCCAACATATTTCATAAATCAGGTAAAAGAAATTAACATTTAATAATTATTTTAAACCAACATAAATTACAATATCACTACATAGTAATAGAAAATCAATCAAATATACAAATAATATAGTTAAATGCGGCTACTAAATGTTGGTCAATCAAATTTTAATGATCCAAAATGATATAAGGAATAAAACCTAATTATTTTGAATTTTTAATCAAGGCTACAAATAAAGGATGAATCTAAAAGCTAGCAAAATTAATTTCTCACATCTAGAAACTTTGTTCATACCTAAACAGAAAAGCAAGAGTAATAGGAAGAAAATAATTGCATTAATCTACGAAATGGGATGGCAAGGACACACACGCACACATATTTCTTTTTGTTTTGAAAAATAACACACACACACATATGTGTGTGTGTGTAGTGAACGGTAGTCAAGAATGTGCAAATTATAGAAGAAAAATAAATAACTTTTGAGTGGAAAATAATTATTTTTTTCAAAAGAAATATCCATGCTTTTAGACTAATCAGTAAACAATTTCCCAAATTCATTTACTAAGACCAAAACCATGTCATAGTAATATCAAAAAGTGTGCATTATAGTTTTGAACTGTTACGTGTCTATAATTGTTAGGCAATTTCAAAATTAAGATAAATCATGTTATAAAAAAATAAGCCAAACTTGAAAAAATGGAAGGATATCAATTAAAATTTGCTACTAAACGGTCCATATCATCTATTAAAGACAGCAAGAACACATGCTTACCATGATTTCAAAGCACTGTGTATATGCATTATCGGTAAACTAAGCCAAATTAAGTCCAAAAAAACATCACTTAAATATGTCAAAAACTCCTTTTGACTTGTATCAACAAATAGAATCTCATTTGTATGTTAATCTTCCATATTATATGCATGTTATAACAAACCCATGAAAATAACATAAAGATGAGAAAAGCACCTCATAACAATTGAAATGAAGTTGTTTGCTCATGCTCCCCAGCATTGCAAGTACGGAAAGAGCTTTAAAAACAATAGACAACAATATAAATAAGACTACATACTTGTGTGAGAATACATATATCGAATTTTTTTGTATGTGTGTGTGTGTTTGTGTAATCATTTGAAACATTATCATAGGAAGATTTCTCTATTGGTAGTTGGGATTGCTGTTATAGTCAATCAGTGGACTGAACATTTGTTGTTTCTACTGAAAAAATGAGGATTAAAAAATCTTTAAGTACCTATATTAAGAAATGAAGCATATATGTGGAAATGAGACTGATAATGGTAGTTCACAACTAAAAGATGAGTTGAAAATTGATTATGTTCTCCAAAAGTTCTCTAAAATATAGAAGTGATCATTTTGAATTAAAGTTGATCAATGACTTACCCTAAGCTAATGATTCATTTACGAATAACTTCCACAAAGCCACAATAGTTAGGTATAAAATTAAGTATTATAAGCTCTAAATGCTTAAACAAATGGAGAAAAAGGGACAGAAATATTTGTCCAGTTGGAAAAACAAAATTTCCATTTTATAGAAAAGAGATTTATTCCAACTACACAATAATTGACGTGTGCAGAAAAAAATAAAATCCATTTTTGCACATTAAATGACATGTGAAGAAATTGAATTGACTATGGTATTCATATCAATGTTTAAATATAAATAACACAACTTTGAATATTAGCTCAAACAGAATGTATGATTGGGTGAGGTTGGCCAGACTGTTATTGAAATGACCAACAAAAACACAACCTGCTACATATATGGAAGCCAATAAAAAAATCAAACTACTATGGAAACCAACTGAAAATCCTCAGTTCAAATATGTAATTGAAAATTCTGATTCTTTGCTCATCTTAATGCTTTGGAAAATGTTAATAAATTACATGTTCACATCTATATATTTGTTCTATAGCACAGAAATTGTCCAACTTTATTCAAAATCATGCTTTTATGTGCATTTTTTGCTACTATAATACAATTTAAGTATAATCATTTGAAACATTATCACAGCAGAATTTCTATTTTCATAACTGGTATAGCAGTTATGAATGATCAATAGATCGAAAATTTGGTTTTTCTTCTAAAAATTTAAAGAACAAAAATTAATGTAAAGCAATAATAGTAAGAAATGAATGCTTAAGTGAGTATATGACTTATGACACAGTTAATAGTATTTCACAATCAGCATATGAGTTTAAAAAAGATTTTTTTCCTAAAAGAACTCTAAAATATAAAGGTAATCATTTGGTATTAAATTTTTTTATCAAATTCTTACTATAGTCTAATTATTTCTTAACCAATAACTTACATAAAACTACGCCACTTAGGCATGAAACTAAGTTTTCTTTGAGCAAGAAAATCCTTTAAAAATTGTATGAGAAGGGGCAAAAATATATGCCTAATAGCAAGCCATTTAGGAAAGCTGTGGGTTGTTTCAACTGCACATTAATCGTGCATGTGCAAAAAAAAAAAAAAAAAAAAATCATTTTTGCATTAAGCCTATGTACCAAAGGCAGAAATTGAATTATTATGGTATTCATATCAATGTTAAATGAAAATAACATAACTATGGATTTCACCACAACAGGATATATGATTGTGTTAAGCAAGGAAGATCATTATTGAATTACTCAACAGAAACACACCCTGCAACATATATGGAAACCAATAAATACATTCAATCAACTATGGTAACCTATTTAAAATTCACAGTTTAAATATGCAACTGAAAATTCTTAATTCAAATGTCAGTGAAGAAGACATAAACCCTTTGATAAGCTGGCGTAGTTGTGGCCAAAATGTTTTTATCACATGGCTTTTAGATCAATGTTGATATGAAATAAATTACCTTGATGGTGTATTTTATGATTACAGGCATAATTCGGTCAGGCATTCGTTCCCCTGCAACCTATAAGGTGGTTCATCTCCGTGCATTTCTTACCATAGATAAATACACTTTCACTACTTCGATGTCTTCATTATAAATCTGTTCATAGCGGATGACACACAATGTGAATCTAATGCTAGCCGAAATTAGTATAGAAAAGTAATGGTTTAACAACTAAACATGAAATACAGCCAAAGTTTTAATTTAGTTATTACCCAATGACACAGTAGTTTTAATTTAGTTATGATCTGAGAATATTTTGAACCATATATTCCTAAAGGTACAAAAGTCATGGTTTAATCCTAAATTCAACGTCTAATGACACAAAGGTTATAATTTAGTTATTACCCATAGTTTATTTACTAATTATTCCTCATCTAAATAAAATCCAAGTTTAGTTGCATCAAGTAAATCAAAGACAAACCGAATATTTGTATAAAGAATCATCCAAATAAAAGGAAAAAATAAAATGATTTTGTTTTCAAGGTTTATTAAGTCATTACCATATCGACATTATTTTAAAGTGATGTATGATTGTCAATTATCTTTTATAGTTTGCTGAAACATTGAATACTGACATTAAATTCAATTTTGATCACAAATCAACAATACCAATTAAAACAGTAAAGGAACAAAGAAATCAGTTCAAATTCAAAATTTAACCTTAATGGAGATGGTTTGTTGGATCTTTGGGCAACCCCTGTAATAATAACAACATTTAAGCTGGAATTAAAACTTGAGATACCAATAAAGAAAGGGAAGGAAAATAAACAAATAAGGTTTTTTACTTTCACAAAATAGGAAACATGAATGCTAACAATACAATTAAATCAGAAATTAAGAATGAATTAAAGTTTTCGTAAATTTCTCCATGCCACTTTATATCTATTCCCGCTATAGACAAAACATATTAAAATAGAAACCTTGAATATACTTTATAAGTAACAATACGTAGAATCTGAAAGATAAACAACGCTGCAAAGAACATGTAAAACTTTGAAACTACTTCAAGTTGTCAGTTCATACAGTATAAAATAAGAAAATAGTTGACTTAGATCACCAGTTAAGCGTTGGGTTAGTAGCATTATACCTATCAAAAATCATTGCCCAAGATATCAAGAATTCAAACATATTAGTACATTAAGCCAGAAAAAACAAGAATAAAAAAGAAGTTCTGAACTAATTTTCGGGAAGTAAAAATGTTGATTAAAAGGTAGAAAACGCCCTCTTATAAAGGTTAAAAAGCTAAATATTACTACCTGAGTTGATGTCGAATATTTTCAGCTAAGTGAGAGCCGGAGCTGCAGCTGCATAAGTAGTGCATGTTATGATGCATGGTAATGAATTTGTTGACAATGTGTTATAAAATGGGAAGAGGCAATCAAAATAGTTTTCTTGTGGAAAATTTAGGAAGCAAAAAGTACATCAGTTTTGGAGTGCTAAGGTCAAATGCTTATATCATGCAGTGCTAAATATAATGCTAGTCCAATGCGAAAATTCTAAACCAGTAGTAAAATAATGCGTAAACTGACATGAGTTGTCAGCATCAATGATGTTTTTATGCCTTGCATTACAAAAATGTCAGATAAATGATTTTGATCTGTAGGAAGATGCACCCAGGAATACTTTGGCATACCTCATAGTGGAATATAAGATAGAAAGGTAGGCCAAAAGGTGTGTAGCAGGAGTGCATATTTTCGCACCTGGTAAGTAATTTTTTCACATCTTCCATGTTTGATTCTGTTCGGGAGATAAATTAAAACAGAAAATCTAGGTCGGAAGTAGGGTGTAAACTGACGTATTTAATCCTTATTTCAGAACGGGCGGTGCTGAACATCTAATGCACGTATAATACCAACGGAGGAAAGTCAGCATGCACAAAGGTCGGAGATCCAGCACAAACAATATCCGCTAAATTGGAAGAAGTATTCTTACTTGCTGCAGGGTGGAGGAGGAGGACAGCTAAGACGAAGAGGAAAGGTGATCGGCAGCGCGGGCTGGGAAGAAGACGTCGCCTGAAGGTAGAGCAAGGAATCTACCAGAATCGAGGCACAAAGGAAGTCTGGTGTCCACCGACGCCTGGTAGAGAGAAATGGGGAGGACTGGTACTTGTGGCGCAGGCAGTGGGCAAGGAACCGGGATCGGAAGAGGAGGAAAAGGGCAAAGGTGGGGTCAATTTGGTAGGGTTATGGAATTTAGGTTAAAAATATCTGTGAGAAGTGGGAATTATGAGAAGGAGGGGAACGATTGATGGGTTAAAATGGGAAGGGGTACGGTAACACAAAACGTGTGGTATTTGAGTCGGTACGAAACCGAGGTCGAACGATCCTATCTTAAGATAGATGTCACGATCCTATTTTTTGAGTAAAATTGGAACTGAAGGGACTTTGAGGAAAGATTGTGCTTTCATATATTATAATAGATAGATAACTGATGAAAGAAAGATATTCATCTGGAGGCTTTTCAGTTCCAGTTTTCTCAAAACCTCACTTGGTGCCATGTGCTATCGAAGTTTAATTGTCTTCAAATTTTCATTAAATTCAATGTTGGTATTTCTTAAAGAAATTCTAATGGACCCATGAATGTTTTGTAGATTATCTTCATATTATATACTTATTATATCTATTATATAAACAAAGTTTTAGTTGTCTTAAATTTGTCGTTACTTTTGTTTATTGCATTGTATTTCTTAAAAGAATGCTAACGGACTCACGATTTTTTTTGTTGATTACCTTCCTATTATATCTATATATAACATCTATTCTATTATATAAGAAAGTAAATATGATGTTGACTTTTCTTGCACCACATTTGCTATTAGCTCAAATCCTCCACTCTCATTCATTTGGATAGAGACTTAAAATCAGCCCACCAAAAATAAAAAATATTTCTCAAGCATTCGCTGCATAATAAATTTTAATTAATGATACCTTATAAATTTTCAGTTCAAAACATTCATTCTGTATTCAAATACCTCTGTTTTCCATAATCTATTAATTTACTATTATATAAGAAGGTGAATATAGCACTTTTAGAATACTCTCTAAATCACTCTCAAGCTGAATATTGTATTCTGTATAATTCTTAGTACATTATTCGCTTTCAAATTAAATTTCAATATTTTACCATTATTGACTTAGCAATTAATGGTATCTCATTATGTATCCGACAAAATATGAAAGGCTTATGCTATCTAAATATCATTTCTTTTGCTACTCTAATAATTTTATTTTCTCTTCTCCGTCGTTTCATTACAAATTTCTCATTCCTCTGCAATGTTTCTATCATTATTTTTATGTCTTCCATTTTTCATAATGTTTTCTCTTTGTATTTCTAATTTCAATTGTATACTTAATTCAAAAGAACTAAATTTAGTTTTAGCTCTCATTTCTCTGTTAAAACACTCCCCTTTCTAAGTTTATTTTTTGTAATCATTCCAATTATCCTAGGTTTTATTTAATATGTAAATTTTTTCAATTATCACTAGGTTTTATTTATTTTTCTACTTTAATATTTTTATAATTTTCAATTTCATGAATTTTTTTAAAGTAATATGTAATTTTTTAATGTAATATGATAACAGTCTTTAATATACAATTTAGTTCATCTTATTTGTTTTTTTCTCTTTATATACTTTTGTCTCTACCAATAATTTGGATTTTAGATATTATTTTATTCCAATTTTGACTTTTTCATTGAAAAATACCTATTATAATATAAAAATGTTGACTATAGTTCTAATATTATTAATTTCTAACTTTTCTTCTTAACCACAAGAATTATCTTGATTTCTGGCTCAAACTTTTCACTTACTTGCTTTAAACATTTGTTCAGTGGTTTCTGCATTGTCCTTATTTGCAGAAATTGTCCAAAATCATTAATGATGACCGTTTCTGTTCTTTATAGTCTATCCTTAAATGTGGCCTTTTCATTTTAACTCTTCTATTTTCATTTCTTACATGTTGGCATTATTGGTTTATTTTTTTCTCATTTACTAAATTCATTTTCCAATTACTATTTTCTATATTGTAGCATCAATTGTTAATTCCTCCTCTCAAATATAGTTTACTATACAATAAATTAAATTTTGGTTGACCGGTTATCATTTCCAGCTCAAGTTTAGGTATGTACTTTAAAATGAAGCTGCCGCCCAAATTTTTTTCTCCTTTACGCTTCCTGTCATGCCCACTTTGGCTTTTCCTCTGTTGAACAAAAAAAAAAAAGCGCCAGTGACAAAAAAAATAGAAATATTTCCATAAGCATTCGCCGCAAAAAAAAAAAAAAAAACAAAAAACAAAAACAAAAACAAAAACAAAAAAATTTGCATACTTCTCTGCAACAATGTCTGAAAAGTAGCATACATACAGTGCATTTCTGTTGAAAATCTGGACCAATATATGTATACATGTATGCAACTGTTAGCAAATAACTGCATACATGTATGCATAAAAAGTTGAACTGAGATTCACGTGTTATGAAAAGTTGCATACATGAATGCAACCATTTTGTATATATGCATGCATGTGTTCAACAAATTAAAAGGGGGTGAAGGCTTCTGAATATGTGCATGAATGTATGCATGTATTCTGTACAAGAGCATAAATGCATGCAATAATGTATGAAAACCGCGAATGCTTGAAAAAACAGATCAAATTTTAATATATGCATAAAAGGATGCATATAATGTGGTTAACCTGCATACATGTATGCATTTATACTGCAGTTTGGCGCAACACTGAAATATAAGCATGAATGTATGCAGCTATTTACGGGTAGGTGCATCTTTTGATGCAAAACCTGATGTTTCGCTGTTTTTGTGTTATTTTGGGTTTTGATGTGGTTTTTGATTGTTTTTCCACTTGAATTTTTTGGCGTGAACGTGTTATATTTAATAATGAATTTTTATGATTTTTTTATATTTTTATAAATATATTTTTATATGTTTTTGAAAAATAGGGACCTAATTTACAATAAGTTTAGCACCAGATGTGAGCCTAATTTTGAAACTTAATAAGGACCTGTGACAAACGGACCCATAATAATACCCAAAATTTATTGATTAGTATGCTTAGCTTATTAAGAGCATTAACTAATAGTAATGGTTATAAAAATGTGTTTAACCAAATTATAAGTAAATATATCCTATAAACATGAGTATATTTTGTTGAGTCAAGGGATTTATAGCATTTTGATTAAGGACAAGGAGAAGTTTCATGATCGACAAAAAGAAGAGAATCGATGATAATGTAAGTTAGAGGTTGATTATTTAATGGTTTAGCTGTGTTATAAATGTTAAAAACTATCCTTAAATAATCATATACCTCTATATTGTGAATATATATATATATATATATGTATATATATGAATGCACATTTATTGTGCATATTGCCAGAAACCGGTCGACCGGTTTAAATATAGGCGGTCAACCGTTTCTGGGTAGAATGCATAATAAATGTGCACACATATATGTAACGTATATATATTTCAAAATTCAGTCTACTGGTTATTTTTGACCCGTCGACCGATTTTCGAACTGAAAGCAACTCTTCATATAGACATCTCTTCTCATCAAAAGTTGCTTCCTTTACCTTTCACCAAATGTCATTTCTCTTCAATACTTCTCTTCACTAATGGTTGCAACTCTTTATCCTCTATAAAAACAACATGAAATCATCTATTCTTATAACTAATTTCTTTCTATCTATTCTATCTATTGTTGATTTCATTCTTGATCATCCAAAGCACTCAAACGCTCATAATCTTCTTATATCGCTGTTGAATCCTAGAATCTATATATTATTCTTTTGATTCAAACACGATATCATCTTCCAAATCTTCAAAAATTCAAATTCTATTTGAGGATAAGATTATAGGAAGGGTGTACAAGAATTGACAAATTCGTGTTATTAAGAACACAGATTGTCAATTTACAAGTCTACTCATCTTGTGTGAAGTCATTCGTGTTGTGAGGGGCAAGTTGTGATGTCCTCATGTTGTGAGAGGCAAATTGTGAAGTCCTCGTGTTGTGAGAGGCGTGAAATCCCGTTCGGCTGTTCAGGTATTGTGAACCTGTTCCTCCGGGTGAAGCGAGGTGGTTGATTAGTGAAAATCCAGAGAGAGGTCTGGGATTGGACGTAGGACGGTGCTCCGAACCAGTATAAAAAGCCCTGGTGTTAGTACTTTACTTTACTGCTTTTTATTTTGTTATATATTTCACTATCTCATATTCATTAGCATAACTATTGTAAATATACAAGTTAGTCTATCACATACATTCCGCATATCCATATTACTGATCCTGCCTAAGTCGTATACCGACTCTTTCATTTGGTATCAGAGCACGGTCATCTTATAACTGTAACACAGTTATTTGATATATTCTTTTAATATGGCAAATAACCCTAGTTCTAGCACTCAAAACACCACTTACACGGAAGGTCAATCAACACAAAGACCTCCATTCTTCAATGGCCTTAATTATAGTTATTGGGCAACATGTATGTCATTTTACATGCAGTCAACTAATTATGATGCTTGGAATGCTACACAAAAAGAAATAGTGAATCCAACAACTAAGTATTCAGAATGGACACCGGCCGAGAAAACGGCAGCAGCCGTAAATGCAAAAGCAATAAATATGTTGTTTTGTGCATTAGATCAAAATGAATATAATCGTGTTAGTACCTGCACCACTGCCTATCAAATTTGGCAAACGCTAAAAACCACTCATGAAGGTACTAGGTTAAACAAGCCAAAATAGCCATGCTGAAAAGTCAGTTTCAAAATTTCAAAATGAAGTCAAATGAGACTATCAATGATATGTATTCACGGTTTCAAACCATTCATCATGCACTTATTGGTTTAGGGAAAAAATATTCTGATTTAGATGTTGTCTCGACAGTCCTACATTCCCTGACTAGTGAAAGGGAAGGAAAAGTATTAGCCATTGAAGAAGCTAATGACCTTTCCACCATGAAGCCAGATGAATTGATAGGAAATATAATGTCCTATGAAGCTAACTTACAGGCTAGAAAAGAACAAAAAGAAGAAAAGAAAAATGTAGATTTTCATGCTGAAAAAGATGAGGACAATTCAGATTCCGAAGATGAAGATCTAGCTTTCATTGCAAAAGGATTCAAGAAATTCTTAAAGCAACAAAAGGCTAGTCGATGCAACAGAAAGAAGTTCAGTTCAAATAAACCATCTTCTTCAAATATAGAATGCTTCAATTATCATAAAAAGGGGCATATGCAAAAGGATTGTCCAGAGCAAAAGAAGAAGTCAGAAAATGACAAAATCAAATACAAGAAAGACAAGTCAAAGAAACGAGCATTCTCAGTAACATAGGATGATTCAGACTCATCTTCATCTGATAGTGAAAGTGATTCAAACAATGAACAAGCTAATGTATGTTTCATGGCAACAGAAGATGAGGTACAAATTCCTACATTTGAAGAAGTTCTTGATATTAATGCTGAATTAATTTTTAAATTTAAAGATATGAAACGACAATGCAAACAAGCCAAAGCAGATTTAAGTAGAGTAGAATTTGAATGAGATATGTTAAAAGAAGAGAAGAAAATATTAGAGGAGGAACTTGAAAAAGTTCAAGAATCATCATCTAATATTGATTCTCAATTATCTCTTTTAAGTTAAGAAATTGAAACTCAAAAAGAGAAAAATGATGCTCTTACTACTGAAAATCATGAGCTTAAGGCAAAAGTCAAGATTCTAGACCTAGAAAAAGCTAGTTTACAAACTAAGTTAGACGACATTACTCAAAATGTTTCTAACTTCAACAAAAGTAGAGAAAACTTGACAAAAATTATTGAAAATTCACAATCTGCTTCGAATAAACAAGGTTTGGGGTATAAGAAACAAGATATCAAGAAATATCTTGGCAATAAAAGAAAAAGAAAAAATAGAAGAAAAAATAGAATAGTACAAGAAACTGAAGCTAAGAATAATCTTAGTTTATTATATTCCAAACCAAAACCAGTTGTGAAATTTCAAAAGAAAAATGTCAAGACTATCAAAATATGGGTTCCTAAAACAAATAACAATTTGATTAGGAACAAATATATTCAGAATGTTTTGAATATTGTGCACCATAATTCAAATCATCTATATAAAAGGGATACCGGACCCGTATGGGTTAGGACTCCTAAGACCTAACTCTTAGGACCCCATAAAAGTGGGTACCATGGACTTAATTTTATTTTTTGCAGGCCCCACATAAGAAAAGAGGAAAGTGGATATTGGACAGTGGTTGCTCGACGCATATGACTGGAGACAAGAGCTTATTGACAAATATCACTTATTCAGATGGTGGCTCCGTCACTTTTGGAGATAATTCAAAAGGCTACATCATCGACAAAGGCGATGTGAGCAATTGCGGTACATCTAACTTACCTTTTATTACTAATGTCATGCTAGTTAAAAATTTGAGACACAATTTACTCAGTATCAGTCAATTATGCGACAAGGGTTTTACCATTTGCTTTTCGGATAACAAATGTAGTATTTTAGATAAAGATCGAAATTTAGTTTTCGAATGATATAGAGACATAAATATTTATATTCTGAATATGAATGTCAATCATAATTCAGATATGTGTCTTGTAGCAAATGATAATGATCCATGGCTATGGCACAAATGTTTATGTCATATAAACTTCAGAACTATCGACAAGCTAGCCAAAAATGACCTAGTTAGAGGACTACCCAAAATTAGCTTTACGGTTGATAATATTTGTGACGCATGTCAATTAGGAAAATTGACTAAATCATCATTTAAATCTAAGAAAGTCATATCAACATTATAACCACTTGAGCTATTACATATGGATTTATTCGGACCAACACAGGTTCAGTCAATAAATCATAGTCGGTATGTGTTTGTTATTGTTGATGATTACTCTCGTTATACTTGGGTGATTTTCTTGAAAAACAAAAGTGGCACTTTCAATCATTTCAAATAGTTTGTCAAGAGAATTCAAAAATCAAAAGGGCTTAAAGTTAAGAACATAAGAAATGATCATGGTGGAGAGTTCGACAATAATGAATTTGAACATTTTTGTGCAAAGAAAGGTATATATCATAATTTTTTCTTTCCTAGAACTCCACAATAAAACGGAGTTGAAGAACGGAAAAATCGGACTTTACAAGAATGTGCAAGAACATTATTAAATGGATCCACTTTACCAAAACATTTTTGGGTAGAAGCTGTAGCAACTGCGTGTTATGTTTTGAATCGTGTATCCATTTGACCTCTCACCAAGAATACATCTTATGAGTTATTTAATCAAAGAAAGCCAAATATTTCATACTTCAAAGTTTTTGGTTCTAAGTGCTTTATTTTAAATACGAAAGACCATCTTGGAAAATTCGATTGAAAATCCGATGAAGGTATATTTGTTGGATATTCGGAATGAAGCAAGGCTTATTGTATATTTAATAAAAGAACTAAAACTATTGAAGAATCACTTCATGTCTCATTTGATGTATTCTATAAATCGCCTCATAATATATCAGATGACGACGAAATTATAGTCATTAAAAATCCTATCATCACAAATAATGACTCTGACTCGGAAATTTTTGAGGATATTCCTCAGCCAGTTGTGATACCTTCTCCACCAAGATTTCAATCTCCTCCGAGAATTATAAGAGATCATACGGTTCAAAATGTAATTGTAGAAGTGGCATCACAAATTCGAACAAGAAGTCAACTCAATCTAATGGGTCATGTCGCGTTTTTCTCAAATATCGAACCTAAGAATCCAAAAGAAGCTGCTACTGATGATTACTGGATCATTGCCATGCAAGAAGAACTAAATCAGTTCGAGCGCAATAATGTCTGGGAACTTATTCCAAGACCAACTGATCAGTCAGTTATTGGTACGAAATGGGGCTATAAAAATAAGGCCGACGAACAAGGAAATATAACCAAAAATAAAGCAAGATTAGTAGCATAAGGATACAATCAGGAAGAAGGTATCGATTACGAAGAAACTTTTGCGCTAGTTGCACAACTAGAGGCTATTAGAATCTTATTATCCTTTGCTTGTCATCATAATTTCAAACTTTATCAAATGGATGTCAAAAGTGCTTTTCTAAACGGATTTATCAAAGAGAATGTATACGTCGAACAACCTCCTATGTTCGTACATGAAAACCATCCTGATCACGTATATAAACTTAAGAAAGCTTTATACGGATTAAAACAAGCACCTCGTGCTTGGTATGAACGATTACGAAGCTATCTTACTAATTCAGGATTCCAAATTGCTAAAGTCGATCAGACTTTATTCATCAAACATTCTCGAAAAGATATATTGGTTATCCAGATATATGTAGACGATATTATCTTTGGTTCAACAAACGATAAACTCTGCAAAGAGTTTGCAAATATTATGACCAAAGAGTTTGAAATGTATCATATGGGAGAACTATCATATTTTCTTGGTCTTCAAATCAAACAACTTTATAACAGTATTTTTATTAATCAAGAAAAATACTGTGGAAATCTTATCAAACGCTTCGGTTTAGAAAATACATCTGGTAAACCTACTCCTATGAGTACAACTACACATCTTGAAAAAGATGACCATGGTAAGAGTGTTGACCAGAAGTTATATCGAAGCATGATTGGTTCTTTTCTTTATCTTACCGCAAGTCGTCCCGATATAATGATGAGTGTTTGTCTATGTGCAAGGTTTCAAGCTAATCCTAAAGAATCACATTTACGAGATAAAACGTATAATTCGTTATCTTAATAATACCAAAGATTTCGGTCTTTTCTACCCAAAAGATTTTCCATTCGAATTAGTATCCTACAGTGATGCTGATTTTGGTGGATCTCGTACGGATAGAAAGAGTACAAGTGGTACGTGCCATTTTATTGGAAAATCACTTGTTTCTTGGTTTAGTAAGAAACAAAATTGCGTTTCACTCTCAACATGTGAAGCTGAGTATGTATCAGCAGCTCTTGATTGTACTCAAGTACTATATATGCAAAAACACTTCGTGATTTTGATATTCATTTATCAAACGCCATCATATACTGTGATAACACAAGTGCGATCAACTTATCAAAAAATCCAGTAAATCATTCTCAAACAAAGCACATTGATATACGACATCATTTCTTAAGAGATAATATTGAAAAAGGAACAATATGTCTCGAATATGTCCAGACTGAACATCAGCTAGCGGACATTTTTACTAAGCCTCTACTTGAATCAAGTTTTATTTCTTTGCGTAGAGAGCTTGGATTGATTTCTAGAATTGAACTGGATATATGAATTTTAAAGTTATATATACTTGAGTTGTCAAGTTCATTTCTGAAACTGGTGTTTTTCATTTTTCATATTGTAGTTATCAAGTAGCTACCACTACTTTTAGTAAGAAGATATGAGCTTTACATTTTTTTTAAATGGTATATAAACTCTGAATGTTTTCAACCACTATTCTTTATTTAGAAAAACCTATATATATGAGTTTATTCTGTCTCCTTTCTACATCTCCTATCCTTGAGTCCATACTACTCTTAAACGAATTTAATTCTATCAAAATGGCTCACATTTGCGACGAATGCGCTCAGAAATCCCACATTTCGGTCACCAGTTCTGAACTGGAGGAATATTTTTCTCTAGAGACACCAAAAAGTAGACCAAAATTGTGAAAGCCCGCCCCACACCAACCGACATTTTCTCCAAAAGTGCGTTGTACACATGTCCAGTTAGCACGGAACGGGTCATCAGAAGGAAAAGGAAGAAGGAAATGAACATACAAAGAACCTGTAGAATGTCTCACAGCGCATAGAATAAAATATAATAATAACATACTTGACATAAAACAGGAGAGACACTGCATAAGCTGAAAACCAAAACTAAGCATCACAGCGGCGGAAATCCAAAATACAGCTTATTACAACTTTTCAAACTGTCTCAAAGCAAAAGTAAGATAAAGGAGGCACACTACTAATGCCCAAGTAGCGACCACCAGCGACACAGGGAGAATATATATATATATACATATATCATACGTGAAAGCCTTCTGCCCGCCTCCGAATCAGCTACTCGCGCATCACCAGCTAACCTGTCTCTAGTCTGCTCGTGTGAGCACCCAGAGTAATAAGAGGAGACATAAAACTCTGGGTCAGACATAAAGCCTGGTATGAGCGATAAGCATCTAAAGTGAACAATAACAGGTAGACTAAAACATACCTGAACCTGGACCTGCAACCAAAGAGTTAGCACTACATACTGTACAACACTCTAAGGTGCCATATCAAAAGGTGTAAAGATACGGAGGTGGGGGTGTGCATGTCATAGTGATGGCAAACAATCAAACATAGCAACCATCCTCACATCTCTCACTCAGTGCGTAAAGCATACGATATTCACCACTTCGATCACCCAACATACCTTGCTACGATCACTCTGCCCCATGAAGTCATAAATGGCTTCACTGCACTGATAACGTAGCCACTAATTCCTAGCTATGTCCACTTGCCCCATGGAGTTATTCACCCCATCTGCGCTGGCTCATAGCCTTACCAATCCTTACTATGTCCACTTGCCCCATGGAGTTGTTCAGCCCATCTGCGCTGGCTCATAGTCTTACCAATCCTTTACTATGTCCACTTGCCCCATGGAGTTATTCACCCCATCTGCGCTGGCTCATAGTCTTACTACGCATCACCTTGCCCCTCGAGTCGTAATGACTCTACTGCACTGATAACGTAGTCTTGCTACCATCACCTCCCTCGGATCATAATGACCCTACTGCACTGATAAGTAGCCATCATTCATTTTTAGTGGTGAATCGAAGTTATGAACGTCGACAACTCCTTAGCACACGTCCCGCAGCAAAGCCCAACCATGAAGTGAACTCATCGGTTCCCAACTGGACACTGAGCTCTAACTTCCCATATTGCACTACCTTTGCATCTCGGGTTATTGGTCATCACCGGATCGGTTCGGCCTTTATCATCTTTCAATGGATCGTGGTACCCTTCAGTTCGTGGTTCCCTGGCGCCCTTCGGTTCGTGACCGTGCTTCCTTACCGGTTCGGATCGTGCTCCACCTTCGTCAGGTCGGATCGGGTCGAGGCACTCCCACTAGTTCGGGTCGTGCTCCATAGCTCGTGGCGCTTCCCTTCGGTCGTGATGTCCCTCCCCCTTCAGATCGTGGATGCACACAGGTTCGGATCGTGAGCTTTTGAAGTGGATCGGGTCGGATCGGAGATGGCATGTGATCGGGTGCTCTAGCGCGTGACGTGGTTCGAGCTCAAGCTCCTACCACCATCGGATCGTGGTCTCCGGTCCGGGTCGTGGCACATAGGGGCGATCCGCGATCTGGTCCCTGCACAGCTTCCTTGCGACTTGTTTCACGCCATTCGACGGCGTTTTCAACCAATCTAACACTTCTAAACAATCACAAAGCATACCATACAGTCATAGCAACATGTAGTATCGACCCCAAACACCAAAACATAAATCATAGCATGTAAAATGGATTAAACATACCCAAAACCCCTTAATTTCCCTTAAGCATGTTTAGGTAAAACTCACCATAGGATTAACAAAACTTAACCAAATTAACTCAAATTCATATCAGAGGTCTAAAACATCATTTCGGATTTCATAAATATTTTTCCCGAATTTTATCATGTTTAAATTCTCTAATTAACACTAATCACCCCTAATTAGCCATAATTAGTGCAAAACTATGCAAATCACTCACCTTAGCCACAAATAAACTATGATCTGAAATAAGTCTCTGATTTGCTGCAAATCCCAATGCTAAACAGCAGCTCCAATGTTTATTTGGTGTAGATCTTCCTTGATTAGAGGTTGCTAAGCCAAATCCTTGACCAAAAGGTGATTTGGAGGTGATTTAGAGGTTGGAGGCCATTTTTAGAGTTCCTTGGAGATAAAAGGAGGCTAGAAAACTGAAATGGAATGATTCTCCACTTCATTTCAGCCTCCCCATAACCCTAATCCCGAAATGGGTTATGGGCCTATCCATTAATCACCCTATTTGGCCCGGTTAAGCAGTTTTTCACCCTCCAAACCTTAACTCAGCCATATCTCCCAAAAGTAAGTCCGTTTGGCTATTGTGACCACTCTTCGGAAAGGTAAACCATCAAACGAATCTAATGGAAGTGGTTTCAGGTCAAAATTCCTTTCCAATCAAAAGTTATGGACAAAACAAGATCAGTTAGGGGCAAAATGTTCATTTAAAAATCGACAAAAATCATGAACATGGGAAATGACTGTAATGGATGTTTCCCAAAGTTACATGACCATACGACTTCATATGGGAAAGAAATAAATATTCTACTATCCTCCGATGCGTAGAATGCGGGTTGTTACATTCTCCCCCCCTTAAGAAATTTCGCCCCCGAAATTCCCTAGCCAAAACACACAAAGGGTCCTGCATGCCTATCAATCATAAACAACAATCAAAACATGCAAAACAAGTCTATCCTAGCTTGCGGAATAACTAAATTACGAAGTAAATCTTACCAGGCAAAGAGTTCTGAATACGCCTTCCTAATGTTCTCCTCTGTCTCCCAAGTACAATCATCCTCGTTCTCGCCCCACTGAACCTTGACTAGCTTCACCGTCTTCCTTCGAAGTTGCTTCGTATCGTGCCCCACAATACGAATCGGCTTGCGGTTCCCAACCGCCTCGGGTTCTACTTCGAAGTCCTCTAACTGATTAGGTGAAATAGTCATATCTGAGTCATGAACGAACTTCCTTAGTTGGGAAACATGAAATACATTGCGAACTCCCACCATCTTCTCTGGTAAGCCAACTCTATATGCCAAATTCCCGACTAATTCAAGAACAGGGAATGGGCCAACAAATCTTGGTGCTAACTTGCCTCTCCTGCCAAATCGTATCACGCTCTTCAACGGAGAAATCTTGACAAACACTAAGTTACCAACGGAGAATTTCAAGTCTCTTCTCCTCTTGTCAGCATAACTCTTCTGCCTATCTTGGGCAGCTTTCATTCATTGTTGAATGATCTTAATCTTATCGGAAGTTTCCCTCACCACATCTGGTCCAAGCACAAACTTCTC
>JASFAX010002141.1:0-47274 GCA_030737875.1 Allium sativum
CCCGGACCACCTCTACCGTTCGCAGATTCTCTACAGACGCGTCAAGCGATTCAAGATAACTTAGCATAACGGAATTTATGGGACTACAAAAGATGTCGAGAGCATTACCAAGGCGAGTCACAAGCCTAACTACTCTCCTTTCACAATCAAGAATGGCCCCATTTCTAGATAACCAATCCATTCCTAAAATTAGCCCATAGCCCGTGAAGCCCAATACATAAGCATCACATCTAAATTCAACGCTAAGTATAGAGATTTTCAAATCCAAACATATCATGGTCAAATGAGCCGAACCCCCAATTGGATTTGAAACAACCAAGGGATCCTCTACTAAACTGGTGTTCAAGTGCAGTAATTCAACTAATGATGCAGAGATAAACGAATGAGATGCGCCATAATCGAATAAGGTACGGACAGGATGATCAAACAGAAAAACTAAGCTTTCAACAGAAATTGCTCTACCTCTTTCTTGCAGCGGTAGGCCCGCAATAGCCTGAACTTGGCCCCTTGCCTGCCCTGGTGCCATAAGAGCCTGCACCTGTCCTCCCGAGGTAGACCCTGCCCTTTGCCCCTTCTTTGGGCAGTCCTTCACCAAATGTCCCGCATCGCCACAATGAAAACAACCAGTCTTCTTTTTCTTTCTACAATCTTTGCTGAGATGGCCATACTTCCCACAATTGAAGCATCTATTCTTCCCTTTGCAATTATTGTTTTTACCACCCTTCTTATTTTGCTGTTGGGGTTTCTTCTGATCCCCTTTCTTTTCAACTGCCTTATCCTCATGCATAAGTGCCATTTCTACTAGCCTTTCAAAGGTGGCTCCTGTAACACCCCGTATTTCAGTTAATGCTAAAATTCACTAATTGCAGAATAAATAATCTCAGATGTGAGAATTGGGGGAAACGGGCTGCGTCATTGCGTTCGTCTCGGAAAAATACGAAGAATAGAGTCCGAAATTTTGTAAATCGGAGTCCGTATGGCCCGGTTATGGCCCAAAGAAGTTTTCAGAAAATTCAAAGTTAAAAACAGATTTAAAAATTAAACATCAGATTTCGAAAATTGGAGCCAGCAGGGGGCCAGGCGGGAAAGTTCCCGCCCTACCCATGTCGACAGGGCTGTCGACAGGCCTGTCGACTGGGGTGTCAACACAGGGTGTCGGCCCTGTTGATCTGGGTGCACCAGATCTGGTTTTTGGTTGAGTCTTGGGCTGTGTTCTAGAGATTTCCGAAATCTAAGGGTCCTAATCTAATCTAGGGTTAATCTAAGGGCCTAAAACACTCACCTAATCTATAAATACACCCTAAGCCTACCCTAATCCATACTAAAAATAGAAATGATGGCCTCATGCCGCCAAATTAAATCTTAGAAGGAGCCTCCACTAATTTATGAAGGAAGTTGCAAGCTAATCAACCTCTAATCATCATCTTCTTCATATTTAGCAACCAATTCCACTTCATAAGTTTGCTAATCTTGGGTTTGGTGAGTTTCTATCACTTTAACATCAATTGCTAAAGTAAGTAGATTGGGTGTAATGAGACTTATGGTCTTAAATGCGGATTAGTGAGTTTGAATCATTTGTAATGATATGCTACTCTATGTTTTCCTATGTTTATGCATGTTTAATAAGTTGGTTTATGCATGTTTAATAAGTTGGTTTATGCATGTTTAACAAGTGGGTTTATGCATATTTAATAAGTGGGTTTATGCATGTTTAACAAGTGAGTTATGCAAGTTCATATGCAAGTTATGGGTATGATGTTATGTGTAGTTTGTTATGCAAATTTATATGCAAGTTATGTATATGCTTAAATGCAAGTTTAACATGATATGCAAGTTATGCATGCTTATGCAAGTATGAGAATGCTTATGCAAGTTATGTGTATGCTTAAATGCATGTTTAACATGTTATGCAAGTATGAGAATGCTTATGCAAGTTATGTGTATGCTTAAATGCATGTTTAACATGTTATGCAAGTTATAAGAATGCTTATATGCAAGTTCAACATGTTATGCAAGATATGTGTATGACAATATGCAAGTTCATATGCAACATGTTATGCAAGTCATGTGCATGATAATATGCAAGTTTGGGTTAAATGTAGTTGGGTTAATATATGCTCATATATGCAAGTTGACATCCTCTTAACCCATGACAAAGTTATATGCTAAGATTTGGTTAAACCCATGATATTTGTGATGGATCTTCCCTTTATTATGTCATGAAATGAGAACGATTTACGTGGGGAACGATGGGGTTAATAAATATGTTAATAAAAGTATGATTGGGTATGATTAAGCATACCATAAAAATAAATTAACATAAGTGGGAATTTACCTATTGAGTTAGGTCTACCCCATGGGAATTTACCTATTGAGTTAGGTCTACCCATGTTATGAAAAACTTGATATTAATTAGGGATAATTAATATGGGGGTGATTAATTAGGTGTAATTAATCAACTAAGACACGAGGTTGGACCCTTTTGTAGCGGAAGTCTGCCCAGAACCGACCGACCATCCAGCGGCTACAAATGATTGGCCCAATGTGAGAGGTCTTAGTCATAAATTAAATACGTGATTAAAGTAAAGACACGAGGTTAGACCCTTTTTATGACAGAAGTCTGCCCAGAACCAACCGGCATATCCAGCAGTCATAAAAGATGGTCTAATGTGAGAGGTCTTTATGAGGTCATGATCTTAATTAATTAATTAAGAAACACTTAACCATATTAGCATGTAGAGGGACATGAGGGGTTAAGTGGGTGCCTTGGGTGGCATGTGGAAATCTAGTGGGTTGCCTTGGGTGGCAATAGAAAATACGATTAGAATACTTAACCAAGTGGAAACATGTAATTAAACATGATTAAAGGGTTAAGTGGGATACACTAGATAAGTGACAAGCTTAGGTAGGTAGCTTGAGGGGGCCCATTTCAACCAATATCCCAAACGTATCTTTGTGGGCTCGACTCTAGTCGGGTGACGGGACACGCATATTGGGCTTGACTATAAGAGGCCAAAACGGGTTAGCGGTGGCGACGCAGGATCAACGGGTTTCATATGCGTGTGTGGACCCGGGCTGGTTGGTAAGTCGTTGTTGCATCGTGTAGATATAAAGCCGTGCACCGTTGATATTATCAGGTGGCCACTTTGGGGAATGATACACCCCATTGTGGGACCAGCACGGGTATCTACGGTAGGGAGCCGATCGCTTGGGAGTAGTGGGTACACCTAGTGGAGATAGGGGCAGACGGCACCTATGTAGTGAGCTAGGCGTACGCGAAACTACTGGGTAAATTTTTCTAAGTCCTTGGGTGGGATCAACCTTTAAGTAGGAATGACTGGTGTGGTGCAGTTAGTAATTATCCTTGGGTGGGTAGATGCGTCTTTACAGTTATCTTAGTTTATCCTAAGTCTACTAAGCTGCTTAGTGTAGCCATTCATCCCCAGACATTACCGTAGGTCAAGTTTATGTCTTCTCTGGTTACTTTAATGATTGTATTGTTAAAGTTATAGGACTCGCTCAGACTTATGTCTGACCCCGTTGTTTTTATCTTTTTCCCAACCCTCAGGTCCTACGGTGGATCCTAGCAGTAGTGGAGCTTGATCGGATTGCTGTTCCAGTCTTTAGGAGCTTGGATAGATGTAAAGCTCCAGTTACCCAGTTATCTTTTCTTTTGTCCTGGCTGTTGTATGAGAGAGTGGGATTATGTACTTCTTTATTTTGATGGATATTGTACTTGACTTTTATTTTGGTTTTATGATGTAACCAGACATGTTTACTTCCGCTGTTATGAGATGATGTTTTAAATTTCAAATACTATTTATATCCGTCTTGTTGTAATTTTTCTGTTCTATATTCACTAAAATACTCCACCGACGCTATGGCATTCCCTTAGAGAGTGACCATAGCGGGCGTGGGGTGTTACACGTGGTATCAGAGCAAAGGTTACCGGAACAGATAAAATTTTTAGAAAACTATTTTTATAAAAACATTTTTGGAAGAGATATTTTCAAAAACATGTCTTTAAAGAGAAAAGTTTTTGAAAGAAAAGCATAATCCCCAATAGCCATATCTATATCCTTCGAATTCTCCGTTTTGAATCTTTCCTTTTTCGTTTCAGCATGGCTGAGGATCTTAACTTTCCGGAGGGTGTGACGGTACCAGTATGGTATAGGAGATTGATGGAGGCTAGGGCCACCACTGCGGGTCCAGCAAATGTTCCTCCACCAACCGTAGCACCCGATCTTCCTCCTCCCCCTCCTCCTCGCACGGATACTTTTGCTAAGACTTGCAAGGAATTTAAAGCTATGGGAGGAAAACCTTTTCAAGGATCTGAAACTTTTGTGGAGGCTAGAGATTGGCTTAAGGAGGTGGAAGAGTTGATAGATATCTTTGAGATGGAAGAAGGGAAGAAAGTCAAGTTAGCTGCTTGGTTAATGAAGGGAGAGGCCTCATTCTGGTGGGAGGTCACTAATGGAGAACGCCCCGTTGACTCTTGGGCGGATTTTAGGCAAAGATTTGTGGCAAAGTTTCTCTAAAGGGCGGAGGAAAACTTGTATATGGAAAGATTCTTGACTCTAAAGCAAGGAAATCTCTCAGTGAAGGAATATGTCAACAAGTTTAATCAATTGGCAAGGTTTGGCCTAGACATGGTGAATACACCGGAGAAGAAGGCTTTGAGGTTCGTCAAAGGCTTGAATGAACCGATGCATGGGTTGGCTATGACTCATATCCATATAGGGGCCACCTTCGAGAAGCTAGTTGACATGGCACTCATGCATGAAGAAGAGAAGGGTCCCAATGCTAATAAGGCACCCGAGAAGAAGGGAGATCAAAAGAGACCTCAGCAACAACAACAAAACAAAGGTGGGAAAGGCAACGGTGGCAAGGGCGAGAAGAAGAAGTGTTTCAATTGTGGGACACCTGGCCACCTAAGCAAGGATTGTCGCAAGAAGAAGAAGACTGGCTGCTTCCACTGTGGCGAAGCAGGGCATCTAGTGAAAGACTGTCCTAAGAAAGGGCAAAGGACGGGATCTACCTCAGGAGGACAGGTGCAAGCTCTTATGGCACCGGGTCAGGCTAGGGGGCAAGTACAGGCTCTCGCGGTCCCACCGATTCAGGAAAGAGGTAGAACTATTTCCGTTGAAAGTCTGGTTTTTCTATTTGATCATCCTGTCCGAACATTGTTTGATTCTGGCGCATCGCATTCGTTTATCTCATCATCATTAGTTGAGTCACTGCACTTAGACACCAGTCTGGTAGATGATCCCTTGGTTGTTTCAAACCCAATTGGGGGCTCCACTTATTTGTCCATGATATGTTTGGGTTTGAAGATTTCTATACTTAGCATTGAGTTTAGATGTGATGCTTTTGTGTTGGGCTTCACGGGCTATGGGTTGATTTTGGGCATGGACTGGTTATCCAGTAATGGTGTTGTTCTTGATTGCGAAAGGAGAGTTGTTAGGCTCATGACCCGCTTGGGTAACACTCTCGAGATCTCTTGTAATCCCATGGATTCTGTTATGCTAAGTTATCTTGAATCGCTTGACGCTTCGGTCGAGAGTTTGCAATCTGTTAGAGTGGTCCGGGAATATTCGGATGTGTTTGAGGAGGTGAAGGGCTTACCTCCGAAGCGGGAGATTGACTTCCGAATATATCTGGTGGATAATGCTAAACCTGTATCTTTACCAGTGCGCCACATGGCTCCTCGTGAGAGGAGGGAACTCCATAAGCAAGTAGGGGAGTTGCTTGAGAAGGGGTTCATAAGACGAAGTATATCGGAGTGGGGTGCTCCTGTAGTATTTGCTACGAAGGCGGATGGGTCCCTCAGACTTTGTGTAGACTATAGAGAACTCAACAAGCTCACAAAGAAGAATAGACACCCATTGCCGAGGATTGATGATCTTTTCGATCAGTTGGTCGGCGCTTCAGTATTTTCTCAGTTGGACTTAGCCACGGGGTTTCATCAGTTGAGAGTGGCTGAGGATAGCATAGACAAGACTACCTTTAGGACTCCGGATGGTTTCTATGAGTGGCTGGTGATGCCATTTGGGTTGACGAACGCCCCTGCATACTTTGTGGATTTGATGAGTAGGGTGTTCAGGGAGTTCCTTAATAAATTCGTGGTGGTCTTTGTGGATGATATCTTAGTATTTTCTAAGAGTGAAGAAGAGCATGCCCTACATCTTGGGGAGGTATTGAAGACTCTTCGAGCACATAGCCTTAAGGCTAAATTCTCTAAATGTCACTTCTGGAGGAAGGAGGTGCGGTTCTTGGGGCACGTGGTCTCCAAGGAAGGGATAGCTGTGGATCCCGCGAAGGTAGTATCAATTCAGGATTGGAAGGTTCCGAAGAATGCTACCGAAGTAAGAAGTTTCTTGGGGTTGGCGGGTTATTATAGGAAGTTTATTAAAGACTTCGCGAAGATATCAGCCCCATTAACCCGCTTAACGAAGAAAAATCTTGTTTTCACATGGGACGTAGATTGTGATGATGCGTTCCGACGGTTAAAGAGAGCTTTAACCACTGCTCCAGTTTTAGTGTTGCCATATGGGAGCAAGCCATTTGTTGTCTATACCGATGCTTGTGGGATAGGACTAGGCGCAGTCTTAATGCAAGAGGGAAGGGTGATAGCCTATGGTGGAAGGCAGTTGAGAGTGCATGAGAAAAATTACCCTACCCATGATTTAGAGTTGGCCGCTATTGTTTTTGCGCTTAAGATTTGGCGCCATTATCTTCTTGGTGAGAGATTCGAATTGTTCACTGACCACAAATCATTGAAGTACTTGTTTTCTCAGAAGGATTTGAATTTGAGACAGCAAAGGTGGATGGAGTTCTTAGCATCCTATGATTTCGAGATAGCGTATACCCCTGGCAAGGGTAACGTGGTGGCGGACGCCTTGAGCAGAAAAAGGTTGTCCTTGAGTCCATTGTTCGTGGAACAAAGAAGCTTGGAATTTATCTCGATGTTTGATTTCAGACCTTCCATTGATTATGTACCCGGTTTGCTAGCTTCCTTGGAGGTTAGACCTACTCTTTTGGGGCGGATTGGAGAAGCACAGAGGGACGACCCACAGTTGGTTGAGTTGGTGGAGAAGCTCATAAGGGGGGAGTCGTCCAACCATTTGAGTAGGTACACCCTAGACGATAGGGGGTGCTTGCGTAGAGACGGTAGACTTTGTGTACCGCAAGACGAGGGTTTAAGGAAGGTTATTCTTGATGATGCACACCGTTCTAGGATGACCATTCATCCCGGTGGGGACAAGATGTACCAAGACATGAAGAGGGTTTTCTTCTGGGCCGGTATGAAGAAAGATGTGGCCGAGTATGTCGCTCGATGCTTGGTATGCCAACAAGTGAAGGCGGAGCAAAAGAAACCTGGTGGGTTGCTTCACCCATTGGAAGTTCCGCAATGGAAGTGGGATAGCGTCTCGATGGATTTTATTGACGGGTTACCCAGATCAAGAAAGGGTAATACGGGAATTTGGGTTGTGGTAGACAGACTTACAAAAAGCGCCCACTTCATACCTGTGAAGAGCAAGAGGACTGCTCCATGGCTAGCTTCAGTATATCTTCGAGAGATAGTTCGGTTGCATGGGGTACCCTCTAGCATAGTGAGTGATCGAGATCCTATCTTCACTAGCGAGTTCTGGAGAAGTTTGCAAGAAGCAGTGGGGACTCAATTGTGTCTGAGCACCGCATATCATCCTCAGACGGACGGCCAGACTGAGAGGGTGAATCGTGTTCTAGAAGACCTTTTGAGACTTTGTATCTTAGATTTTGGAGGTACATGGGAAGAGCATCTTCCATTGGTGGAGTTCGCATATAATAATAGCTTTCAGTCCAGTATTGGTATGGCTCCTTTCGAAGCTCTCTATGGAAGGCCTTGTCGATCACCTACATGTTGGTGGGAATCTACGGATAAGATCTTGCTTGGGCCTGATATGATTAGGGAGACTTCTGAGAAGATTGACTTGATTCGAAGAAGAATGAAAGCAGCGCAGGATAGGCAAAAATCTTATGCGGACAAGAGAAGGACGGATCTTGAGTTTGAAGTCGGGGACATGGTCTTTGTCAAAGTGTCTCCGTTGCGAAATGTGGTTCGCTTTGGATCTGTTGGGAAGTTAGCACCAAGGTTCGTAGGGCCATTTCCCATTAAGGAAAGAATTGGACGGATGGCATATAGAGTGGAGTTGCCCGACAGACTTAGTGGTGTACATGATGTATTCCATGTGTCCCATTTGAGGAAGTGCTTACATGAGACCGCAGAGGTGGTAGAGCCGAGCTTGCTTAAAGAAGTGGAAGTAGAGCGTGATGCGACTATTCGACGAGCTCCTACCCGCATCCTTGGGTCAGAGACTAGGAAGTTGAGAAACAGAGAGGTTCAACTAGTCAAAGTGCAATGGGGAGAAGAGGAGAGCAACGCAACTTGGGAGACGGAAGCGAAGATGCGTTCATTGTACCCATTTCTTTTTGAGGGTATGTTTTTACTTTCTCCTCTATCGTTGTCTAGTACTTATCTTATCTTTAGTATATCCTCTCGTTAGTACTGATTGACCTTTAGATAGGGTAAACCTATGGTTGAAACATGTGTTTGAGATATGTTATGGTTGATGGATGCAAGTGGATGCAAGTGGTTGCTAGTGGTTGCTCGTGGATGCATATATACACACTCTAGGCACTAGATCGGCTCAATCACTTCATATTGCATATTGCATAAAATTGTGTGTAGGAAGCTATATTTATGGATGTATAATGATTGTGTTATCATATGGATGATGCATTTTGATGAATTGTGCACTCATGTAGATATTGTATGTGTCGATAGGGTTCTCTCGCATACATAATGGATGCATGGCACTATCATGGTTTGCATATGTTCATACATTAGATAGGGAACATATACACACACTTTTTGCATATGCTCATACATCATTAGAAATTGTTTAAGGACAATGGATACCCGTGGTTGATGGTTTGAGTAGATGGTTGTTTGGATGGTAGGATATGCATTCTCCTTAGCTTAGAGATTTCGGGGACGAAATCCTTTAAGGAGGGGAGAATGTAACACCCCGTATTTCAGTTAATGCTAAAATTCACTAATTGCAGAATAAATAATCTCAGATGTGAGAATTGGGGGAAACGGGCTGCGTCATTGCATTCGTCTCGGAAAAATACGCAGAATAGAGTCCGAAATTTTGTAAATCGGAGTCCGTATGGCCCGGTTATGGCCCAAAGAAGTTTTCAGAAAATTCAAAGTTAAAAACAGATTTAAAAATTAAACATCAGATTTCGAAAATTGGAGCCAGCAGGGGGCCAGGCGGGAAAGTTCCCGCCCTACCCATGTCGACAGGGCTGTCGACAGGCCTTTCGACTGGGGAGTCGACTGCCCTGTCGACAGGGGTGTCGACACAGGGTGTCGGCCCTGTTGATCTGGGTGCACCAGATCTGGTTTTTGGTTGAGTCTTGGGCTGTGTTCTAGAGATTTCCGAAATCTAAGGGTCCTAATCTAATCTAGGGTTAATCTAAGGGCCTAAAACACTCACCTAATCTATAAATACACCCTAAGCCTACCCTAATCCATACTAAAAATAGAAATGATGGCCTCATGCCGCCAAATTAAATCTTAGAAGGAGCCTCCACTAATTTATGAAGGAAGTTGCAAGCTAATCAACCTCTAATCATCATCTTCTTCATATTTAGCAACCAATTCCACTTCATAAGTTTGCTAATCTTGGGTTTGGTGAGTTTCTATCACTTTAACATCAATTGCTAAAGTAAGTAGATTGGGTGTAATGAGACTTATGGTCTTAAATGCGGATTAGTGAGTTTGAATCATTTGTAATGATATGCTACTCTATGTTTTCCTATGTTTATGCATGTTTAATAAGTTGGTTTATGCATGTTTAATAAGTTGGTTTATGCATGTTTAACAAGTGGGTTTATGCATATTTAATAAGTGGGTTTATGCATGTTTAACAAGTGAGTTATGCAAGTTCATATGCAAGTTATGGGTATGATGTTAAGTGTAGGTTGTTATGCAAGTTTATATGCAAGTTATGTATATGCTTAAATGCAAGTTTAACATGATATGCAAGTTATGCATGCTTATGCAAGTATGAGAATGCTTATGCAAGTTATGTGTATGCTTAAATGCATGTTTAACATGTTATGCAAGTATGAGAATGCTTATGCAAGTTATGTGTATGCTTAAATGCATGTTTAACATGTTATGCAAGTTATAAGAATGCTTATATGCAAGTTCAACATGTTATGCAAGATATGTGTATGATAATATGCAAGTTCATATGCAACATGTTATGCAAGTCATGTGCATGATAATATGCAAGTTTGGGTTAAATGTAGTTGGGTTAATATATGCTCATATATGCAAGTTGACATCCTCTTAACCCATGACAAAGTTATATGCTAAGATTTGGTTAAACCCATGATATTTGTGATGGATCTTCCCTTTATTATGTCATGAAATGAGAACGATTTACGTGGGGAACGATGGGGTTAATAAATATGTTAATAAAAGTATGATTGGGTATGATTAAGCATACCATAAAAATAAATTAACATAAGTGGGAATTTACCTATTGAGTTAGGTCTACCCCATGGGAATTTACCTATTGAGTTAGGTCTACCCATGTTATGAAAAACTTGATATTAATTAGGGATAATTAATATGGGGGTGATTAATTAGGTGTAATTAATCAACTAAGACACGAGGTTGGACCCTTTTGTAGCGGAAGTCTGCCCGGAACCGACCGGCCATCCAGCGGCTACAAATGATTGGCCCAATGTGAGAGGTCTTAGTCATAAATTAAATACGTGATTAAAGTAAAGACACGAGGTTAGACCCTTTTTATGACAGAAGTCTGCCCGGAACCAACCGGCATATCCAGCAGTCATAAAAGATGGTCTAATGTGAGAGGTCTTTATGAGGTCATGATCTTAATTAATTAATTAAGAAACACTTAACCATATTAGCATGTAGAGGGACATGAGGGGTTAAGTGGGTGCCTTGGGTGGCATGTGGAAATCTAGTGGGTTGCCTTGGGTGGCAATAGAAAATACGATTAGAATACTTAACCAAGTGGAAACATGTAATTAAACATGATTAAAGGGTTAAGTGGGATACACTAGATAAGTGACAAGCTTAGGTGGGTAGCTTGAGGGGGTCCATTTCAACCAATATCCCAAACGTATCTTTGTGGGCTCGACTCTAGTCGGGTGATGGGACACGCATATTGGGCTTGACTATAAGAGGCCAAAACGGGTTAGCGGTGGCGACGCAGGATCAACGGGTTTCATATGCGTGTGTGGACCCGGGCTGGTTGGTAAGTCGTTGTTGCATCGTGTAGATATAAAGCCGTGCACCGTTGATATTATCAGGTGGCCACTTTGGGGAATGATACACCCCATTGTGGGACCAGCACGGGTATCTACGGTAGGGAGCCGATCGCTTGGGAGTAGTGGGTACACCTAGTGGAGATAGGGGCAGACGGCACCAATGTAGTGAGCTAGGGGTACGCGAAACTACTGGGTAAATTTTTCTAAGTCCTTGGGTGGGATCAACCTTTAAGTAGGAATGACTGGTGTGGTGCAGTTAGTAATTATCCTTGGGTGGGTAGATGCGTCTTTACAGTTATCTTAGTTTATCCTAAGTCTACCAAGCTGCTTAGTGTAGCCATTCATCCCCAGACATTACCGTAGGTCAAGTTTATGTCTTCTCTGGTTACTTTAATGATTGTATTGTTAAAGTTATAGGACTCGCTCAGACTTATGTCTGACCCCGTTGTTTTTATCTTTTTCCCAACCCTCAGGTCCTTCGGTGGATCCTAGCAGTAGTGGAGCTTGATCGGATTGCTGTTCCAGTCTTTAGGAGCTTGGATAGATGTAAAGCTCCAGTTACCCAGTTATCTTTTCTTTTGTCCTGGCTGTTGTATAAGAGAGTGGGATTATGTACTTCTTTATTTTGATGGATATTGTACTTGACTTTTATTTTGGTTTTATGATGTAACCAGACATGTTTACTTCCGCTGTTATGAGATGATGTTTTAAATTTCAAATACTATTTATATCCGTCTTGTTGTAATTTTTCTGTTCTATATTCACTAAAATACTCCACCGATGCTATGGCATTCCCTTAGAGAGTGACCATAGCGGGTGTGGGGTGTTACACCATAGGGATGTGGGTCATAGCCAACCCTTGCAACGGTTCATTCAAGCATCTAACGAACCTCAAAGCTTTCTTCTCTGGCGTGTTCACCAACTCCAAGCCAAACCTTGCTAACTGATTAAATTTATTGACATACTCCTTCACTGATAAGCTCCCTTGCCTTAATGTCAGGAATTTTTCCATATTTAAATTCTCCTCTGCCCTTGAAAGAAACTTTGCCTCAAACCTTCGTCTGAAATCCGCCCATGAATCAACTGGACGTTCCCCGTTAGTGACCTCCCACCAAAATGAGGTCTCTCCCTTCATTAACCAAGCAGCTAAACGGACTTTCCTCCCATCTTCCACTTCAAAGATATCCAACAATTCCTCAGTCTCCTTAAGCCAGTCTCTGGCCTCCACAAACGTCTCAGTCCCTTGAAAAGTTTTTCCTCCCATGGCCTTAAATTCCTTGCACGTCTTTGCAAAAGTGTCAACATGAGGAGGAGGAGGAGGAATGGGTGCAACTGGGGGTGGAGGAACATCTGTTGGGCCTGTAGTGGTGGCCCTAGCCTCCAAATATCTCCTAAACCACCCTGGAATCGTCACACCTTCTGGGAGATTAAGATCTTCAGCCATGCTGAAACGAAAAAGGAAAGATTAAAAATGGAGAATTCGAAAGATAAAGATAAGGATATGGCTATTTGGGATTATGTTTTTCATAAAAACTTTCTCTAAATAACATGTTTTTGAAAGCACTTCTTCCAAAAATACTTTAGAAAAATATTTTTCTAAAAATTTTATCTGTTCTGGTAACCTTATGCTCTGATACCACGTGCAACACCCCACGTCCATTAATGTCACTCATAAAGGGAATGCATTAACTTCTATGGAGGTTTTAGGTGAATATAGAACAGTAAAATTTCAACAAAATAGTACTTGGAAATTTTAAAACTTTATTTCAATTGCAGCAGAAGTCAAAACCTGTTTGATTACATCATAACACCATAATCAAAGTCAAGTACAATATCTATCTTGATAAAACAAGTACATAATCCCATTACATAAATAGCCATTAAAAAGAAAGATAACAAGCTGGACTTTACTTCAGCAGTCCAAGCTTTCCAAGAGATAAGCAATCCAATCAGACTCCACTGGAACTTGGCCCAACCTGAGGACCTGGAGGGAGAAAAAAGATGAAAGAGAGGGGGGGTCAGACATAAAGTCTGGCGAGTATGATAATTCTACAATACTATTATCAAAATAACTGGACTAAGGCATAAGCTGGAAAACAAGGAAATGTCTATGAAAGAGCAGATTAAGGACATAGACAATCGCTAAAGGAAACGTTATAGGCGCTCCTAAATACTAAAGGATAAACACTATACTGCACCACACCAGTCACCCTAAAGATTGATTCCACTTAGCTTCACTTAGAAACTTTCTTAATGGCTTTACGTACTCCTTGCTGACTACATAGGTGCCGCCTGCCCCTATCTCCACTAGGTGTACCCCACTTTCCATTTTTCGATCGGCTCCCTATTCGTAGATACCCGTGCTGGCCCCACAGTGGGGTGTATCATTCCCCTAAAGTGGCAACCCGATATAACGGAGATGCACGGCTTATACCTACACGATGCAACAACGTCTTACCTACCAGCCCGGGTCCACACACGCATATGAAACCCATTGGACTTGTGTTGCCACCGCTCCCTGTTTTGGCCTCTTATAGTCAAACCCAGTATGCGTGTCCCGTCCTCGACTTGGGTCGAGCCGACAAAGATACGCTTTGGGATACTGGTTGAAATGGGCCCCCATTATTTCCCACAAGCATTCCACCTAAGCTTGTCCCGTTAGTCCATCCACTTAACCCACTTAGTCATGTTCATTTACATGTGTATTTGGTTAAGTCTAATCGTATTTCAAATGCCTCTAAAGGCAACCACTAGATTCCTCATGCCACCCAAGGCACCTACTTAACCCCCATGTCCCACCTTACATGATTATCTGGCTAAGTATTTCTTAATTCATTAAGGCCATAACCTCATAAAGACCTCTCACATTAGACTGGCATTTATGGCAGCTGGATTTGCCGGGCGGGTCCGGGCAGTCTTACACCATAAAAGAGTTTAACCTCGTGTCTTTACAACTGTTATGCTTTAGTTTGGGCCTAGGACCTCTCACATTGGGCCGACATTTGTGACTACTGGATTTGCCGGGCGGGTCCGGGCAGGTTTACGTCACAAACGGGTCCAACCTCATGTCCTAAGCATTGATTATTATTAATAATCCACTTTCCCCAATTTTAATAATTCCCTACTTGAATTATTAATTAATTCCAAATTTAACAATGTCCATAATTGACTCAATTATGGACATCCATTTAAGGCAGGCAAAATCATATCAATTGCACCCCAATTTATTAATTTCCTAATATTACCCCTACCCCACGTTTGAACGTTTATTCGCAAAATGTATGCTAGACCCAATTAGTCTAACTCATAGCATAAAAGAAAATATTCACAACAACAACATATATATGTGACTAAATAAATCATAACAAGGGGTAAAACTTGCATACATTACAACTTGCATAAGGTTATACATGTCATGGATCTAAGGGTGTCAACTTATTCATAATTCACATAATATGATTTTGATCAAATTTCATAAACTTGTATAGGACATGTGTGAATCAACATCATTAACAATATGGTTTTATATGGGTACACCTAACTCAATAGGCAAATTCCCAAAAATCAAAATTCATTTAATCATAGATTCATGTATATGGGTACACCTAACTTAATAGGCAAATTCCCATATTCAAGATCCAATTAATTTGTAGACTCATGTATATGGGTACACCTAACTCAATAGGCAAATTCCCATAATCAAGATCTATTATATAAAAAAAACATAAACTTTAAACATGATCCAATTCGCATAAATACTAACATCATGATTTTACAACTTGTATGATTCAACACAACTTAACATGACATCATTATCATATAACATAGGTATTTCAACATATGTGATAATATGATATCTACAATATATATAAGATTTACAACATAGCATATCATAATTTGCAACATAGCATGATATGATTTACAATATAGCATAGCATGATTTACAACATGGCATAACATGATTTATAACATAGCATAGCATGATTAATCATATATGACATAGCATAGGATTATTTACAACATAATCACTACAACATAACAACATATATATATGATAACATAATAGCATAACAAGAGATCCACAACATAATTTACAAATACATAACAATTCATATCACTTTCTTGTGATCCATTCATAACTTAATCAAATTATTTTATAATAATATTGTGAGATTGGTCATACTCACAATTAAAGAAGAGAAATAGAAAGAGAGAGAGCTTTTGATTTGATTTAAGTAGATTTAGTTTGTAGATTAGGCCTTCTTCTTCTTTATTTTGTGACGGTTATGCTGAACTCCATGGCAACGGCATGTCGGTAGCTCTCCAATTTTTCAAGTGATTTAGGGTTAGAGTCTACCCACTTATTTATAGATGTTAGGATTCATTTAGGCCATTAGATTTAACCTAGAAATAACCGTAGCCATTCAGACAAGATGGGGTTTATCTTATTGACTCAGCAATGAGTCAGAAGTGACTTAGCAAACACTCAGCAAATTAATAAACTTCTATTCATGTTTACATTAACTGCCCATATATATATAAATATATATATATATACACACGCACCTATTCATGAATTCAAATTAATCCATAATTAACTTCTGACCATTTCTACACATTAATTTTTCAATTAATGTTTTAATTCCATTTTTCGCCTTTTAAGGCAATTCACATATCTCAAATTTGTTATATGCCTTTTTAAGGCTATTTCGTGCAAATTCTCAATATTAATTCTTTTAATTTGTGAATATTAGTATTAACAGAAATACGGGGTGTTACAAAACCACTTAAATTTACTTTTGAATTACAGATCTCTTCAATTCAAAGTTCCTTCGAATTTTGTGTTGTCAAAAAGCTAATTGGGAATTGAGAAGTTATCAAGCATGCATGTAGTAATAAAACAACTTATTTCATTTTTACGAAGACATTTTACATGACCAAAATCAAATATAGCACTATATAAATACATGTATCACCGATGAATCCCCCATAAGTCTAAATTCGTACTGTATCCAATAATGGACACGACATCAGTAGTTAACATCCTCAACACTTCCATTTCAGTCACAGTAACCAGCCAGGCTTCAGCCGTTGATGCTTTCATCTCCTCCCTCACTAATTCTTCCCTGAGGCTAGTCATCCATCTTGACTATGGATGGAACTCAAACGAACCAAATGCCAAGGTTGCAACTGTACAATTGTGTTTGTTGGAAAAAAATGGATGAATCGCGTACGTTGTCTCTTTCTTGAAGACGATTCGGCGATCTGGTCGTTGTTGCAAACCAATTCGTACTTGTCGTCGCTGCCTTTGGGATAAAACAACCTTCGAAATGAAATAACTGATTTGCTTGCACAACAAATCAGCGCATATTTGCAGTTTCTAAATTTTAACTACTCATTTTGTATAATGGCGGCTGAAGAAGAGAATGTTGTTCGGTTACTATTCTCATCTATAATATGAACTATTATAAACGAAAAATCAATTTGCCGAACGATTTACTAGGTAGTGGGAGAGAGTCGGCTGAAAAAGTGGATCAAACTATTTAACGTGTCAAACAAAAATGGCTCGGAAATTTACCATGTCATAAAAGAAACTGTTCGAAAAATGCAATGTTTTACAGTACAAAATAAAAGTGTCTACACCACCAAGCCCAAAGCCCAAGCCCAAACCCAAACCCAAACCCGAGACCGAACCGAGCCGGGTCGGGTCGGGTCGGGTCGGGTCGAGTCAGTCGGTCGCACGCGCGTGTGCGGTGGTCATGCATGTCCTCCCTCCTTACAACAAAGCATGCATTAGGAGCCCAAGGCCCCAACATAGCTTCTAAGAAACAAATATAAATACTTTGCTTCTTTCATATAGTCTCATGACGTGAGACTATTCACATATAGGAGCCATTCTTACACTTAGTCAATTTTTTAATAATTCGCCATTTGTTTTTAAAACAATTTCCAACAATCCCCCACTTGAATTTTAAAAATATATTTTCAAGCAGTTTCTAAAAAACATAAGATTGTGCATAAACAAAGGTGTCTTCCAACTTGAACCTTTGCATAGTGGATAAGATTCAGTTTTTACTAGAGTGACATGCAGTCTTGAACTCTATTCCTGACATCAGACCACACACAACCTTTTCTTTAGTGCGATCAAATAAACCCACACATTTATGGCCATGCACGTCTATCCCCATTTAGTAAATGCTCTAGAAGTTTCGCCCAAAAACTCCATAGGAAACGACCACATTTCCACGTTCACATAGGTGAGTCTATCAAGAGTACTTCTGAAGGTAGGTACTCTACTCCAATTAGAGTATAGATCTCATTAAGAGTTTCTATCAACTCATCCTCTAATCACTTTAGGAATACATGCTTCTTGGTTTATTAAATAGCATGTTCAACTCTTATCACTACACAACTTGTTTTTACCTATTGAACCTAGTTCTTGGGATCTACAGTCATATAGGGCGGGTTACCATTGTGTGTGACTCAACAATCTAAGGGCATTAGTCCCATTCTTTTAGAAGTATTAAGGACTTTCTCTCTGGACAGTCCTTTCATCAAAGGATCTGCTAAATTTTCATCACTGCGTATGTAATCCACTCTAACAGTGCCTGAAGAGAGTAGCTCTCTAACAATACTGTGCTTACGACGTATTTGTCATCTCTTACTGTTATAATAACGGTTTTGAACTTTTGCAATAGCCACGGTACTATCGCAATGGATCAACACAGCTGGTATCAGTTTTTCCCATAATGGAATCTCAGCTAGCAGATTTCTCAAATACTCTGCCTCTTCACTAGCTATGGCTAGTACTATCATCTCAGACTCCATAGTAGACTGAGCTAAAATAGTCTGCTTCTTGGATTTCCAGGAAACAGCTCCTCCAGCGATGCTTTGCTGCACCAGAATTTAGTAAAATGGAAACTACTAATTCGGTAAAGGTACTATTTTTTCTTTCAAGTTTACCGTCCATTTCAGGTGAATAGGGTGCAGTTCTCTCATGTACTGTACCATGTAGTTTATAGAAATCCAGAATTGAAGTAGATTCATATTCTGTTCCTCTATCACTACGAATTCTCTTAATTTTCTTATTTTCTTAATTCTCAATCTCAGTTTTGAATGTTTTGAACATGTCAAAGGCATAACTTTTATTTTTCATAAGGTATACATATGTGAAATCAGAACAGTCATCAATAAAAGTGATAAAATAACGATGTCCATGTCTTGTCAAAGTACCATCAAGTTCACGTATGTCAGAATGAATCAAGTCTAAGGGTTCAGATACTTTATCAACAGATTTGTGAGGTTTCTTTGTGATTTTAGCTTGAGTACAGAATTCACATTTATCAAGTTTAGATTTTGACAATTTAGGAATCATATCTAAAGTGATCATGTTATGAATTATTCGTCTATTAATATGACATAATCTAGAGTGCCAAATATTAAAATCGCACAACATATAAACAGAACTAGTCACTTTATTCAATTCAACATTCAATTTAAACATTTCCTCACAAGCATAACCCTTTCCCACAAAGTTTCCCTTATAAATTAGAGTATACAAATCAGCCCCAATAACTTGAGTAAAGCCCGCCTTATTAAGGAGAAAGCCAGAAACCAGATTCTTCCTCATCTTTGGAGTATGCATAATGTCTTTCAGGATCACAGTCTTTCCAGAGGTAAACTTGATTTTCACATTGCTAATCCCTACAACTTTAGTGGTATGAGAATCTCCCAACAACACTTTCTGATCATCAGCAGCCGTGTATGTAGTGAACATATCACGATCATAGCAGACATAGCGAGAAGCACCCGTGTCTGCGCACCAACCCTCTGATCCACCAATAAGGTGAATCTCAGTAATCATAGCCATAAGAGGCTCCTCGGTCAGGTTAGCCTGCGGTGCAGAGATTAGCCTGTTCCGACACTTTCATGCCATATGACCTGGGTTTTCATAGTTGTAACATAGAAATAACTGTCCAAAATCATTCTTTTGGGCTGGTTTCTATTGTCCTTTTGGGTTTTCTTACGGATTTCCATTCTGTTTGTTGCGCATGTTTTGATTCTTAAATGATTTCTGGTTCAATTTCAAAATAGCGGGTTTGGAATTCTTAGTGTTGTTGTTATTGACAATCAGCACCTCTTCTTTCTGAACTTGGTTGCGCGCCTCCTCCTCAATACAGAGGCGCATGATCAAGCTCTCTAACGAAAATTCCTCGGTCTTATGTTGTAAGACATTCTTAAAGTCTTTCCAGCCTACGGGTAATTTGTCAATGATAATAGCAACTTGAAATTATTCGTTCAACGTCATACCTTCGGGGATGATCTCATGAGCTATATTCTGAAGCTCATGAGACTGCATCTCTACTGACCTGTCATCTGTCATCTGGTACTTCAGGTAGCGGCTTACAGCATATTTCTTTGCCCCTGCCTTCTCTGTATCATACTTCTTGTTCAATGATTCCCAGATCTCCTTTGTTGTTTTTTCTTCTGAGTTGTAGTAGTCATACAGATCATCGCTCAGTCCATTCAGAATAAAATTCTTGCATAGGTAATCTTGTTCAGTCCAGAAGCAGCATTGTCTAGGGCTGAGGTCGAAGCCATTATTTCAGTTCGTCTTCAAATTGTTGGAAAACAATGGCTGAGTCACATACGTTGTCGCTTTCTTGAATCCAATGTTTTATGGTCCAAAAATATAAATGCCTACACCACCGGCCCAAGGCCTAAGCCCAAACCTGAGCTGATCGGTCGCGCGTGCATGTGTGGTGGTCATGCATGGCCTCCCTCCTCACAAAAAAGCATGTATTGGGAGTCCAAGGCCCCAACATAGCTTCTAAGAAATAAATATAAATACTTTGCTTCTTTCGTATAGTCTCATGATGTGGGATTATTCACATATAGGAGTCATTCTTACACTTAGTCAATTTTTTAATAATTAACCATTTGTTTTTAAAACAATTTCCAACAGTGTTACAATGCCAAATGCATTATAATCCAAATGTTTTACCTCGACCACATACCTCAGTTGCTGGTAAACTTTCTGGCTAACCCTAACTTCACTTTTGTTGCAGTTGGTATTGATCAGGACATTGAAAAACTGAAGAAAGAATATGGTCTTGGGTGCAGTAACTACTCTGAACTTGGACAACTTGCTCGTAGTAGAAGCTATTTAGTTTTTGGGCTTCCCAGTCTTAAAATGCTTGCTTGGGAAGTTCTTGTTGCAAGGGTTGAGAAGGATGATTCTGTGACTCGGAGCATGTGCAATGTGAATAGGACTGAGCATGGATCAAAATTGCTTATGCTACTACCGATGCTCGTGTTTCCTATCTTCTTGGTGTTCGCTTAGCTGTGTAATTGTTTGCATGGTCTTAGCTACTACTGGCTCTCTTATTATCAAATAATAATGGTGGTGGATTAAACTTATGTGATGTTGTTCACCCAACATATTTTTGCTTGAGTTTTCAAAGAATTATCCAGTCTTATGCAGTATTATTCCAATTTGTTTCTAACGTGCCGTATATCATGCAGTTGGCAAAATAATACGAAAGGAGAGTAAATAAAATAACCTAAATATTAACTTAAACAGAAAAATGGAGACAAAATAATCTCCCTACGTGAGTTAGCTAGCTTATGTTTAGTTGGTTGCCCGAGAAGAAAGTGATGTTTAAGTGGTAATTAATGTTGTCCCAATGTGAAACCAAACTGAAGCATAAAATCTGTTAATGTATAATTTTGAAAATGGTTTTTGTTTTATTTCATTACTTTACGGCTTGGTGGCCGGTACATTTAAATTAGAACTGTATCTGGCCTGCACTAAGCCCTTTCCTATGAATATGCAAGGACTAGTAAGCAATCCAGTGAAATCGCATTTCACCACTCCACCGGAAATTCCCTCATATTTTTCATAACCGTGCATTGACTCGAACCGTGATGAGTAAAAATTCATAATTTTGATGATTCAACCGGTCAAACCGTTAGGACCATGATTTTCTTTTTTTATAAAATCTATGCTTTTATCAGCAAATTATGTACAATAATATTAAAATAAAGAGGAGGATTCTGCTACACCTCTTATATTGTACGTGAACTCTCCCCCTTAATCTCTACCACCCATTTCCCCATTCATTCGCTCTCTTCCTATTTCAATATTATTTCTTAGTGGGAAGAGAGAGAATGAATAGGGAAATGGGTGGTGGAGATTATGGAGAGAGTTCACGTGCAATATAAAAGGTATAGCGGAACCCTCCTCTAAAATGAAAATGTCATATATATGAATTATAGATGATCTTAAATTTCTATAATAGAATTTGTGCACTGCTGAAGTGCACAACTACATCAATACAACTACATTGTGTACATACTAGACAATGCACAATGATAGAAGTTAATGATGATAAACTTAATGAATTTACAGTGATATTGGAGAATATAATAGTTGCGAAAACTGAAGGGGTTGAATGTATAGTTAAATTTTAGGACGATGATTGATGATTTTTGTAATATAGATTTATTTATTTTCTTCTAGTTAATATAAATGATAAGAATGAAATGGAATTAAATAGTGAGAAAGTACGAGAAAAATAAAAGAGTCGTGGCTGAACCAACTATATTTGATGGTTGAACCATTTTTAGATTTGATAGAGTTACGTGGACAGTTGAGGTCTGATTGAGTTCCGAGCCATAGTAATTCACGGTTCAAGGTTATTCGAGGTCTGATCGTGGTTGGATAGGATCATAAAAACACTGAAAGAACTAATTCAAAAAATCAAAGCAAAACTCAAGCATTGTGTACAAGCAAGTGAGTTAGGGACATGAGTTGACGTAGGCAGATGAGTTCATTCCCATTTTGGCGAGCGAAAATTGCCTTATTTCTGTTCTGTTGCTGTAGCCAACTTCTAAATCAATGCACTAATAAATTTTTTATGGAAAAGCCTCTGATGTCCTCATAATTGAGCCTACTGCGGACTCACTCAACTCACCGTTGGACCAAACCCACCTATGAAGAATGTGCTATTGGATAATGAATAGCGTATTTGAATTTTATGTTCTGTGGATAAAATAATAGGGTCAAATTTTAGTTCTTAAGTATTACTTTTGATAGATACGTTTAAGTAGCCAGTTAATTTAAAAATAAAGTTCTTTAGATGTTACTGAAATATTCAAAGACGTTAAAATAAAATAAAATATGCATAAAGTACTAAATTACATCACTGACCAGGTAAGTTCTCCATTTCGAAAGTAATAAAACCATAAGTCTATAATACATCATTATTATAGAATTCAATGGTGCTTTTGCGATAGAATTCAACGATGTTTTTACGCGTAACGGTAACTTAGCATTTTAGCTGTGTATTTAAAGAAGACGTCTAAACAAAACTGAAAATTAAATGGCATATGAGTATGCGACTTCAAGCACAATATTTTAATTTTTTATTTAATTATTTTATAATTAATTATTATTTTTGTTGTGTAATATATATATATATATATATATATATATATATATAATTAAAATGAAAGAATAGCACAGAAACTGGAATACCTACATAAAATTATACAATATTAGCAAACGCAGGTTAAGTTTTGCAATCAATCATTGCAACCTTGATGCAAGAATTTTGTTTCGTGTATTATCTCTAATTGTTGTCATTTGGATATTCCCATGTAACTGAATCCCTTCACGCGTTCTGTTTGTTTTATTTCTCGTACTATATTATTTCTCTACGTATTCATCTGGAATAAGATCTGGATCATCATAAACCATAAATTTTGGATTATTCATGTTGTATTTTCATATGTAATTGTATATATTCATTCTACCTATGACAAATTTTATTTGATTTTCGAGTGAATATGTTAACATATTTTTCAAAATATTGAACTTTTTCCTCCATATTTCAAATATTCTCTCAATTTTCGTATGTAAATTCGAACATTAGAAATTAAAATTTTCATTTACTAGTTTTGATTGGTTTGTTATTTCTTGAAAATGAGGAATATGATATCTAAAATTACGATACAATAGTAAACACTCAGCTTGAAGTGTATTTTCGTATGAAACGTATATATCCATTGTACCTACAACAAATTTTATTTCGATTTTTGGATGAATACGTTGACACATTTTTGGTTAAAGCTGCTAATATAAAACATTAAAAACATTAAAAATTTAGAATCTCTAAAAGAAAAAAGAAAAGATTGGCCGATAATTTTAATAACTTTCTCTTAGTAATCCGGTCATAACTTTTGATTCCTTGATTTGGGTTTAGTCGAAGTTAATCTTATTGGAAGGCTAGATTAATTATCTAGAATATTTACGTCATATATATTTCAAAATTTTGAAAGTATGCTATCTTAAAACATTTTTTTAAATTGAACTATGTGTTTGACAAAAAAGAAGAAGAGGAGGAGGTTTATACTTAAGATGATTTTCAAAGCTAAAATAGTGGATTTTCCAAAATGAAATGGTTATCCATGTGGAAGTAATGATTTACAAAGTAAATAGATGGAAAGATAATATAATAAAAAATATGGGATAAAAAATATGGGATAAAAAATAAATCCGCTTGGTTTCAGACTTGGTACAAACCAAAATCTTCATTCTTTTTGGTTCGCACAACCAAATTTTTTTCTGTAGGTCTACAAGAAGATGATAAAATACGAAGTTGTATAAAAAACTATATACAAAAAAATAAAAGAATATCCTCTGGTAAAAGTACTTTAAGAAAATAGTTTGTTTAAACTTATGAAAGATTTTTATTGATTATTTCATCAATGATGGATACCTTCGGATGATGATGACGATGTGCGGTAGTATAAGACAACAGATCTTGGGTAGTGCACTACTACTCTATGTGGTATCGAGCCAGTAGAGTACATCCTATTTGATGACGGGATGCCGGCATAAGACAATAGATCTTGGGTAGTGCAACTATTACTCTATGTTGGTATCGATTCGAGTAGAGTACATGCTATTTGATGACAGGATGCCGACCGCAATAGGATAAGGTATCCTAGTTTGAGTGTGTGGCTTGGATCCACTTTGATGAATATAATCATATTATTAAACAAAATTGAAGATATTACATGAGATGTCTATATTACTCTCTAGTACATTTCGATGGGCAACGCAATAAGGAGAGTACATAATTATCTGATGAATATTATCCTACTTTTGACAAATGTATTTCTTATGAAACTTGTTTGAGTTGTTTTAATATATTATTTGAAAATCTATTTGGAAATTTTTATAATAAAAGTGCCATGATTACTCTCTGGTACATTTTGATGGGTACTGCAACATGGAGATTACATCCTTATTAGATGATGATGATGATGGGTCGGATGAGCCGGAGTACGATGAATCTTTGGTACCTTTCTATGGTTACCAAACAAGAAGAGTATGTTTTTACTAAATGATTTGGCATTGGTTGGAGACTCTAGAGTCCATTCCAAATTGAGTGAATGTTCACGGGAAGGATACTAGCTTGCAGGATAGATAAAATGTTGTAAACAAAATAACTTTACAACTTTATTAGAATATTGTTATTTTTCTTTTTCTTTCCTTTGACCTTCGAGCATTAATTTTAAATCAATATTCACACTATTAATTTAATAACAACTCAAAAAACCACAAATATTGTTGTTATTGCCAAATTTTACTTTTAAAAACAATCTACGAATTTATTTCATCTTAACCTAATTCGATATCATACTATTGCCCTATAAATTCATTTTACCATTTCAAAACATGGTTTTCAAAACAACTTTTTATTTTATTTTATAATTTCTACAACTTTTATTTTCCAAACACAAATTCACAAATTATTAACTATATTATTAAAACAAACAATTCATATTGAAAACATATTTTCACTTGAATACTGATTGTTAATCGATATTTTATATTTTTAACGTTCATTTAAACATCAAACGTAATTGATAAACACGGATTGGAATCAATCTTCCTGTTATACCAAATGTGTTAAATTTACTCTTAATACACACAATTATGTAAGTCGTGAATACTTTATTTTTACATCTTAAATTATCATACGAGTTAGGCTCCCGAACTCGTATTTAAACTTTTCAAGTTTAAAACTACAAAATCATTCAGATCTGTTTGTCTTTGTTACCCGAAATCTCGGATTGTTACACTATTACAATATGCTTTTGTATTTTTGTATGTTTTAACATTATAATGCCAACCTAGGGTCAGTAATCCCCTTATTTGTCACCATTAGTTGCTATAAAAAAAGAAACACGTTTTCTTTCTTTCTTGCATTTTTTTGTAATAAGCAAAATGCCAAAGGAACTCAATTAAGAAAGTTCTCAGAACAGTTAAAAAAGAACATGCACATATCATGGATTCCCCACAAAGGAATCTGTAGACCGAGTTGATTAAATTAATTTTAATTAAAGAACCTGCTGCACTACGGCTATAATTGTTTTGTGATGATTACGTGCAAGGAATACTATCTAATATAATTATACCTTGAACAGTTGAACGGTAGTTCGTTTTTATCTCTTGAACCAAAAAAAATAATTAAAATATGAACAGCAGTATGCCTTGTTTGCTTAAGGTTGTTTGAATATGCTCATGTTCTTTTTCTCTTTATAATAGCCAACGCAGATCCTAGTTGCATATTATTTTAAATTAACTTCTAGTTATGATTGTTTAAGGTGATTAAGAATACTCAAATCCAAGTTACACAAGAGATTTAATGGTTAGTGTCATAGGAAACTAAATAAATTAAACATGATTAAGGAACACAACCAACCCAGTGGGAAGTACACGGGTCAGGACCGCTAGGTCAGAGCACGCGGTAGTTTGATCTGACCTGTGTGATATCTCATATGAGATGACTAGAACATGTGGTTGTTTGGTCCAATCCACCTACGTATATAAAGTCTTGCATTAAATTATTAAGGTTTGTGTCGTGTGAACCTTGTTTTGTTTTTCTAAGACATGTTGATAAGGAAATCCTATTAGCATGTGGACTCCACTCTTATCGTGGTTTGTTTGTTTTCTTAAAAATCGTAGGGTAGAATTTTCTAAAAACTATCAATCGTCGTTTCAAAGAGACTGGATTTGGATCTAGGTATTCGAAAACCACTTCAATCCAATTGAAGGATAAATGCATTAATATTGAAGAGCATAAATAAAAAATGGAGTTCTGAAGTGCAAGGGCTATATTTTATTAATTCTTATAGGGGTTCCCTTTAATGGACGTAGTATAAGTAGTGTCTTCGGTTCATACAAATTCATAATGATTTGCATGGATGAATGTTGTCGGAACATTGCTATTGGAAGGCAATGAACATTCAAAGTGAAATCTGCTTAGGAAGGCAAAAACATGATCTTTATGCTCATCAACTAGGAGAAATGAAAAAAAACAGGGGTGCAACAGAGCTATGCATTATGTGCCTTCATCCCAATGCTAGAAATATTCTTTGAATTGGTGGTACACAGGCATTATAGATCAATGTTAACACCCTCGATATCAAGGTTGAGGTAACTTAACTATTAGCCTGCTTACCTTCCTAATCCATCTTCTACATGTTACATTTCTTGGTCTACAAACCATCTTTATATACTTTCTCTGTTCTCTAACCGAGCTTCAGTCCACGAAATGATGTGTTATCTTTATTAACAACCTCCGCTTCGTGATATCTCTACCTAAGTTCCAAAAAAAAAAAAAAAAAAAAAAAAAAGAAAAAAAAAAGAAAGAAAGAAAGAAAAAGGCCCAACCACCCTTGTGAGGTCATAGCCTAAATCGTCGCAAGCAAAAATGAAGATGTTGCATTTTGCTTGGACACTTCAGAGCATAAGTAGTTGGTCGGAAAAAAAGCAAACTACTAAGAGAAATCCAACGGTAGCGTTTACTTAGCTTAACTCGCTTCCGACTACCGGCAAACCCAATCCGTAGTCAATTCCATCTAAAAATGAATGTCACCATTCATCACTATAACCCATCTAGCTACCAACAACACAAAGCTTCCCCTTATAATGACTGATCGTTGGGTGAATTGGCGATTTAGGGTGCTTCGAGAGGGCAAAATGCCCTAGTTTCGTAATGGACGCGTCCGTAACGCAACCAAGGCAAATCGCCTTGTTACTCCAACGACTTGAAATAGGGCCGTTGGATTTCGACGCATCAGACGCATCGAAGCCTAACAACTCCATTTCGAGCCCTTTCCCCGACTTCTATTTTCCTAATCTCTACAAATACTCCTCCTTCTCCCTCACCAAGCTCTCTTCATTTTCCCTCAAAACAATGTCAAATAGACAACCGAAGCACCATTGGGTACAATGAGACAAATAGGCTTTTGCTTAAATATGTCGTTACTACACACGGAGATGCAGTAACAATAAGAAAAGGAGGTTCATAAAGCTATGGTATTGCAGCGGTGGAAATCAATGGACTAAGAACAAAAGATTTTCTAGAGATGAACGACAACAAAAAAGTTTAACATAAACACGATAGTCTAGAAGACAATGAGTAAAATGGGAAAGCTTGAACAACAAAACTGGAGCTGGTTAGAATCCTATTAGATAGACTGTTTCAGGCTCGGAGGAATGGTGGGATGTTCATTTAAAATTATTTTTCATAAATGTTGTTCTGTTGTTTGGTAAAATAGTTAGTAATAGCTGTTTTCCTAACAGGAATTTGATCTGCATATTATGAAATATAAAAGGATGCTGCTTGAGCATTTCGATCTACAACAACAACTATTTCAAGGAATAAATGCAACTGGAAGTACGGTCTATACGGCAACTTATACATCTATTTTTACTCAAGAAGAGCAACCGCAACAATTTACTCCTTCTGCGCCTGGACTGTATGTAAACTCATGGTTTCTTGATCTAGATTTCAAAGTCAGCTAAATGATACAAAAGAACAAGGGTAAAATATACTAAATTTGAATTCACCATCAAGTCCTTCTTTGTATCAAGAACTACAAACTCAAACCCCTCTTCAAGAAACTACCGTACAGTAAAATTGACACGTTGGTTCATCTTCAAGTCGATGTGGAGTTTTCAGAAAACATCATAATGAAATCGACGAGAAGATGACTGACACCGTCGATTACATCCATGCTCGAAAAGTGCAAAAGTGTACAACTACGGAAAGTCCGAACACAAACAGTCCGGGCACAAATAGTGTATGGTCAGCAAATAATTCTTTAAGCTACACAGATTTGGTAGCACACGTTAAACGTCTGAGTGAAGGAGCGGATTTTATTTTCAGTGAAGCTTTACATATTGTTACACATCTCAACAAGACAGATATATTACACATCTTAAACGATGACGATGCAAAATCATGGCAACAGATAGGATTTATTTTACTTTTTCAGTTTATGTTGTACTTCTGCATATTTATGTTCTATTTAGTTTACTATATTATTTTGCTTTAATGACAATAATCTGCTTTAATGATATTGTTCTTTTTTAAACATAAATTAAATAAATATTCAAAACCAAAATAAAAAATAATCCACTTAAACCAACAAAAGCATCCTCCGCTAACTAAAATACCCCGCTAAAATACTATGTTATAATACCTTACTTCCGCGCGCGAGAGAGAGAGAGAGAGAGAGAGAGAGAGAGAGAGAGAGAGAGAGAGAGGTTTAGTGATTATTTGTATTACTATGGTACTATTATTTAATTGATTATTATTAAATTTTTGAGGTTTCAGTCTCGTACAATCAAACTTTACATTTGATTGCAGCATAATCCATCGACATACATCATCCATTTTTTTCTATTTTAATAGCATGCATTTTGTACTTGCTCAAGCCAGTGCTCTGAAATGATAATTTCTTGCATCTGGATATTATTTTAGACATCATATTTTCCGATCTTCAAATACAATGATCTTTATACTTATTTTAATTTACAATATCAATCCAAATTAAACCGTAGTGGTATTGAGTCATAATTCAACCATACGAGAAATATCATATTTTTGAACCTTTAAATAATTGGTGATTCCAACTTTAAATCTATTTAAATATCATATCATTAAAAGTATAGATAGTTATAACTATTGACCTTGGATCACCAAGATTATTCAATATTTAAGTTGCAACAGGATAAAAAATGTACAAAGTTTTATTTGGTCTATATTTTGTTTTATACAGTATGGCATTCAAGTATTAAGCATTTAAATTCATGGAAAAGTCATTTAGATATGGATAACTTCAGATATAACCGAAAATGAATAGGCGTTATAAGATTCTATTTTTATAGGTTTAATCGTCATGATGCCGAAAGCATGGGATATTTTAATAAAAATAACGAATAAAACTATATATATGGTTTTTTTTCCTTGCTTTGGTTTTGATTATTGAAGGCCTATATGATTTTCTTTGGGATAGGCCCCAGGATATGTCACTATGCTGGGATGACTTAGAGATAAATTACTGATCTTGAACCATATGTGTGTTACATTATGAAATAAGCCTTCAATGAATTAACTGATAAAAATATATTTATTTTCAAGGACACATTTTAGAAAGAAAAAAAAAACTAAATCCAAGGATAACTTAGCTTATTAATTAAATTAAGGAGAAAGACAAAACTATATTATACCAGTCTTAAGTTCACTTTAATTTCTCATCTTTACCAGAATCATAAAAAAAGGATTCTTGAAATTGCAATCAAAATAGTAACTTTAAAAATATTTTGGTCAGTTAATGTTTTCATAAACATATAGAAATAGTTTGGAAAACTAAATAATTATAGCATTATAACTTAAAATAGCTTTATATTATATCATCTGTAACATAGTGCTAAATTATTTGAAAGAAAGTCTCATTTAGCATTTAAAAAATACTAGTCATAAATGAAAAAAACTATGTTCATTTAGCTTTTCATCCTTTTTTCCTGCTTCATAAAGAAAAAATTATTACCTAATTAATTTTTCTTACTTTTTAATCTGATACTTACTGAAAAAGGTTTTTGTAATTATTTTCTACAGTTTGTGAAATGTTAACATGTGCCTTAATTTAAAATGGTTGGATTTTATTCGATTAAAACGTTAAAGTTGTTCTTGATTTGAATAACAAAAGTCAGTGGCCTTATGAATTAAAAAAAAAAAAAAAACAAAGAGGATTTTTTCGTCGAAGCATATATTCATAGGGCACAAAAAATGATAACGCGTACTGAACCTATGCACTTAATAGCCCGCTAAAACCTTGTTTAAAACCGCAATATAGCCTGTATCATTGTTCAATTGCTATGTTATTTTAAGGTTGCGCTAACTAGCAGAACATTGGCTTCAAGCACTGCTATTTTTTGCAGCACTCGCTAAATAAATATTTTTTAGCATCTGCTTTAACAGGTTTAGTATACAGAGGTTGATTTAAAAACAAATAAAAAATATTAGTACAAAAAAGTAATTTCAAAGCATAAATATCCAATATAAATTTAAAATATACTATAATCACTTGCATAATCATGATATTTTTTATTTTTTATGTAAAATTAGTAACATTGGTTTCATTTGCACAAATGTTGTAAGAATAATAGTTAATTAATTTTATTTTATTTTATTTTGTATCCAATTAACTTTTATGCACATCTCATGTATCTCCATTATATTCTGTTTTATTCCAAATACAATTTTTTTCATTTTCACCGCTACTGAATCGTTAATCGCTATAGTCGTCCAACACTGAACTAACTTTGTTTATTTTTTTTGTCATTGCATCGGTAATTCCAGTGTAAGCGTTGAAGTCATACATGTAAATTTGACTTTTATACGAACTTCGCCTTCATGTTAGGTGGTATTTTTTTTTTTTTTTCCGGTTCGATGCAAATATTTTTATGTAATAATTGTCTGATATGCTGATTATAATGGTTTATGCTATTGCATTTTTATATGGTTTAACATTATAATCCCAACCTACTAATGATAATCCCCCCTATTTTAAATGGAGCCTTTTATATCAACGACAGGTTTCAAAGATGCTATAAAACAACGTTTTCTTTCTATCTTTCATGCCTTTTTTGTACTAAGCAAAATGGCTAAGGAAATCAATTAAGAAAGGTACAGCACTATTAAAAAGGAATATGCTCACATCATGGATTCTCTACAAAGGAATGAGTAGGGTGAGTCGATTAAATTAGTTTTACTTGCCACGAATTAAAGAATCAATTCCATTACGGCTATAATTGTTCTGTGGCAATTGATAATGGTGCAATGAATACGTACATGCTTGTACTATTTATTTAACATAAATATGCCTTCAACGGCAGTTCGTTTTTATCCTTTGAACAAACAAAATGCTTAAAATATGAACCACAGTAAGTTTTGATGAATATGCTGTCCCCCGTCTCTTTTCCTCTTCGTAGCAGCCAACGCTGAGTTATCTGTTGTCTCAACCGTCGGTTGCTATTTTAATGCCACATATTTTAAGTTAACTTCTAGTCATGATTGTTTAGTATGATTAAAAATATGCAAACCCAAGTCACACAAGAAATTGATGATCAATCAACATAGTATGACATACTGAAAAAACACGCTCATATCTGATAAAGGACCAGGAGTTCAAGGCGTACTTTAATCCTCATGTTAGCATGTAAATCAATTTTATTTTTTTAAATAAAAATAAAAATAAACTAATGATCGGTGTTATAGAAAAATTCAACATAGTCTACGATCAAAACATGTATCCTGCGGTATATGTGTGTACACACTACACACACCCACTGTAACGACCCCGTAAATCTTGGTGTTATAGGAATACGTCTTGACTCCAACTCTGCTCTTGAAGCTCCAAGTACGACATATACAAAAGGTTATATGACATCCTTTTTTTGCACATCATCAATTCCTCGTAGCAATGTGGAAGAAAAAGTATCAAATGAATCTATTATCGGTTTTGTACTATATGAATTAAGCGGAACTATATATCCATATCTTTCTCCTCATGATTGCTATAATTTTGTAAATTATGTGGAAAAAAAGTATAGGATGAATCTATTATCAGTTTTGTACCATATGAATTAAACAGAACTATATATCTATAGCTTTTTCCAGATTTGTTACCAGATTTGATCATGCAATAATTAGAATCGTAAAAAAAAATAGGAGTTTCTGTTGTTCAGCTTGATTCGAGTCCGTAAGTCATTCATTACATGTTGAAACGAATCTAATTTAGAATGTGAATTAGAAAAGGATATACACGAAAATATGTTCTTTTCAAAGTGTCCAATGTTTTTTTTAATTGTTTGCACCTTGTATGCTTGTGCTTCAATGGCTGAGCTTAATGTTTGTTTGATTTGTGTTCATTCAAATATCTTATATGACATTCTAGGCCGGTCTAAATAGAGTTGAGAGGATAGAGCCAATCACCAATATCAACAACAAGAAAAAAATTCATATGTAAAGGATTTTCCATAACTATATTTCACATTGATACATTGGTTGAGTGATAAAACCCTTAAAATTTGGGTTGTCAACCCATGTTTGATCATGGGAATCTGTGTTTTTTTTTCACAATAAAACTTATTTTATCTCAAAAGTTTGGCTAAAACAACAAAAACAATATGATTGTCATGGGCCAAGATCACTTTTTTTCAAATTTGCATGGTCCCTGGATCAAACAGATGCGGCTCCTGATTTCAGGTGTGTTCCACCGAATCAATATTTGAGCACAGCCATGCATTTTACAGTCTCACTCAATCAAGAGGCCCATGGATATCACTACGAATATATCGTAAGGTTAAATTCCATCTAGATCATTCATAAATTTCATTCGGATTGAGATATATCCAATAATCACCGTTATCATTACACTGTTACGAAATAACTTTAGATGATATCAAAACACAAATATCCTCGAATAAAATTATAATGATTTCAGGTCTGAGGACCATTACATCACTGTCACTATGAGAACAACTTATGATACTGTTGATTATATTCCATGTAGTTATCTCACGGTGGGTCAGCCCAATACGCTATTCTCTAATATGTATTTATATCTTGACTTTAATATCACGTATATTAGTGATCAATGAGATGTGATCATCAGTCAATCAATATACTATTCTCTATGCTTTATTGTTGTCCTGTATAAACAATAAAACTCGACTAGGGACTTTTAAGAATTATAATACTTGTCACATTATATAATCTCAAGTTCAGTCTTACTCGAACTATATAATTCTGTATTATTATTCTAAGGACTTTTATTATATTATTATTTATATTACGCAGTAAGTATAAAATAACAGAACATTTTATTCCAAATAAAACATAACATCAATAATGTTATTCACATCTAAAAGATTGCCTCTAGGGCATAAACTCTAACAATCTCCCACTTGCACTAAAGTCAATCATTCATGTATCGAATACCCATGAAACTAGTGTGACTATCATTCTTCTGCTGCGACAAAGCTTTAGTCAATAGGTCTGCAACGTTATTATCCGTTGGGACTTTGCAGATATGTATGTCTCCTCTATCAACAATTTCATAGATGAGATGATATCGCCGAAGTATGTGTTTGGAACGTTGATGTGATCTAGGTTCCTTAGCCTGAGCAATGGCCCCATTGTTGTCACAATAAAGATCTATTGGATCAACAATGGATGGAACAACAGAAAGTTCAGTGATGAATTTCTTGATCCAAACAGCCTCCTTAGCAGCTTCTAACGCAGCAATGTATTCAGCCTCCATAGTTAAATCAGCGACTGTTTCTTGCTTTGAATTTTTCCAGCTAACAGCAGCACCATTCAGAAAAAACCCATAACCTGACTGTGACTTGTAGTCATCTTTATCAGTCTGGAAACTAGCGTCTGTGTAACCTTTTACCATTAATTCCTCTTCGCCCCCATATATCAAGAATGAGTCTTTAGTCCTTTTCAGGTACTTAAGAATGTTCTTGACGGCTGTCCAGTGACTTTCACATGGATCTGATTGGAATCTACTTGTCATACTTAAAGCATAAGAGACATCTGGATGAGTACACAACATTGCATACATGATTGATCCAATTGCTAAGGCATAAGGGATCATCTTCATGCGTTCCTTATCATCTGATGACTTAGGACATTGAGACTTAGAAAGTGATATACCATGTGATATGGGTACGTATCCTTTCTTTGCCTTTTGCATGCTAAATCTGTTTAACACTTTATCAATGTATGTACTCTGACTTAGGCCTATTAACTTTCTTGATCTATCTCTATAGATCTTAATACCTGAAATATAGGACGCCTCGCCTAAGTCCTTCATTGAGAAAATTTTCCCCAACCATGTCTTTACCGCTTGCAATGAATCAGCATTATTCCCAATAAGTAATATGTCATCCACATATAATACTAGGAATATAATGTTACTCCCACTAATTTTCTTATATACACAGGGTTTATCTTCGTTTTAATGAAGCCAAACTCTTTGACTGTTTCATCAAAACGATGGTTCCAACTCCGAGATGCTTGCTTCAATCCATATATAGATCGTTGTAGTTTACATACCTTTCCAGCATCCTTTGGATTGACAAAACCTTCAGGTTGTGTCATGTACACATCCTCGACAAGATTCCCATTAAGAAATGCAGTTTTGACATCCATCTGCCAGATTTCGTAATCGTAGAAGGCTACAATTGCAAGCATAATCCTAATGGATTTAACCATAGCCACTGGGGAGAAGGTTTCATCATAGTCAACTCCTTGAACTTGTTTGAAACCTTTCGCCACCAATCGGCCTTTATAGGTCTGTACTTTACCATCCATGTCTATTTTCTTTTTGAAAACCCACTTACACCCAATTGGTTTTACCCCATCAGGTGGATCAACCAAAGTCAACACTTGGTTGGTGTACATGGAATCCATTTCAGATTTCATGGCTTCAAGCCATTTCCCAGATTTTGGTCCATTCATAGCATCTTGGTAAGACGTTGGCTCATCTTGATCTATGAGCATTACGTCTCCTGTTTGAGTTATTAGATATCCAAAATATCTATCGGGCTCATGACGTATTCTACTAGATCTACGAATGTTTTGTGTAATTTGAGCAGGTTCAGTTTCCACAACAGATTGTGGTTCTTGCTCAATTTCAAATTCAGGTTCAATAATATCTTGTGGTTCTCGAACTTCTTCGAGTTCTACTTTATTTGCATTGGTACTTTTAGAGACTAGATCTTTTTCCATAAAAATACCAGTTCGAGCAATAAACACTTTATGCTCTGAAGGTTTGTAGAAATAATATCCTTTTGTTTCCTTTGGATATCCCACAAAGTAACACTTTACTGATTTGGGTCCGAGCTTGTCAGAGTTAGGAAGCTTAACAAAAGCCTCACATCCCCAAATCCTCATATAAGAGACATTAGGACATCTCCCAGTCCATATCTGATATGGTGTCTTTTGAACCGTTTTAGTGGAAACTCTATTAAGTATGTATGCAGCTGTTGTAAGGGCAAAACCCCAAAAACTTATTGGAAGATCTGTATAACTCATCATTGATCGTACCATATCTAATAAGGTGCGATTTCTCCTTTCAGAAACACCATTCCATTGTGGTGTTCCCGGTGGAGTGAGTTGTGAAACAATTCCACACTCTTTCAGATAGTCATTAAACTCTTGGCTTAAATATTCTCCTCCTCGATCTGTTCGAAGAGTTTTTATATTCTTACCAAGTTGGTTCTGAACTTCATTCTTGAATTCTTTGAACTTTTCAAAGGATTCTGATTTGTGTCTCTTAAGATACACATATCCATACCTACTGAAATCATCAGTAAATGTAATGAAGTAATAAAACCCACCTCTAGCTGATGTACTCATTGGTCCACATACATTACTATGTATAAGGGCCAATATATCTTTAGCCCGTTCACCGTGTCCAGTGAAAGGAGCTTTAGTCATCTTGCCCAATTAACAAGATTTGCATTCATTGTATGATTCAAAATAAAATGAACTCAAAATTCCATCTTTATGGAGTTTTGATATGCGTTTCTCGTTTATATGGCCTAAATGATGTAACACCCCGTATTTCTGTTAACACTAAAGTTACTAATTTAATAATAAATGTGTAAAGGGGGGATGTATCTAATGTGCATACAAATTTAATAATAAATGTGTAAAGGGGAGATGTATCTAATGTGCATACAAATTTAATAATAAATGTGTAAAGGGGGATGTATCTAATGTGCATACAAATTTAATAATAAATGTTAATAATGTACATTAAGAAAGTAATTGTGAACATAACTAGCTTCTCTTTAGAACGGATGGCTTTGATTAACCTTGGCTTCATCGACGGCTTAAATTAACTTGCAATCCTATATAAACAGCCCCCTAGTCTCCTTCTCTTTGCACCATTCTTCTCTAACCTTATGCTGCACAAATTTTTGATGGACATAGCTTCTTCTTCTTCCTCTAAATCTAAATAAATAAATTAAAATAAAATATAAATCAAGACGAGGATATCCTGCTCAAGTCTTTCAAGAGAAGATTCAAAACAAGTTAGGATTCAAGTAAAGATTCAATGGCTTCAAGCAACGTTATCTTTCTATTCTTTTCTAGATCCAATCAATGTAAGTCGGTTACTTTTTAGATTTGAACGCCTTTTCTATTTGTGACATGAAATTAAAAGAATATAATAAATATGCCTTATCATTTCATTGAATCTGTGCTTGTTTATGACTTTGGATCTGATTCTTGATTATGGCCTAGAACACATTGTGACTAGATTAACAATGCTTAAGATTATGACTACGGAATTGTGGCCTTTGAAACCATAAGCCTTTGACTATGAACATAAGCCTTTGACTATGAACATAAGCCTTTGACTAGGAGCATAAACCAATGCCTATGACTATGACAAGGACAATAGTGGATAATTACCTATGATTCATGAACATGATATTATTGCCTAGGATTATGGCTCTGAAATTGGATCTAAACTTGATTATCTATTCAGTTTATTCTCAATTATTCTTGGATCTTGATTATGGGAATTTATCTATTAAGTTAGATCTACCCATATACTTGAACCTATGTTATTTGTTCAACCCCTTTTTATGTCATAATATTATCAGATCTATAGGCCTTCGATGCTTTAATCAATTTATTCAGTGTAGTTTGTTAGATATGTGATTAGTGAATTATCATCTTCTGCCAGTCATTATGTCTATCTTTTCATGGCATTTTGGCTCATTCCCTTTTTATCCACGAATCTAGATTTATCTATAAACTAGGATGAAATCACGATTACACGAACGACGGGAATACGATTTGGGCAAATCATAAATTTGACTTAAACATGGTTGTAAACTTGGAAATTGGTAAATGTGGAACATTAACATAATTTAGAACATGTATTATGGCATGTTTATTAGAACGCAAATTTGAAAATTTGACATGAATTATGGAATATCTAATTTGACATATTAAATATAGTATTGGTAAGTAAGCTAAGTTTTAGGCGTAAACGGTAAACTAGAATAATAATTCTAGTCTTGCCATAAACTGTAAATTAGGGTGTTAAATCAGAATTGGGTCAATTGAAGTTAATTTAGCATAATAAGGATATTAGCACAAATTTTGAATTTAGTCATAATTGTGAGTAATTGTCATGTTTAGAATAATCATGGTTAGTGACACTTAATTTGGTATAATTTACATACCAAAAACTATAAATATGATATATAGGGAAAATGGGCCATAATAATAAATGTTGACAATGTACATTAAAAGAGTAATAATGGAATAAGTAAATTAGGGAAAATTTACTTATAGAATTTATCCTAAATGAGAAAAGTAAATTTAGACAATACGAACATGCTTAACCCGAGGTTGGATTGAGTTGTGATGTAAACCTGCCCGGACCCGCCCGGCTGTCCAGTGATCACAACAATACCTATCCAATGTGGGAGGTTAAGGCATTGAGCCCGATAAAGGCCCGAGGTTAGACTGAGTTGTGGCGTAAGACTGCCCGGAACCAACTGGCATACCGACAGCCACAACAATACTTGTCTAATGTGAGTGGCTGGTGCTTTAATAAGACAATTAAAGTTAAGCTAGAATGGGAGGGTTAAGTCCATAAGAATACTTAACCAACTTAACACAGTTAAGCTAGAATGGGAGGGTTAAGTCCATAAGAACACTTAACCAACGTAACACAGTTAAGTTAGAACGATAGGGTTAAGTTAACTAGAACACTTAACCAACTTAACATTGTAACAAGACAAGATTTGTAGGGGTTAAGTAACTAAGAAAAACACTTAGCCAATTTAATATGTTAACTAGACTAGAAAGTGGGGGTTAATTAAATTCAATACACTTAGCCAATTTAACATGTTAACTAGACTAGAGGTTGGGGATAAGTAAAGTTAATACACTTAGCCAATTTAACATGCTAACTAGACTAGAGGTTGGGGTTAAGTAAATTTAATACACTTAGCCAATTTAATATGTTAGCTGGACTAGACCGTAGGGTTAAGTAAGCTTGAACACTTAACCATCAGAGTGTGATAAATGAATAGGGTTAAGTTAAAAACATGAAGGGACAATACTTAACCATTAGAACATGTTAATCAAACCAATGTTAGTGTTAAGTTAACTAAGGGAACACTTAACCGTTATAACATGTTAGTTAAAACAGATAGGCAAGGTTAAGTTAAAAGGAACACTTAACCAATACAAGATGGATGGGTAGGGTTAAGTAAATACTTAACCAATATAACTTAATGCTAGTAAGGTTAAGTCAACGTGAATTACTGATAACACTTAACCAGTTTAACATGACAAATGAATGGGTTAAGTTAACTTGTATCGACTAATGACACTTAACCAATCCAACTTGACGAGAAAGAGAACTAAGTAGTAAACCTTAGTTGAAAGGGGCTAAGTAGTAAACCTTAGTTAAGAAAACGACAATTCAGGAAACTAAGTGGTAAACCTTAGTTAGGAAAACTAAGCAGTAATTCTTAGTATAACACGAGGAGGAGCGAACGTCCATCTAATCTTAAAAAAAGGCTCCAACGAATTAGGTTATGAAGCCCGAGGCTTCGAGAGGACGTGAGGGTATTCTCGGTATCCCTCTGTGAGGCTGCAGATGATCCTCCTGGGCTCACAGAGGTTAAGGTCTGCGTTAGAAGAACCAAGGGTATGCCTTGGTTGCAATATAAGGCAACCTAAAGACTAGAATGGACCAGCGTGATTCGGCGAGACCAGTAGCCCTGTGATAGCAACTCGTCGTCTACCTACCATCTTGAGTCAGTCGAGATACGTAAAGCGGAAAGGCGGAGAACTCCAAAAGACCATATACTTGCTATCTAGTTATGGGTGAGGATGGCCATAAGACAGTGGGGCATAGGGGGCCTGCGTATAGTTCTCAATTTTTCAAGGGTGGCCTTTCATTAGTTGAGGGAGGGGTCAGGTGGGACCATAGCCACTGGAAAAAAACAGACCTTAGCATCTGCATTGGCAGATATCTGAAAGCTCCCGACCGAGTTTCGTGTTTCTAGAATAGCCCTGCCATGGGACTCGGGTCGCACATTTCATGACATGTGCATCTAGACAGCGATAAACGATTCGCTACACATACGTCGGGAAAGTCTAGGAACATATACCACTCTAGGTAGTGCGTCCTAGACTAGGGGCATCGTTCGACAGGTAGCATAATCCCTAGTTGAACCTAGGTGGCATAAATCCTGAATCCGAGAAGTATTAGATAAGTCGCATAAACCTTAGTTGAATTTAGGAAGCGCTCGATAAGAAAACCCGAGATTAGATCTAGGTAATAAATAATAAATGTACGCCTAAAGGCAACCACAATTATTGGGATTGGGATCGCGTTATCATTTTAGACAGATTACTAGTTGGGACACTAGATAGGTGGTGCAGAGACATAGAAACCATAATAACAGGTTAATAGCGAAGCGGAGAAAGTATTAAAGCATATCCAGTTTATCTTGTCTTAGCATATTTTGTGTTAATCTTATCCTATCTTGTTGGCCCTATCATCATGGTATTGTCTTGTATTCAGTTAATTCATGTCGTTTTGTTTTTCCTTGTTCACATGCTAGAAGTAACCGAACTTACCAGACTTTAAGTCTGACCCAGTTTTCTTTCGTCTTCTTTTCTTCCGTTCCCCCCCCCCAAGGTAGTTAAGGAGGGAATAGTATAGCTCAGTTAGATTGGACCGTCACTCTTCCCAAGCTCGAAGATTCTTCGACAAAGTGCTTTGGACTCTCTTTTTTTGCTGCTATGGCTGGCTTATGCTACATTGGGGAATATAAATGTTATTTTATGCTTCTTTATTTTGTAAGACAGATGATACTCTGATATTGGAAAACAATTGTTGTACAAACTATTTTACCAATAAAGTAAAGTTTTATTTTCCACTGTTTTAATTTTGTCTGTCTTGTAATTTATCTGCATCTTTTACCCTAAATGCACCACAGAACTTAGTGCATTCCCTTTGTGAGTGACACTAAAGGATGTGGGGTGTTACACGTGGTATCAGAGCTGAAGGTTACCGGATCAGATAAAAGATTTGAAAAAAAATATATTTTCAAACAATTTTAAAAGAAGCATTTTCAAAAGAAAAGTTTTGTTTTAAAGGCATATTCCCCAAAAGCCATACGTACTATCTTCTGATTCTCTGTTTGAATTATTGTCCCCTTCTTTCTTGAGTCTCTGGGGCTCCTGGCTTTCTGGGAGGTAACCTCATCGAAGGGCGAAGTAGTGCCCGACTTCCATCTATAACCGTAGTAGTTTCACCTACGGCTAGTTTTCTTTCAAGCTTAGTAGGGTTTTCTGTACGGTGGAGGCAGCTTTCGAGAGATTTGTCAACATGATTACACACGAAAGAGGATGAGAAGTTTGGCTAAGGAGCACAACCCAAGGATGAGGAATTCATGGATGTAGACTTGGCTCACGAAGGAGGAAGGATTATAAAACCTAAGATAAGAGGAAGTATCTTTACTATGGCAAAATAGGGCATATAATTAAGAACAAAGGATAAGATTTTCAGAAGGGCAAGTACATGCTTTCACCACTAAGCGTACCTAGGAGAAAGGTAGTAAAGTTATGTTGGAAGAGTCTAGCTTTTCTGTTTGTACTCTTTCTTTTGGTTTTAGCACTTCGCATTTGTTTATATTTGCTTCCATAGTTGAGTCTCTGCACCTTAGTACTTGTATAGTAAAAGATCCCAACTAGTGCTCAAATGTTTGGTTGTTTTTGCTTAGATCCTCTCACGTAGATCGTCCAAATTCGGAGGAGGCATTCCTCGGGTGCTTGTCTGATATTGGTTTAGGCCTTTGGGGCTTGTACTTGAGGGATGTCGAGTTCGACTAGGATGGTTTGCTTGAGAGATGAATAGTTGTGGCAGGCGCTCTATATAGAGAAGGACTAACCTTAAGAGAGGTAAAAAGTACGTAGTGACCTTTTGACCCTCATAGTTATGGCATGATGGATAAGCTAAGAGGAGAGACCTCTGATCATCCTAGTATATACACTCAGTATCATGATTGACATTTGTTTAATTTGGAAATGGAGGTCAAGAAACTTCGCAATCATGAAGTTGAATATGTTAAGGTACAGTTGAGTAAAGCTCAAGAAGATGTGATACGGGAGATTGAAGATAAGGCATACGCGCCTCATACCCTTTTTCTTAAGGGTACATCCTTGATTCCTTTTTTTAGAAATTCTATGCATACTAATTTCTAGCTTTTAAGGTATATCCTCTAGGACGTATCATCGATCCTTAGGTAGAAACCCTTTTGGATGTAAACATGTATTTGAAACATGTTATGATTGATGGTTGCGAATGGTTGCTAGTGGTTGCTCGTGAATGCATATACACACGTATTAGGCACTAGATCAGCTCAGACGCCTTCATATTTCTTTTACATATATGTATTTGTTTATGAATTGAACTTAATGTGTTGTCATATGGATGTCGCATTTGAGTGAATGATTGTGCACTCATATAGAAATAATATGTATCATTAGGATTTGCATACATATTGGACGCATGGCACTGACATGATTTGCATTAAGGAGGTCAACTGAATCAGTAGACCACATGATTTTGCATTAGATAAAGACATGTACACACACTATGCATATGAACATACAAGCATTAGAAGTCTTTAAGGACAATGGATGCCTGTGTTTGATGGTTGAGTAGATGGATGATTGGATGGTAGGATTTACATTCTTCTTGACTTGAAGATTTCGGGGTCGAAATCCTTTAAGGAGGGGAGAATGTAACACTCCATATTTCTGTTAACACTAAAGTTACTAATTTAATAATAAATGTGTAAAGGGGAGATGTATCTAATGTGCATACAAATTTAATAATAAATGTGTAAAGGGGAGATGTATCTAATGTGCATACAAATTTAATAATAAATGTGTAAAGGGGGGATGTATCTAATGCGCATACAAATTTAATAATAAATGTTAATAATGTACATTAAGAAAGTAATTGTGAACATAATTGGATTCTCTTTAGAACGGATGGCTTTGATTAACCTTGGCTTCATCGACGGCTCAAATTAACTTGCAATCCTATATAAACAGCCCCCTAGTCTTCTTCTCTTTGCACCATTCTTCTCTAACCTTATGCTGCACAAATTCTTGATGGACATGGCTTCTTCTTCTTCCTCTAAATCTAAGTAAATAAATTAAAATAAAATATAAATCAAGACGAGGATATCCTGCTCAAGTCTTTCAAGAGAAGATTCAAAACAAGTTAGGATTCAAGTAAAGATTCAACGGCTTCAAGCAACGCTATCTTTCTATTCTTTTCTAGATCCAATCAATGTAAGTCGGTTACTTTTTAGATTTGAACGCCTTTTCTATTTGTGACATGAAATTAAAAGAATATAAGAAATATGCCTTATCATTTCATTGAATCCGTGCTTGTTTATGATTTTGGATCTAATTCTTGATTATGGCCTAGAACACATTGTGGCTAAATTGCCAATGCTTAAGATTATGACTATGGAACTATGGTCTTTGAAACCATAAGCCTTTGACTATGAACATAAGCCTTTGACTATGAACATAAGCCTTTGACTAGGAGCATAAACCAATGCCTATGACTATGACAAGGACAATAGTGGATAATTACCTATGATTCATGAACATGATATTATTACCTAGGATTATGACTCTGAGATTGGATCTAAACTTGATTATCTATTCAGTTTATTCTTAATTATCCTTGGATCTTGATTATGGGAATTTATCTATTAAGTTAGCTCTACCCATATACTTGAACCTATGTTATTTGTTCAACCCCTTTTTATGTCATAATATTATCAAATCTATGGGCCTTCGATGCTTTAATCAATTTATTCAGTGTAATTTGTTAGATCTGTGATTAGTGAATTATCATCTTCTGCCAGTCATTATGTCTATCTTTTCATGGCATTTTGGTTCATTCCCTTTTTATCCACGAATCTAGATTTATCTATAATCTAGGATGAAATCACGATTACACGAACGATGGGAATACGATTTGGCCAAATCATAAATTTGACTTAAACATGGTTGTAAACTTGGAAATTGGCATAATGTGGAACATTAACATAATTATGATTGACATAATTTAGAACATGTATTATGGCATGTTTATTAGAACGCAAATTTGAAAATTTGACATGAATTACATATTGACATATTAAATTTAATATTGGTAAGTAAGCAAAATTTTAGGCGTAAACGGTAAACTAGAATAATAATTCTAGTCTTGCCATAAACTATAAATTAGGGTGTTAAATCAGAATTGGGTCAATTGAAGTTAATTTGGCATAATAAGTATATTAGCACAAATTTTGAATTTAGTCATAATTGTGAGTAATTGTCATGTTTAGAATAATCATGGTTAGTGACACTTAATTTAGTATAATTTACATACCAAAAACTATAAATATGATATATAGGGAAAATGGGCCATAATAATAAATGTTGACAATGTACATTAAAAGAGTAATAATGGAATAAGTAAATTAGGGAAAATTTACTTATAGAATTTATCCTAAATGAGAAAAGTAAATTTAGACAATACGAACATGCTTAACCCGAGGTTGGATTGAGTTGTGATGTAAACCTGCCCGGACCCGCCTGGCTGTCCAGTGATCACAACAATACCTATCCAATGTAGGAGGTTAAGGCATTGAGCCCGAAAAAGGCCCGAGGTTAGACTGAGTTGTGGCGTAAGACTGCCCGGAACCAACTGGCATACCGACAACCACAACAATACATGTCTAATGTGAGCGGCTGGTGCTTTAATAAGACAATTAAAGTTAAGCTAGAATGGGAGGGTTAAGTCCATAAGAATACTTAACCAACTTAACACAGTTAAGCTAGAATGGGAGGGTTAAGTCCATAGGAACACTTAACCAACTTAACACAGTTAAGTCAGAACGATAGGGTTAAGTTAACTAGAACACTTAACCAACTTAACATGGTAACAAGACAAGATTTGTAGGGGTTAAGTAATTAAGAAAAACACTTAGCCATTTTAATATGTTAACCAGACTAGAAAGTGGGGGTTAAGTAAATTCAATACACTTAGCCAATTTAACATGTTAACTAGACTAGAGGTTGGGGATAAGTAAAGTTAATACACTTAGCCAATTTAACATGCTAACTAGACTAGAGGTTGGGGTTAAGTAAATTTAATACACTTAGCCAATTTAATATGTTAGCTGGACTAGACCGTAGGGTTAAGTAAGCTTGAACACTTAACCATCAGAGTGTGATAAATGAATAGGGTTAAGTTAAAAACATGAAGGGACAATACTTAACCATTAGAACATGTTAATCAAACCAATGTTAGGGTTAAGTTAACTAAGGGAACACTTAACCGTTATAACATGTTAGTTAAAACAGATAGGCAAGGTTAAGTTAAAAACGAACACTTAACCAATACAAGATGGATGGGTAGGGTTAAGTAAATACTTAACCAATACAACTTGATGCTGGTAAGGTTAAGTCAACTTGAATTACTGATAACACTTAACCAGTTTAACATGACAAATGAATGGGTTAAGTTAACTTGTATCGACTAATGACACTTAACCAATCCAACTTGACGAGAAAGAGAACTAAGTAGTAAACCCTAGTTGGAAGGGGCTAAGTAGTAAACCTTAGTTAAGAAAACGACAATTCAGGAAACTAAGTGGTAAACCTTAGTTAGGAAAACTAAGTAGTAATTCTTAGTATAACACGAGGAGGAGCAAACATCCATCTAATCTTAAAAAAAGGCTCCAACGAATTAGGTTACGAAGCCCGAGGCTTCGAGGGGACGTGAGGGTATTCTTGGTATCCCTCTGTGAGGCTGTAGATGATCCTCCTGGGCTCACAGAGGTTAAGATCTGCGTTAGAAGAACCAAGGGTATGCCTTGGTTGCAATATAAGGCAACCTAAAGACTAGGATGGACCAGTGTGATTCGGCGAGACCAGTAGCCCTGTGATAGCAACTCGTCGTCTATCTACCATCTTAAGTCAGTCGAGATACGTAAAGCGGAAAGGCGGAGAACTCCAAAAGACCATATACTTGCTATCTAGTTATGGGTGAGGATGGCCATAAGACAGTGGGGCATAGGGGGCATGCGTATAGTTCTCAATTTTTCAAGGGTGGCCTTTCATTAGTTGAGGGAGGGGTCAGGTGGGGCCATAGCCACTGGAAAAAAACAGACCTTAGCATCTGCATTGGCAGATATATGAAAGCTCCCGACCGAGTTCCGTGTTTCCAGAATAGCCCTGCCACGGGACTCGGGTCACACATTTCATGACATGTGCATCTAGACAGCGATAAACGATTCGCGACACATACGTCGGGAAAGTCTAGGAACATATACCACTCTAGGTAGTGCATCCTAGACTAGGGGCATCGTTCGATAGGTAGCATAATCCCTAGTTGGACCTAGGTGGCATAAATCCTGAATCCGAGAAGTATTAGATAAGTCGCATAAACCCTAGTTGAATTTAGGAAGCGCTCGATAAGAAAACCCTAGATTAGAACTAGGTAATAAATAATAAATGTATGCCTAAAGGCAACCACAATTACTGGGATTGGGATCGCGTTATCATTTTAGACAGATTACTAGTTGGGACACTAGATAGGTGGTGCAGAGATATAGAAACCATAATAACAGGTTAATAGCGAAGCGGAGAAAGTATTAAAGCATATCCAGTTTATCTTGTCTTAGCATATCTTGTGTTAATATTATCCTATCTTGTTGGTCCTATCATCATGGTATTGTCTTGTATTCAGTTAATTCATGTCGTTTTGTTTTTCCTTGTTCACATGCTAGAAGTAACTGAACTTACCAGATTTTATGTCTGACCCAGTTTTCTTTCGTCTTCTTTTCTTCCGTTCCCCCCCCCCCTCGGTAGTTTAGGAGGGAATAGTATAGCTCAGGTTAGATTGGACCGTCACTCTTCCCAAGCTCGAAGATTCTTTGACAAAGTGCTTTGGACTCTCTTTTTCTGCTGCTATGGCTGGCTTATGCTACATTGGGGAATATAAATGTTATTTTATGCTTCTTTATTTTGTAAGACAGATGATACTCTGATATTGGAAAACAATTGTTGTATAAACTATTTTATCAATAAAGTAAAGTTTTATTTTCCGCTGTTTTAATTTTGTCTGTCTTGTAATTTATCTGCATCTTTTACCCTAAATGCTCCACAGAACTTAATGCATTCCCTTTGTGAGTGACACTAAAGGAAGTGGGGTGTTACAAATGACAATGCCAAAGGTACGTTGGATTTAAATCATTAGATTTAATCCTTTAGGTATTAATGTTATAAACTGGCATTTCAAAATTAAGAACATAGAGACCATTAATTAACTGTGCACTTCAATAAAAATATCTCATTTAAATAAAATAAACAACATCTGTCTTTTATTGTAAATGAAAATCCTAGTTTGTCC
>JASFAX010002142.1:0-2500 GCA_030737875.1 Allium sativum
ACGGCTTGGTTTTGGCAAAGTACCAGGTTTGGCAAAGTACCAGATTCGGCACTTTGCAAAGTACCAGATTTGGCACTCAAAAAAGGCTTAAAAACATGGTGAAACATTGAATTTTTACGTGTGCTCATCGGGCTTGGCACGCCTTGGATTTGGCAAAGTACCAGATTTGGCACTTGGCAAAGTACCAGGCTTGCCAAAGTACCAGGCTGAAAAACACGGTGAAACATCGAATTTTCGCGTGTGCTAATCGGGCTCGGCACGCCTTGGATTTGGCAAAGTACCAAATTTGCCAAAGTACCAGATTTGGCACTCAAAAAATAGTGAAAAACACGGTGAAACATTGGATTTTCACGTGTGCGCATCGGGCTCGGCACGGCTTGGTTTTGGCAAAGTACCAGGTTTGGCAAAGTACCAGATTCGACACTTTGCAAAGTACCAGATTTGGCACTCAAAAAAGGCTTAAAAACATGGTGAAACATTGAATTTTTACGTGTGCTCATCGGGCTTGGCACGCCTTGGATTTGGCAAAGTACCAGATTTGGCACTTGGCAAAGTACCAGGTTTGCCAAAGTACCAGGCTGAAAAACACGGTGAAACATCGAATTTTCGCGTGTGCTAATCGGGCTCGGCACGCCTTGGATTTGGCAAAGTACCAAATTTGCCAAAGTACCAGATTTTGGCACTCAAAAAAGACTGAAAAACATGGTAAAACATTGGATTTTCACGTGTGCGCATCGGGCTCGGCACGGCTTGGTTTTGGCAAAGTACCAGGTTTGGCAAAGTACCAGATTTGGCACTTTGCAAAGTACCAGATTTGGCACTCAAAAAGGGCTTAAAAACACGGTGAAACATTGAATTTTCACGTGTGCTAATCGGGCTCCGCACGCCTTGGATTTGGCAAAGTACCAGATTTGGCACTTGGCAAAGTACCAGGTTTGCCAAAGTACCAGGCTGAAAAACACGGTGAAACATTGAATTTTCACGTGTGCTAATCGGGCTCCGCACGATTTGGCACTTGGCAAAGTACCAGATTTGGCACTTGGCAAAGTACCAGGTTTGCCAAAGTACCAGGCTGAAAAACACGGTGAAACATTGAATTTTCACGTGTGCGCATCGGGCTTGGCACGCCTTGGATTTGGCAAAGTACCAGATTTGCCAAAGTACCAGATTTGCCAAAGTACCAGATTTTGGCACTCAAAAAGGGCTTAAAAACACGGTGAAACATTGATTTTTCACGTGTGCTAATCGGGCTCCGCACGCCTTGGATTTGGCAAAGTACCAGATTTGGCACTTGGCAAAGTACCAGGTTTGCCAAAGTAGCAAGCTGAAAAACACGGTGAAACATTGAATTTTCACGTGTGCTAATCGGGCTTGGCACGCCTTGGATTTGGCAAAGTACCAGATTTGCCATTTGGCAAAGTACCAGGTTTGCCAAAGTACCAGGCTAAAAAACACGGTGAAACATCGAATTTTCGCGTGTGCTAATCGGGCTCCGCACGCCTTGGATTTGGCAAAGTACCACATTTGCCAAAGTACCAGATTTGGCACTCAAAAAATGGTGAAAAACACGGTGAAACGTTAGATTTTCACGTGTGCGCATCGGGCTTGGCACAGCTTGGATTTGGCAAAGTACCAGATTTGGCACTTGGCAAAGTACCAGGTTTGCCAAAGTACCAGGCTGAAAAACACGGTGAAACATTGAATTTTCACGTGTGCGCATCGGGCTTGGCACGCCTTGGATTTGGCAAAGTACCAGATTTGCCAAAGTACCAGATTTGGCACTTGGCAAAGTGCCAGATTCGGAAAACACATGCGGATCACTCAAAAACCCAGTGACTACATGGTAAAACCACAAAAAAAAATGTGGTCGGATTTACCTACGTAGCAGAGACACTTTGGACTACCGGGGTCATATTAGGCTAAATTCCATATATTCCTATATTGGGGGGGGAGGGTGAGGAGGAGGAGGAAGGGGGGAAGGATCGACCAAAATGGATCAGGCAAAACGCAAGCTGAAACATTGGTCGATCAACAAATTTTTTTTGTGTGGATTTTTCGGAGAAATTTTTTTTTTTTTTTAAATATTTAAAAATATTAATTTTTAAATATTTAAAAAAAAAAAATTTAAAAAAAAAATTTTTTGAAAATGTTTTCGATGGAAGTGCCCTCCCCAAATTTTTTAAAAATATTTTTAAAATTATTTTTGTTGCGATCTCGGAAAAGTTTGGTTTTGGTTGGATTTCACCTGTTTTTCCGAAAACTGGCCAAATCTAGCTAGAACCATGCTGAAATGTGGGCAATTACAGGAAAGCTTGGTTTTGGCTGGATTTTTCCGGTTTTTTCGAAAATAGGACGTATCAAGCGGAAACCCTGGTGAAACGTGGCCGCTCATGGGAAAGTTCGGTTCTGGCAAGATTTCCCAGTTTTTTCGAAAACTGGACGTATCAAGCAGAAACATGGGCGATTACGGGAATCTTTGGTTTCCGCGAGATTTTCCTAT
>JASFAX010002142.1:32500-35000 GCA_030737875.1 Allium sativum
GATTTTCACGTGTGCTCATCGGGCTTGGCACGACTTGGATTTGGCGAATTACCAGATTTAGCACTTGACAAAGTACCAGGTTTGACAAAGTACAAGGCTGAAAAACACGGTGAAACATTGGATTTCGACGTGTGCGCATCGGGCTTGGCACGCCTTGGATTTGTCAAAGTACCAGATTTGGCACTCAAAAAATAGTGAAAAACACGGTGAAACAATGGATTTTCACGTGTGCGCATCGGGCTCGGCACGGCTTGGTTTTGGCAAAGTACCAGGTTTGGCAAAGTACCAGATTCGGCACTTTGCAAAGTACCAGATTTGGCACTCAAAAAAGGCTTAAAAACATGGTGAAACATTGAATTTTTACGTGTGCTCATCGGGCTTGGCACGCCTTGGATTTGGCAAAGTACCAGATTTGGCACTTGGCAAAGTACCAGGCTTGCCAAAGTACCAGGCTGAAAAACACGGTGAAACATCGAATTTTCGCGTGTGCTAATCGGGCTCGGCACGCCTTGGATTTGGCAAAGTACCAAATTTGCCAAAGTACCAGATTTGGCACTCAAAAAATAGTGAAAAACACGGTGAAACATTGGATTTTCACGTGTGCGCATCGGGCTCGGCACGGCTTGGTTTTGGCAAAGTACCAGGTTTGGCAAAGTACCAGATTCGACACTTTGCAAAGTACCAGATTTGGCACTCAAAAAAGGCTTAAAAACATGGTGAAACATTGAATTTTTACGTGTGCTCATCGGGCTTGGCACGCCTTGGATTTGGCAAAGTACCAGATTTGGCACTTGGCAAAGTACCAGGTTTGCCAAAGTACCAGGCTGAAAAACACGGTGAAACATCGAATTTTCGCGTGTGCTAATCGGGCTCGGCACGCCTTGGATTTGGCAAAGTACCAAATTTGCCAAAGTACCAGATTTTGGCACTCAAAAAAGACTGAAAAACATGGTAAAACATTGGATTTTCACGTGTGCGCATCGGGCTCGGCACGGCTTGGTTTTGGCAAAGTACCAGGTTTGGCAAAGTACCAGATTTGGCACTTTGCAAAGTACCAGATTTGGCACTCAAAAAGGGCTTAAAAACACGGTGAAACATTGAATTTTCACGTGTGCTAATCGGGCTCCGCACGCCTTGGATTTGGCAAAGTACCAGATTTGGCACTTGGCAAAGTACCAGGTTTGCCAAAGTACCAGGCTGAAAAACACGGTGAAACATTGAATTTTCACGTGTGCTAATCGGGCTCCGCACGATTTGGCACTTGGCAAAGTACCAGATTTGGCACTTGGCAAAGTACCAGGTTTGCCAAAGTACCAGGCTGAAAAACACGGTGAAACATTGAATTTTCACGTGTGCGCATCGGGCTTGGCACGCCTTGGATTTGGCAAAGTACCAGATTTGCCAAAGTACCAGATTTGCCAAAGTACCAGATTTTGGCACTCAAAAAGGGCTTAAAAACACGGTGAAACATTGATTTTTCACGTGTGCTAATCGGGCTCCGCACGCCTTGGATTTGGCAAAGTACCAGATTTGGCACTTGGCAAAGTACCAGGTTTGCCAAAGTAGCAAGCTGAAAAACACGGTGAAACATTGAATTTTCACGTGTGCTAATCGGGCTTGGCACGCCTTGGATTTGGCAAAGTACCAGATTTGCCATTTGGCAAAGTACCAGGTTTGCCAAAGTACCAGGCTAAAAAACACGGTGAAACATCGAATTTTCGCGTGTGCTAATCGGGCTCCGCACGCCTTGGATTTGGCAAAGTACCACATTTGCCAAAGTACCAGATTTGGCACTCAAAAAATGGTGAAAAACACGGTGAAACGTTAGATTTTCACGTGTGCGCATCGGGCTTGGCACAGCTTGGATTTGGCAAAGTACCAGATTTGGCACTTGGCAAAGTACCAGGTTTGCCAAAGTACCAGGCTGAAAAACACGGTGAAACATTGAATTTTCACGTGTGCGCATCGGGCTTGGCACGCCTTGGATTTGGCAAAGTACCAGATTTGCCAAAGTACCAGATTTGGCACTTGGCAAAGTGCCAGATTCGGAAAACACATGCGGATCACTCAAAAACCCAGTGACTACATGGTAAAACCACAAAAAAAAATGTGGTCGGATTTACCTACGTAGCAGAGACACTTTGGACTACCGGGGTCATATTAGGCTAAATTCCATATATTCCTATATTGGGGGGGGAGGGTGAGGAGGAGGAGGAAGGGGAAGGATCGACCAAAATGGATCAGGCAAAACGCAAGCTGAAACATTGGTCGATCAACAAATTTTTTTTGTGTGGATTTTTCGGAGAAATTTTTTTTTTTTTTTAAATATTTAAAAATATTAATTTTTAAATATTTAAAAAAAAAAAATTTAAAAAAAAAATTTTTTGAAAATGTTTTCGATGGAAGTGCCCTCCCCAAATTTTTTAAAAATATTTTTAAAATTATTTTTGTTGCGATCTCGGAAAAGTTTGGTTTTGGTTGGATTTCACCTGTTTTTCCG
>JASFAX010002142.1:45000-47260 GCA_030737875.1 Allium sativum
AACATTGAATTTTCACGTGTGCTAATCGGGCTTGGCACGCCTTGGATTTGGCAAAGTACCAGATTTGCCATTTGGCAAAGTACCAGGTTTGCCAAAGTACCAGGCTAAAAAACACGGTGAAACATCGAATTTTCGCGTGTGCTAATCGGGCTCCGCACGCCTTGGATTTGGCAAAGTACCACATTTGCCAAAGTACCAGATTTGGCACTCAAAAAATGGTGAAAAACACGGTGAAACGTTAGATTTTCACGTGTGCGCATCGGGCTTGGCACAGCTTGGATTTGGCAAAGTACCAGATTTGGCACTTGGCAAAGTACCAGGTTTGCCAAAGTACCAGGCTGAAAAACACGGTGAAACATTGAATTTTCACGTGTGCGCATCGGGCTTGGCACGCCTTGGATTTGGCAAAGTACCAGATTTGCCAAAGTACCAGATTTGGCACTTGGCAAAGTGCCAGATTCGGAAAACACATGCGGATCACTCAAAAACCCAGTGACTACATGGTAAAACCACAAAAAAAAATGTGGTCGGATTTACCTACGTAGCAGAGACACTTTGGACTACCGGGGTCATATTAGGCTAAATTCCATATATTCCTATATTGGGGGGGGAGGGTGAGGAGGAGGAGGAAGGGGGGAAGGATCGACCAAAATGGATCAGGCAAAACGCAAGCTGAAACATTGGTCGATCAACAAATTTTTTTTGTGTGGATTTTTCGGAGAAATTTTTTTTTTTTTTTAAATATTTAAAAATATTAATTTTTAAATATTTAAAAAAAAAAAATTTAAAAAAAAAATTTTTTGAAAATGTTTTCGATGGAAGTGCCCTCCCCAAATTTTTTAAAAATATTTTTAAAAATATTTTTGTTGCGATCTCGGAAAAGTTTGGTTTTGGTTGGATTTCACCTGTTTTTCCGAAAACTGGCCAAATCTAGCTAGAACCATGCTGAAATGTGGGCAATTACAGGAAAGCTTGGTTTTGGCTGGATTTTTCCGGTTTTTTCGAAAATAGGACGTATCAAGCGGAAACCCTGGTGAAACGTGGCCGCTCATGGGAAAGTTCGGTTCTGGCAAGATTTCCCAGTTTTTTCGAAAACTGGACGTATCAAGCAGAAACATGGGCGATTACGGGAATCTTTGGTTTCCGCGAGATTTTCCTATTTTCTCGAAAACGGGACTGATCAGGAAGAAACCATGCTGAAACGTGGGCGATATCTCGGAAAAGTTTGGTTTTGGTTGGATTTCACCAGTTTTTCCGAAAACTGGCCAAATCTAGCTAGAACCATGCTGAAATGTGGGCAATTACAGGAAAGCTTGGTTTTAGTTGGATTTTTCCGGTTTTTTCGAAAGTAGGACGTATCAAGCAGAAACCCTGGTGAAACGTGGCCGCTCATGGGAAAGTTCGGTTCTGGCGAGATTTCCCAGTTTTTTCGAAAATTGGACGTATCAAGCAGAAACATGGGCGATTACGAGAATCTTTGGTTTCGGTGAGATTTTCCTATTTTCTTGAAAACTGGACTGATCAGGAAGAAACCATGCTGAAATGTGGGCGATTACAGGAAAGTTTGATTTTCGCTAAATTTCACCGATATTTTCGAAAATTGGGCGGATCAGGCAGAAACAGTGCTGAAACGTGAGCGCTTGCAGGAAAGTTTGGTTCTGGCAAGATTTCCCAGTTTTATTGAAAACTGGACGTATTAAGCAGAAACCATGCTGAAACATGGGCGATCACGGGAAAGTTTTGTGTTTGCAAGATTTAACCGATTTTTTGAAAATTGGATGGATCAGGCGGAAATCAAGCTGTGCACCGATCGGAACAAAATTTGTTGCGTGGATTTTTCGACAAATTGGTACACCTCGGTTTTTTGTCGGTTTGTTAACGATTCGAAAGGATCGTGTGAGAACCAAGTTGAACGTGGATCGATCAAGGAAAATGGGTTGCTTGGTTTTTCGGATGAGAAAGGTTTTTCGTGCTTAGCGGATCATCCTGTTTATTTTTCTTGGACCTTTTCTACTAGTTGATTTATTTCAACTTAGTGGGGATGGCTGAGAATTTGAATGGGTTGTGGTCGCAAGGCATGTGAGTGGTTATCGGTGTATTTACTCGTTGGGCTCCCTGCTTTGTTGCAGCCAACCAACGAAAAAGCACCATTATCGTACTTTTTGTTTGAAACATAACGTGCGAGCCCCTTTTGCCTTCTAATGATATCGAAATGGAATTTGTTGGTTTTACCTATGTTGTTGTTCTTCACCATGCCACG
>JASFAX010002143.1:0-47256 GCA_030737875.1 Allium sativum
GCCCGACAACCGTGCCATACCAACCCGCTGACCATCCTTGAGCTGCCGAACCAACTGACCTACCTCGTCTGTTTGAAGCCACCAACCTAGTTGCCTCCTTCCCCTTTTGTATGTTTAATGTTGCTGCTGTGTTGAGTCGGTGGTGTGTGTTCATGTTTGAGCGTGAGTAAGTTTTACTATGTGTGTTTAATCATATACATGAGTTTATATTTTATATTTGGGTAGGTATATATTATGTTTGTGTGTGAGTGAGTGGTGTTAGGCATATTTCTTATGTATGTTTGTCTATGTGTGCGTGTTGTTGTGCAAGGGTGTATGAGTTATGTGTGTGGGGCATGAGTTTTGTGTTTGTGTGATTTATATAAGGGAAAGTCTATGTAGACACAAATATTTGACATAAATTGAGTGACACAAAAATCTAAATCATAGGATTACCTCATGATTTGCATCCCTCACATAAAGACAAATTAATCATGTGGTTGAGATTTTATGCCTTCTAATTTGTGTCAAAATTTTGTATTCATATATTTTCTCCCTTTATATAATATGTATGTGGTTGTTCTTTGCGTGAGTTTGGTGAGCTGTGTAAGTTTATGGGGTATGCTTTTACGTGTGTGTTCATGTGTCGAGGTATGAGTTTTAACATGTCTGTGTGTTATTTTGTTCGTGTGGTGTGTTGACAGTGTATGTTTGTGTTACTGTGTGGCGTGAGTTATCTTGTTTGTGCGCGAGAGTGATTTTGAGTGTGTCCCCTTTTGTTGAGTATGTATATTTTTGTTTAAAAATTTATTATTTTAGAAATATATATGTATAGATATATAGAGATACATATAGTTTGGTTGTGTGCATCAATTTTTATAAAATATTTTTATATGGTGTTGTGTGATAAATGTTTGTGTGCGTTTATAAATCTATGATTATGTATAAAAGAAACATATATTTCGGTGTTGAATGCGTGGCATTGAGTCGCTTTGGAAATTTAATTATTTTGAAAAAAATAAACATGTGTATATATACATATATATTTTAAATATTTATTTATATGTATACTGTTTTACGGTTTTATTTGGGTGTGTTTGCGTTGTATGTAATTTAAAAATATATATGGTTTGGTGCTATATAATTTAATATATATATTTATATATATATATTTATATAGGTGATTTGGAATGTGTCGAAATTTAAATATGTAGGTATATATATTAATTTTACTGTGTATACGTTTATGTTAAATATATACTTGTACTATTTTGAAAAAGGATTTGTTATGTGTTTATGTATAATTTATAATATATATACTGTTATAATTTGTGTTGTGTGTACGGGGTGTGTGTGTGTATGAGTTTATGTGTGTGTTTCAAATTATATATTATATATAAGTGTATATGATTTAGTATGCGTTAGCATTGTGTTTTATTTAAATGTATAATTTATAAAATATATTTTTGTGCGTTGAATTATATATATATATATGTTAAAATTTTCTATGTCTTTGTATATATAATATATATATATATATATATATTATGTAAAAAAATTAATGGGTTTATTTTGAGTCAAGTTTGGTGTTGAGTTTGAGAACCATTCCAAAACCCAAATAGCTGTACCGGTCCATTGAAAATTCCCTAGCCTCCTCTTATAAAATAAACAAATATTGGGTGATCATCAAGTTGAATCTATTCCTAATCGTGCTTGGAAGTCTTCAGTTTATTCTGTGTCAATTCTTCTGCTGTCTCCATTTATGCACTACAAAAGGTGAGTTTATCTCACATCGGACTCACATTATTTCACAAATGTTAGATCAACTAAATGAACTGTTATGAAATGTATAGCATTATCAGTAGAAATTGTTTGTTTAAAATATACACTTTAATATGTGACACAATATTCATATGACATGTATGTACACTGATTATATATGACTATGATGTGATTGATGATATGTGATGATTTGTTATGTTGTAGATACCCCTAGTTTAGGAAAAATCACTAAGGGTTGAAATGATACATACCCGAACGGACATTAGATTAGGGAAATATCATTATGGTTGAAATGATAGACCTAAACGTTTTTACTAAATTTGGGATTGCGGGATGAAATGATAAACCGTAGAAATTTTATAAATTGTGGCTTGAAATTTTAAATATCCATATCACTTGACCATAGGATAGAAAACTATATACGGACACCATTGGTCATGTTTTCGAATTAAAATGATTTGGAAAATTTGATTGTAATAATATTAATTTAAAACCTTATATTTATATTTTAAAGATTTATAATTAAATTTTGTAAACTTTAAATTATATGTTTTAAATGATTTTATGAGTAAAAATATATTTAAATGCTTATTTAAGATTTTTCTTATAATTTATTTATTTTAAACTGTATAATTTAATCATATATGTATTTTTAACTTTAAATTAATATATTATAATGAATTATTCTTTTTAAACCTATTTATAAATTATTTTAAAACTATATATGAAAGCTATTTTCAATATAAATTTATAACTTATGAATATATTTTCAATGTTTATTTTATATATATTTTATAAACTTTAATAATAAACTCAATAGGTGGATAAGTTTTGATTTTGCGAATTAAATTTGAGGTTTAAAGATTTAAATTTATATGACAGTACTTGATTCAATGAATTTGACTTCAAATCAACTAAATGCGAATTTTGAAATTGTTTTAAATATTGAACTTGATAGGAAATGAACGTGAACTGCATAATTAATTGGAATTTCAATTTATAATTGATATGAATATATGAATTCGATTAGAAATTGACTTAATATGAATTGAAGTAAATTTATATATGGAATTGATCCATAAACAATTTGGTTTGAATTAAAGAAATTTCTTAAATCAATTTATTTCAGGATATGATTTTATTAAAATGGCCACGGTATGAAAAATGTAAACATTTGGTTGTTAAAAAGACCGGGATCAGATATTGTCATACTCTCTGCAAATACCGAAAACCACTTTAACAACTGTGTATGCGGTGGAGTTCCAGAATGAAGTAGGATGGATTTGGAGGCGATTACTAGATTGAAGAAAGAGAACGATAATGGATTGCCTTGACCTTCGGGTCATAATTAAAATGACTAAAATAGGAGCCATACCCGGGTTAATGTGAGCTAGCTCCTCTTAGCAGACATGCTTCTTTGATACCATATATACTACTTTGTGATTGATTGGCGCCTTTGATTTTTGGTAGTATTGCCTGGGGTGGGCGGTAGTCGCGTCTATGCGTTACCACCGGCATGGGTTCGCAATCCGGTAGAATCCTACTAATGGATATTGCCTCGATGCCTTGTCATATTTATCCTGATCGAGCCCCCTACGATTTTGATTTAACGTTGTCGTATCATAGCGCATCCCTATCCGCCGATGTACTGGTGTGTTATATGCAAACTGTACGACAATGGTATAAATAGTGTAACGGTAATAATGGTAATCCCGCTTACACTATTTTCAATAGTATATTTAAACATAGACACTATTATAACAGCGTATTATATTATATGATATTAGTTTAACGGATCCTTAGAAGATGGTGATCCCAAACATCCTTTATGTTACTGATGCACTTCATTGAATATTTCATTTGAGTCGATTTACTTCTATGAGAATGTTAGTCCTGATCCGAGTGTTTTTTTTGGCAATACGCTCGGGTCAGATCGAGTATTACAGTGCTGAGATTTCACCTTTTGAAGCTAGAGACTATTGAAGATATCACCTCTACTTGTTGATTCTGGTTTTTCTCCGTTGTATTAGAAATTCTTGTATTTGGACTTCCACTGTATTTATTTTTGTAACTCTGATATTATGTATAAATTTTTATTTTTATTTAATAGCTTCATGAACTAAATTGCTTAATTTATTTATTCCACTACAAGATATTCTGATTTTCTGTGTCTATGATTCTGTGATTTATTCTATTTATCTCAGAAACTAATAACATACTGTCATTTCAAACGGTTTTAGTTGGTTTAATTACTAGCTTGAAGTGGACGAAAGACAGTATGTTATACAAGCCACAAACTCATCGGTTTTTGCCCTCTTTTGCTTTTGCTTCAGCAGCTTGTCTTCAAGTGCCTTCCTTTCCATGAGCAACTGCGATATAGTATTTTCTTTTTCCATCAATTTAACAGTAGTATCTTCCATTTTAGCATTGCTATTGGTTTCATACACTTCGGCATGCCATATAAAATGCCCACAGTTGTCATTCTGTACATATGTTAACTTCTCAACTAAAACGTCACTGAAAAATACAATAATCGACAAAGCAACCAAAAATACTTAATTTATACTTATAGGCCACATGGAACAACCAAAAAACTTCTTCCCCGCATTCAACCCTGCTTTCACAGTCCTCGTCTTCGGTGGGATTCTGTGGTGGCAAAGCTTACTTCCTGCTACTGTTGTTGAAGTTGAAGTATAAATTGATCGAGTGGTCATTGAACTTGAAGATGGATAGATCAACTACATATATATACAGATATACGTGAATATGAATATATGCATGTTTATATATAAGAAACAAGGCAATGGACAAACAACATATATATGAATATATTCACCACAATCATCATGATATTCATGAACTAACAGCATAATCCACAAGCAAGATTCAGATCATAATGAATACAGTTCGAGTTAAAACCCACAAACAAAATTAAAGCCCTATACGGTAGCATACCTTTAAGCTGCTCCTCTTTAAAAGTGGCTAATTATAATAGGCTAATTAACAAGGTTAGAAAGAAAACTGAGAGATGGAAAACTAGGCTTCCAAACCTTAGCTACTGATTATCTTTTCCAGTCCTATAACATCTGTTATGTTATTCGAACAAACATTATGAAGACTATACAAAAGAAGCAATCACATACTATTATTATTCTTGAAGATCACAAATCCTACGCTATAAAGGAAGAAAAAAGCTCATGTATTAGTACTAATGAACAGTGCATAAGAGCATTGCTCAATATTTGCATTATATATTTCCTGTCAATCTTTAAATTTACAAACTTGAGAATATCTTGTCACAGCTTTCAGTTAAACCGAAAAGCATAAAAATTGTCAAAAATAAAACACTCATGCATGTGTGAACAAACACTAAGCAGACGCACTAATACATCATACTTGTATGCACAACATTAAGTTTTACCGTAACAAACTCTTAAAAATAAAATACTACAATGATACTTGCTTTATATTACTTGGTCCTTACATTATTCATATTAACATAAGCCTCAATACAGAAACCCAACCCGCAAATATGTAGCTAGCAACAGCAACAAAATGAAAACATAATACAGGATACATAGCAGTTTGAAAAAAAGATAACTGCATTTATCATTTAACAAAAACTACGAACACCATGTTAAAAAAAGGAAAAATGAATTTGCTAGAAGAAATTCATCCATTCTTTTCTTTTTTAATTTTGTTACTTGAATGTGTAGTCTACGCGGGAAAAGTTCAAATTGCAAAGATAAGAAACATAATTCGTTCATACAATACAAAGACTTAAGTTCGAACTTCTAAAACATATATGCTTTTATCTTTTCTATAGGTTGTTTTAATCATTTGTAAACCTTATGTAAGAACTTCAAATCACAAGAAAATTTATAAATATGTTTAACATTACTAGTAACTATGATATGTAAGTACGGTTTAATATGTTATTTGATTCCTTATCTTAAAAGATAAATGCATTTATCTTTTTTAACTCCTGTATATAGTAACATTCGGTACATCAAATTAAATAACATTAAATCTTTTATAGTATTTGTTTTGGATCAAATATACATACAACATTAAAAACAATGCAAAATGTTTGAGGGTTATCTTACATTAAGAAGGAGCATGGTTGTATATTAAACATTTGTACCTACACATTGAAATGCAATCTTTTTTGAATATAAAAAGATTAGAGCTTCACTTGCAAATATATATTGAAATGCAGTTATCAGTGAAATCATTTATCACTTTCTTTCCCACTTATCATTTTCTATAAAGAATCTCATCCATTTATCATTTTCTATCCTACATTTTGAAAAAAGATAAAATCATTTATCTTTTACGGATCACAAATCACCAAGAACTAAAGAACATGCATCGTCAACTAATATTATTTCAGATCCAATTTCATAACCAAAATGAGTGCAAATAGAATTGACTCAAAATAATAACTGGTTTGATTGCTCAAGCCAAATCTGAAGTTATAGTGTAAATACAAAAATCATAATCTAAAGTGAATGATGCAACCAGAATAAATACACAATGCTTATTTTACTCGAAGAATACATTTAGAGTTCATTATTCCAACTACAGCAAACGAAACCTTCCTCTAATAGATCAAAACTTCCTTCCTTGACAAGAAATATACAATACCATCAACAACTACATACAAAGGCCAAATAAAATAAAGACTCACCAATGAACAAGCAAACCAACACAGAAAATAGATTAGCCTATCCAAATGAACAAAATTGCCTCACGATTTCCCACAATTAAAGTCGAATTTGATTTCAGAAGAAACTAATGCCTACTTATTTCCAAAAAATCAACGAGCGCTTTGATTGCACAAGAAACAATGGCTTAATTTTGACCTAATTTCCACAAGCACCTGATTTCAGAAGATACGATGGTTGTTTGAGAAGATGAAGACATGTGTTTTGATTTTTACCCTAAAAAATAATAATTTAAAAACCATGTCCTAGAAAATAATTGGGCCCGACTAGTAAACCCATAATGCAAATTTCCGATTTATATAATTATCAAATTTAAAACTATAAGATTATGGAACTATATATATATAAACGTATATAAACTTATATATATATATATATTTAAACTTTAAAACTTATTTGAAATCATAAGTAAGATAGAATAATTTGAAAACAAAATTTGAAATTTAGAAATCAGGATTTGGAAAACAGAAATTGAATTTGAACCTGGAGTACTATTCAGAGTCTTATATATAAACTAGACTCTATTACTATATTTTACTCGAACTCTTGATCTCTTGATAACTTGATGACTCACGAGTCTTCAATCTCATTTGAATCCTGAATCTCTTGAAACTCTAAAACTATACAGTCTTCAGTAGTTAAGTCGTGTATATAAATCATGCATATGTGTGTGTGTGTGTATTCTAGATAGAGACGTTAGTATATAATCAATGATAATTGAAATAAGGTTGTTGTCATCAATACTCCATTCTCCAACACAAACCTATCAAACAGATCTGGAGGAAAATTTTGAAGTAACAATTCTTTTGTACTATAACTTTTTGTATGATAATCATCTATTATTTATACTATTCTATTATTTTGCATATGCAAAACATGTATAGCTGGTTTATATAAATCTTCTTGTTTGTATGCACAAAGCGCTTATGATTTTTCCTCATAATTAAATTTCTTAATGTAATATTTTTATGTAGTTTTCGATTTTATTTGGAAACCAGTCCATTTAATCGTTATGTAACGACGGTCGGATCAAAACCCTCTGCACCTGCATAGGGCCCACACATTTGAGTTGGTACATACTTTGTTGTAACAAAAGGAATCTCAGTTGTAATGTGTGTACAAACTCATATTAATGCACACCATCTCCAATTTATTTTACAATCAAACCCATCGTTCCCTCTTAACAAAACGTGGGACAAAACTAACAGTCTCCTCCTGTTCTTGCATCCCCTCTTGAGTATTTGAAAGCACTACCTTGTCTGTATGACCCAATCTGTAACCTTTGGCTCTGATGTCACTATTATGTAACGACAAATGGATCAAAAACCCATACACCAGCATATGGCACGCGCACATGAGTTGACAATTGTTGTATGTAAAGAAACCCCGGATGTTACGTGCCTACCAACTTATATTTATGCAAACCATCTCTAATTTATTTCATAATGTGAGACTCTACAAATCCAATCCATCATCATCTTAATAACATGCGAGACAATTCTAATATAAATATATCATAACCAATGATAAAAGCAAATTTAAACTTTTTACAGTATTGAAATTTACATGTTTTTAACCAATTAAATTTTATTTTAAATCAAATTCAAATCCTAGTAGTAATATATCACTACGACAAAAAAGCACTATTACAAGTGTAATTTTACAACTGTTATAAAATGTCAGTTGTAATAGCGGTTTTTTACAACTGTTTTATCAGGAAAGTTGTAATAGATTAGTTTTCCACAACTTACACTTTTCGTAAGTTGTAATAGATGCCCACTGCAACTGTTCTTTATGGCTAGTTGTAACAGATACTTATTTTTGACAACTCTTATTTTGGCCTGTTGTAATATATGTCTATTACAGCTTTCTTTGTCAGTTGTAAAAGATGTCTGTTTTTAACATTCTTATTTTTCAGTTGTAATAGATAATTATTACAACTCTTTTCGTCAGTTGTAATAGATGTCTATTACATCTCTTTTTCGCGGTTGCAAAAGATGTTTGTTTTTAACTGCTACACTTTTTTGTTAATTATAATATACGACTATTATTAAAATTTTAATTTTATCTGTCTAATAATCATAATTAAATAATAACACTTAATAATTAGTAATTAAATAAGTAATAGATAACTATTAATAATCAGTATTAGTAATTAGCAAATAATGTAACTATTAATAATTATAAAGTAGTAAATTTGAAATTTAAAAAATAAATATAAATAATCACTATTTAATCATGTATAATAATGTACAATCATTATTATCAAACAACTGATCAAAATAAATTGAATTAAATTTTAATAATAAATAATGAATATTAATAATTAATAAATAATGTTAAATATGTAATAATTAAACTTTGATAATTAATAATTAATTAGTAAAACATTTTTTAAAAGTTTTCCAAACTTATTTTTAATAGCTTTTTTGACTAGTTGTAATCGAGGCTTAGCTAATACTGGATAACTAATATATTATAGTCAATATTTTATTATTAATAATATGAAACTTTCAAATAACCATACAAATAGATTATATTTAATATTAATAATAATTAATATTAATAATTAAATATTGGTATTAAATATTTAATGAATAATTAGTAAGTTTTCAAAAATTATTATTAAATACTTAATAATTCATAGTTAATGACATTTACATAATAATTAATAATTAAACAATTAATAATAATTAATAATCACTATTAGATAATAATAATTGATAATTAGTGATAAGTTTGAAATATGAATAATCATTACTATTAAATAGCTAATATAAAAAAAGAACTCAAATTAAAAAAATAAATAAGCACTAAGCTTTAAACTATCACTTTCATATATATCTAAAGGGCTTTTTTGTAAATATCTCATCATCAAATATGTTATGACTGCAAATAATGGAAGTTTAGGTAAAAATTGTGTCTTCCCGCCTGTTTGAAATATTGGCTCCAACTCTAAATATTTCCCTCCATTATTTCAGTCAACCAGCCACCTTTTTGTCTTCACTCCCCACAAGCACGATTCCTCTTCTCGAAAAACATCTGTACAACTCGTTATTCCCCATCCAGATCCAAACACATCTCCACGCAATTTCTTTTACCCAATTTCTCTTTTCTCCACCGCAATTTCAGACCGAAACATGATTTAATTGCTTCTCCTTTCTCCATCGCAAATCTTTTACCCAATTTCCCTTTCTCCACTGCAATTTCAGATCTGATACATACTCCAAATAAAATTAATAATTCCAGATCCAGAACCAAGATCTGGTTCATGAATTCCAATTCACAACCATTTAGTTGCGCATCTTTGTGGTTTTTGTCGAGGCCGATGATTTTGGTCGACGATTGGGGCTTCATAGTTGTGTTGTTCCTGAGACAAAATGGTTTGTTGTAACATACGAATCTAATATGAAAGCAGATCTAGCTTGGTTTACATGCATAGATGGGTGATTTGGGTGGAGATCTGGGCGGTAGTTGATTTGATGTCGTGGGGTTGTTGTGGATTAGGGTGTTGCGAGGTGGGGTTTCCGATCCGGGTGGCGTGTTGAAGTTAATCCAGGCATCTTGATAGCGGTATAGTGTAGTTTAATAACACTGAAAATTTGCAATACTGTGTTGGTTATCTGTTGCTATTTGGTATGCTATTTCTTACTCTTTTTTCTTCTTTTCCTTTTAATTTTAGAGAACTATATAATTAATTAAGTTAGTTTGTTAAGATTTATCTTGCATAATATAATCTTGACGGCTTACATTAATTTATGTAGTTATGATATATTTATCTGTTGTAAGTAAAGCAATCTAACCAATCAGATAGCTACCATTTTCATTTAACGAAAGCACCTGAATTAATGGGACAGAGCAAGACAAGAGAAGAAGAATATAAAAAAAGGATTACAAAATTGGTTTAGAAATGAAACTGAAATGTATAGCGCAGGCTTCATAAATTTCTACTGGATCATTGTTTCGAATAATTTATCTGCAATAAACCGGTAATGAAAACAAACTAGTAAACTAAATGTGAACATCGAGCATTGCAGACTCATTGACTACAACGTAGAGTTGTCAACTTGTACATACACTCATTACAAGCATAGTTGAACATTAGTGCAATATGCATTCGTTATGTTCAGCAAGAAATTTTGATATATTAAGGAATTTTAGTTCAATCTAAACATTACTGTGATGCCAACGTCGTTGTTTCATCTTTAACACTGTTGCAAACTCCATTAAAAGACAACCAAACCTTAGTGAAGCAGTACACGTTTTGCAGAACAGAGAGAAATTACATGTTTATATGTATATAATAAGATGACCGTGGAAGAAGAATGACACTGACTAGACACTTTCATTCTATAAAAAGTTGTAGTATTTAATTTATTCTCCAGTAAACTTAGTATACTGATTTTGTGGGAATATAGGAGCTTGAATGCAAGCTGCATTACAAAATAAATATTCAGGTCCCTTACATCCCAAGGCATAAAATTTATTTAATAGATATTGAGCTTCTTGTATGTCTTCTAGGAGGATTACAACTTTAAGAGTTTTTTCTTAATTTTTCCGAACTATAACTTTGAGAGTTTTTTTTTTTTTTTTAATGTTCCAGAAGAATCAAAATCTGAGTCATTTGAAACACAATCTTCAACTATTGGATGAAACTCATGGAAATATTCGATGAAACCTAAGGTTTGTTATGTTGTTTGTGTAATTTACTGTGAAGAGTCATCTTTTAAGTGCATGTTTCATCTATAACATATATATTGTATAATTTACTTGTAGGCCTTTTGTAGAAGATATGTTCCATCCGCTGGGAATTAATATTGCAGAAGATATGTTTTATAACTGATGATGATGCCTGCGGACCCTATTGCATGTCATTACTATTTCAAAAGCCATAATAAAGGTTAAGTCTATAATAGATCTTGTTCAGGTTTTTTCCAAAGAGAGTTTTTGTTTGAATCTTTGATTGTAATGAACTCAGTATTGAGAGTGCTTGAGGTTTTAATTGGCATGAGTGTGTTACTGATTGTATTTTTTATGAATAGAAATTGTGTAAAGAGAAGGTCAGAAGTGATAATTCTTTGAATGACCGTTCTTGCATTTGATGCTTAAGCTTGAAACTTCTTGTTAATCAATATCTTTATGAAGTATAAAATAATGTGGATGAATGTTAATAATTTTTATTGTTTTATTGTTAGAGTGTTATATTTTTTGGCTTTTTTCTCTAAATATAATTGTCGTGTGGTTGTGACAAGATGTTCAACGAGCGTTGCTCATATTTGGAAAAATAATTCTACAACTGCTAAATTGCAAAAAAAGTCCTTTGCAAGTGTTTTAAGCTGTTGTAAAAATATATTTTACAACTGTCGAAAACTATTGTAGCAAAATAACACTCTATTACAACTCCGGATATAAGGACTGTTGATCGTCAGTTGTAATAGACCTATTACAACTGTTTTTTGCAGTTGTGAAATAGTATTATTGTTGTAGTGATATAAGCAAGCTTACTAGTTACTAAAAAGGACAACTATCTTTGGACTTTATCGCAATATGAATGGAATTAATTGGAATGCAATTACATATAAGATTGTGCTTAGAGTTGATTGAAAAGTTTTTAAATGTAGTTTGTTTAATTTTCTTACTATGTTTAGTTTGAATTTTGGAAAAGGCCAAACTTAGTACAAGTTCAATATGTCCAAGCGAGTTTCTGTGACGTGGCAAGTGTTGCGGGTCCTCTTCTTTTTATACTAGCGGTTCGTACGGGAATTATTTTGTTAGCAACGAAATTGGAACCATATCACCACATATGGCTATAAATAAAGGCTTATAATATTACTTTGTTAGCAACGAAATTGGAACTATGTGAGAACCGTTACCATATCTCACATAAGGCTACAATTAAAGGCTTATATTACAAGTAAAAAGGGGAGAAACAGAGAATTGAAAATGATGAATGGAAGTGTCATGGCAATGGTGTCCGCATTTGTAGGAACTGGAGCATTTTCCACGGGTACTCCACTAGGCCAAAACTCTCTCCTCCTACAGTGTACAAAGCGTCCTGCATACATAAATCTCAAGAAAGTCTTGGTTTGATCATTCCTTGCAGTGTTGGTTTCTGAAGAGATCTCCCACTGGTTTGACATGTGGCATGAACATGCAACAGTTTACTTGATGTTCGTCTCTTCTTCCATTGCAGATATTATTCGTCACTGTTGAGATGGTTTTCCATGGATTGTGTATGTGTCTTCTGTTTTCATTGTTTTGATTTTTCTAGTTCATCTCGTTCCACTCAAAATTAAGATCGATATTGGACGATAATGGCTGACTATATCACAGGGCTGCTAGACAGTTTGGTTCCTGCCATATGCCGAAGGCATAGTGGCATTGCACATCCTGAACTTCCACCACCAGTACTAGTATAGAATTTCCTGCCTTCATTTCTGGTTACACTTCCTACCTGTATATTACACTTGTAAATAATTCTTGTGGAACGTCTTTCTAGTTTTGTTGTATTATGCATGTTTGAAAATCAGCAATATTGTAATGATGTTTGTGCAAATATACGTTTTAGTTGCTGCTTGATATATTGTTTCTTCACTCTTCACTTCAACTTCTTGATTGCACCAAATATCTTAGCCAATAATTATACAAGTCTAACTTAATTACGATGACCATGGACCAGACTGTGGCAGGAGATTACCATCAGAACCCACACCCAAATAGCGAAGTGGGTTGAGATCAGGCTCTCATGGACCCAGTGGGCATAATGATGAGTATGCGGCGGATTATGGATAGGGGTCTGCCGTAGTTAGGTCTTTAAAGAGGATTGGAACGTGGAGGATGACATGGTTTTCTGGTTCTATGGTTGGTCTATGGGCTCATGGTGAATACGCAAATAGTTTTATTTGGTTTTGAAATTAAATCGATTTGAATTTGGTTTGTAAAATAACTTTATTTGGTTTTTGGTTTAACCGAATTAATCAAACTTTTATCGTATTATCTAATTTAATGATAGCACTTTAAATAATTGAATTAGTAATAAAATACAAAGTTTTTTGTTAAAAGTAAATAAAATTTTACTGTAAAAGTAAAATTTATGAATCAAATCCCTCCAAACATAAATTTAAATTTAAATTTGAGTGAATTAATCATTGGAATAATAACATATACTTCAAATTCGGTTAAATCGGTTACCGACCGAATTAACCGAAACTATTTCGGTTCTGTTCGATTTTGAAAAATTTCGATTCTAATTGGAATTGAAATTTTTTACCTCCAAACCAATCAAACACTCATCCCTATCTAGAGGTAAACTTTCCACATACATTGCTGCATCTTCATTGATAAATGACTTAAGAAATCAAAGTTCTGACCCAACAGTTCCAAAAGTTCCGTTTTAAATAAAAATATTAAACAAATTAAGGTTCTTACAGTCTGCCGGCCTACAAAGTTGTAGGCTTTGAATCCTTTCATTCTTGGGAGACAGAGTTTGTTGACACCACTTTATGTAGTGTCAACGTGACCTCGTCCCCCTATTGGTGGAAATCAGGGGGTCCATATGGGTCCTTCTCAATTTCACCAATAGGAAGGTGGTGTTGAGTCAAAGCTTCATGTATTATTTTGATTTCTGACAAGAAGAAGCTTCTACATCGACAAAAAGAAGACGAGATGCCTTCATAGGTTAGAAGTTGATTATTTAGAGTCATAAATGTTAAAATCTATCCTCAAATAATCATACTTCTTTTTGGCTTTCAAAAATTACTTATAAGACCTTTTTTTATGCATATCATCAAAAACATGTCGACCTACACTTTTTTATAGGTCAACAGGTTTTCAAAATATAACGGTCGAAAAGAGGTCGACCTATAATTTTTTGTAGGTCAACAGGTTTTTAAATTACAACGGCTAAAAACATGTCGACCTATAAATTTTTATAGGTCAACAGCTTTTTGAAATTTTTTGCAAAGTCATCTCCTTTCTTGAAGAGTTACATCCATTTCTTCTCAAGAATATTCACTTCTTTTTAGAGCAACTTTTCACCAACAATTACATCTTCTCGATTATTATAAATACATCGATTTTCATTCATTCAAACCACTGAAATTTCTCTCCATTCTCTTATCTATATTTTATTATTCTCAGCATTCTAAAAGCACTCAAAAGCATTCAATTATCGTTTGAATCTCCAAGCATATTTAACATACTTGTGATTCAACTCGATAATCCACTTCCAAATCTTTGCAAACATCAATATATATTTGAGGATAAGATTATAGGAAGGGTGTACTCAATCGTTGACAAATCAGTGTTGAAAGAAGAACACAATCAGAAGTCAAACTCTTGTAATTGTCCTGTGTGGGTAAGCTTGTAGCCCGTGAAATCAAGTGGGTAAGCTTGTGGCCCGTGAAATCAAGTGGGTAAACTTGTAGCCCGTAAATCAAGTAGTTATGAACCTGTTCCTCCAGGTGAAGCGAGGGTGTTGTTTAGTGAAAAGCCGAAGAGAAGCTTCGGGACTGGACGTAGGACTGGAGGTCCGAACCAGTATAAAAATCCTGGTGTCGTTACTCTACTTTACTTTACTTTACTGCATTTAAAGTTTGTTATCATATTCCGCATAGCCATATTATAGATCCTGCATAAGTCGTGCACACCTGACCTTTTCAATTGGTATCAGAGCCTGGTGTTCTAGAGATCGTAACAACATCTTAGAACAAATGGCAATAAAGAAATCTAGTCAGGGATATAGAAAATGGAAGAGCAACAAAGCAGAATCAGGAGAGCAAGGAAACAAATGTCTCATGGCTAAAGTCAGATCACAATCGGTATGTACAGATTCATTATATAAAGATCTTATGTTGGACCATGAAAAATTATTGAAACTCCATAAAATTGTTTTAGCTATGTCAAAAAATTACAAGCAAGAAAATTCCAAATTAAAAGAAGAAAACAATCGTTTGGTAACTCAAGCCAAATGTTTTGAAATTACCTTAGAAGAGCTTGTTTCTCAAAAAGATCTCCTTCAAAAAGAAAATGAGCAATTAGAAGATAAAAACAATGTTCTTTTAAAGGAAATCGATATTTTGCAAAATAGAAATAAATCATTAGAAGATTCTTTAAATAATTCTAGTTCTTTAATTTCGTCTCTTGAAAAAGAGAATGGAGCTTTAACTGAAAAGAATTTAGAACTATCTAAAGAATGTGAGTTTTTAAAGGTGAATAATAATATTTTGCAAAAAGAAATTTCTGACTCAAAAGAAAATTTTGAAAAGTTACAATCTTCTTTAGATAATTCAGAATCTCAAATTTTAGGTCTCAAAACTGAGAATGGTACTTTAAAAAGGAAAAATTCTGAATTAAATAAGGAAATTGATGATTTAAAGAATAACAAAATTTCTTTTGAAAATGTCAATAGCGACTTTGGAAATAAATTTGATAAATGTGCAAATAAGTTCGCAAAATTTAATAAAGGTCAAAATGATTTAAATATGATTTTATCAAAATCTCGACCTTTACATGACAAAAGTGGTTTAGGATACAATAAAACTAATCTTAGAAATAGTACTAGATATGCTTTCATGTACAATAAAAATATTACTGCTAGTACTAATGCTCATCCAAGATCCAATTATTATAGAAATTCGAATACTTCTATGACTAGAGATCTGTATAATAGATCTAGAAGTATGAAAAGGAATATCAATAGAGATTACTTAAGTATTTGGGTTCCTGTAAGTTGGAAAAATAGAGAAAAATATATTGATGATTATTTTGATTCAGTAGTTAATAATGAAAATTTTATCTTTAAAGGTTCCATTAAACCCTCTTGGGTATGGTTACCTTCCATCTAACTCATAGACCCAAACAAAGCAAGTGGGTACCAAAACTATATATGTTATATTTTTCTGCAGGTACACCACAACAAAGAGAAGGTTATTTGATATCTTCTAAAGGTGCTATAATTATTTGTATTCTCCACTACTCTCGATTACTGTATTTATTATGATATTCATTCTTTTTGTCGATGACAAAGGGGGAGAAAATATTACTAACGACTGTTGTGCAGATTATATATATAATTCAGGGGGAGCTTATATACAGGGGGAGCATATTTACAAGGAGAGATAACGGATTAATCCAAGTTGTCATCAATCAAAAAGGGGGAGAATGTTGAGTCAAAGCTTCATGGATTATTTTGATTTCTGGCAAGAAGAAGCTTCTACATCGACAAAAAGAAGACGAGATGCCTTCATAGGTTAGAAGTTGATTATTTAGAGTCATAAATGTTAAAATCTATCCTCAAATAATCATACTTCTTTTTGGGTTTCAAAAATTACTTATAAGACCTTTTTTTATGCATATCATCAAAAACATGTCGACCTACACTTTTTTATAGGTCAACAGGTTTTCAAAATATAACGGTCGAAAAGAGGTCGACCTATAATTTTTTGTAGGTCAACAGGTTTTTAAATTACAACGACTAAAAACATGTCGACCTATAAATTTTTATAGGTCAACAGCTTTTTGAAATTTTGTGAAAAGTCATCTCCTTTCTTGAAGAGTTACATCCATTTCTTCTCAAGAATAATTACTTCTTTTTAGAGCAACTTTTCACCAACAATTACATATTCTCGATTATTATAAATACATCGATTTTCATTCATTCAAATCACTGAAATTTCTCTCCATTCTCTTGTTTATATTGTATTATTCTCAGCATTCTAAAAGCACTCAAAAGCATTCAATTATCGTTTGAATCTCCAAGCATATTTAACATACTTGTGATTCAACTCGATAATCCACTTCCAAATCTTTGCAAACATCAATATATATTTGAGGATAAGATTATAGGAAGGGTGTACTCAATCGTTGACAAATCAGTGTTGAAAGAAGAACACAATCAGAAGTCAAACTCTTGTAATTGTCCTGTGTGGGTAAGCTTGTAGCCCGTGAAATCAAGTGGGTAAGCTTGTGGCCCGTGAAATCAAGTGGGTAAACTTGTAGCCCGTAAATCAAGTAGTTGTGAACCTGTTCCTCCAGGTGAAGCGAGGGTGTTGTTTAGTGAAAAGCCGAAGAGAAGCTTTGGGACTGGACGTAGGACTGGAGGTCCGAACCAGTATAAAAATCCTGGTGTCGTTACTCTACTTTACTTTACTTTACTGCATTTAAAGTTTGTTATCATATTCCGCATAGCCATATTATAGATCCTGCATAAGTCGTGCACACCCGACCTTTTCAGGTGGTGTCATGTTGACACCACATAAAGTGGTGTCAACAAAATAGTATTCCATTCTTGGTAACCTGCAGACAAAAAAATCACCAATTAAAGAAGAAACGTAGGTAAGATATATGTTAAAAATTAAGCTGCAACGTATCAGTTGTCTTAGGTAGGAAATATGGACCACAAAAGCAAGAGTGAATTTGTTGACACAACTTTATGTGGTGTCACCATGACTCCGGCCTTCTATTGTTGGAAATCAGGAGATACATATGGATCCACTTGATTTCCATCATTCAGGTGGTGGAGTCAGGTTGACACCACATATAGTGGCGTCAACAAACTTAGTATTGCACAAAAGCAGAGTAAAGTGGAAATATTAATTAATAAATGCAAAAGGGGAAGCTAAATATATAAACGCATATTTTTCACATGGCTAATGTGATGAATGCTGAAGATATACACAAGGATAAGTCCCACGAAATATAGACAACAAAATTGGTCAACAAGTACAGGAAAGAAGTTGAGGTGCTAATCAACTTGTTCTACGTTTTAAACTACTAGGACAATCTTTTGGCAGCTGATAAGTGAATTAGCCAGCAAAGTCCATCCTTTTATTACATATATATTGTGTTTAATTAGTACAGGGGCTTCAAGCCATCAATTACAATAATTCTGGACTGCCATTTATTTCTATTTACGACGACTATATTATTTTAGACATTTTATATATATATATATATATAGCCTAGCGATGTACATACTTTGTATTCTATTCAGTCATTCAACAATAGAAGTTTATATGATTTCTTTTATGGTATCAGAGCTCCATTGCCTAGAGCTCCATTGCCTCGCGGCATTACGAATCGATAATCCTTTCAAACCTCTGAATCGAAACACAGTGAGAAGTTGAGAAGAAGACTACCTCTCAGAATATCTGGTTGCAGAAGCTTCGATTTGTCGTCCTAGTTCTTCTCATCATCATAGAGGAGTTTTGTTTCATCATCTCCCATCTGTGTATTCTCATCGATTGGTTTGCGCATCTCTGTTGCAAAAGATTGCCTTGCCAAGAAGATCTCCAATTACTACATCTCATCGGTCATTTAGCTGCATTTTTTCGATCATTAGTGCTTTTGCCATCATCTGATCGAGAAACTGATTGGTTGTAAATTGATCTCTACCGTCCAAGCCAGCTCCTTTTTCCCTTTTATTCTGTAACCCCAATATTTCTTCTTTTTGTTCTTTCTTGAAAACTTCTTGAATCAATATGGCCAAAAACAATGGGACTGTCAGTTATGCAACATCAAGAGTTAATACTAACAGAGACTCATCATCAGCAATCACCCTCATCAAACCCAAAAGCCACGTCATTAGCATTCCTCTCAACGAGGATAACTATGTGTTATGGAGGTACCAAGTGCAAACTGATTTAAAATGCTATGGCCATCAAGAGTATATCAATTGCACTGTTATTATCCCACCTGTCATGATAACCGATAAAGATGGAAATTTAGTTAGCAATGAAAATTACATATCGTATCAAAATTAAGACAGTCTACTTGCATCATAATTGATCTCATATATTAGTGAAAATTTATTATCATAGATTATTGGAAATAATACCTTTTACAAAATTTGGACTACTATTGAGCAGATCTTTACTTCACAATGTGCATCAAGAATCATGCACTATCGCAGCCAGCTTCAGAATATCAAGAAAAAGGAATGTCGATGAGTGAGTACTTCACAAAGGTTAAAACATTATGTGACAGACTGGGCACCACTGTACACTAGGTTTCAGAGAGTGAACAAGTTTTATACCATAACCAATGGGTAGATGATTATGAATTGGTTGTTACTTTCATTGATTCACAAAGATCAATTCCAGACTTACAATATGTTCACTCAGCGCTTCTTGCGCATGAGGAAAGAGTTGAACATAAAAAAAATCAAACCAGCCTTAATTTTCCATAAATTTCACTACCATTACTAAAGCCAAGAGCCAATAAAGAAGCAATCCCAATCAAAACAAACTAGAAAATATATATCAGAGAGGGAATCAGGCACCAAGAGGCAAAGGACGAGGTGTAAGGTGGAATAACAGTAGCAGAGTTAAGTGTCAAATATGTGAGAAGACTGGGCTATGGGAAATCGATGTTATTCTAGGTTCAACTATGAATATAATGTCGGTCAGCACGGGAAAAGCAATCAAAGAGGTCATAATGTCAATATGGCACAACTTAACCAGCAAAGAAGTGGCACTAAAAGCACTAGATCTTAGACATACAGTGTAGATGACTCTAACAAGACAGAGGATTTAAATGTTGATGACTGGCATCCTGATTCGAGGGCTACAAATCACGTGACCAACAACTTGCAAAAGCTAAATATTGGCCACAAGAATTACTCAAGTATGCAATTTATACATATGGGGAATGGTGAAACTACAAGTATATCACACATTGGTAATGGTTATAATAATGCTAAGAGACGACTTTACTTAAATAATCTTTTTAGGCTCCCCCAATATAAAGAAAAATCTATTGAGCATCTCACAATTTTCCAAAGATAATAATATATACTTTGAGTTTCACCCAAAATTCTGTGTAATTAAGAAGTACCTGCTTAACAGAAATACACTATTACAGGGTAAAATGGATAATGGGCTGTACAGATTCGGCTCTGTCAAGACAAGAAGTGGGAACAATAGTTGAAATAGCTGTTATAACATTGAATTTAGTACTTTTAATAAGAAAAATGTTCTAGAAACTTGGCACAAGAAACTAGGACATCCTTGAATACTATAAAACAAATATTAGTAGATAATTAAATATATTCTATTGACATACTTGATCATTATGTTTGCGCACACGGCCAATTAGGCAAAAGTCACAAATTACCATCCTTTGATTCTGTGACTGTATATCATGCCCCTCTTGAGTTAATTGCAACTGATTTATGGGGGCCATCTCCATTCAAAACTTATTAGGTATAAAGGTATCACCTCTCCTTTGTTGATGCATATACTAGGTACACCTGGATATTCTTTCTCAAGTTCGAATAAGATGCTTGCCAGATAATGAAATAGTTTGTCACTTTTATTGAAAAGCAAACAAACTGTAATGTTAAGGCAACGCAAACTGATGGGGGTGGTGAATTCATACCACTAAACAGTTTTTTCAATGAGAAAGGAATAAAACATAGGATAATCTGCCCATACACATCCGAACAAAATGGTCTCGTAGAAAGGAAACACATGTGTATAGTTGAAACAGGGTTGATACTATTGTCACAGGCATCCCTGCCACTTAAACTTTGGGCAAGGGCATTTGCAACATCAATGCACCTGATAAATAAATTACCCACCAAAGTTCTTAAAAATAAAAGCCTACATGAGATGATGTTTGGGGTAATACCTAATTATGTGGAATTAAGAACTTTTGGTTGTTTGTGTTTCCCTTGTCTCAGACCATACAACAAGCATAAATTAAATTTAAGGTTTGCACCATGTACTTTTCTTGGTTACCCAAATAACCAGAAAGGATAAAGATGCTTGGATGAGTGTGGAAGCATCTATATTTCCAGGCATGTCATATTTAATGAGTCTATATTTCCTTTTGCAGAAAAAGGAATAGAGACTACTAATAAAGTAATCAGCAGTAGTAATATGATGCAATCACCAATTGTTCTCAATGAATGGAACATAAACATGAATGACAAGAATGATCAATTAGAGAGAAATGATGCAAACACCATAGCAAGCACCAAAACTGAGCACAGCTCAGACAAATCAGAAGTAGACATGCACCACAATGATGAGTATCATGATAACATTGATGCAGTCATGGATGAACATGAGCATGCAAACAATAACAATGCAGAAGAAGGAATTAATCAACATACAAGCAACAGTTCATCTTCAGAAAACGACAATGAAAATAGCAGACAAGCAGGAAATTTGAATAAACATCATATGGTGATTAGGGCAAAAAGTGGTATCTTCAAGCCAAAAATCTTCAGTATATCGTTAAATAATAAAGAGCCTACATTTTATGCTGAAGCCAAAAGGATTGAGAAATGGCAGCAAGCACTGAATGAGGAATACATGGCTCTATTTAGAAATAACGCATGGAGTTTAGTTCAAGCACCCAAACACAAAAGCATTATTGGGTGTAAATGGACATTTAAGTTGTAAAAGAACCCAGATGGTAGCAAACAAAAACAGAAAGCAAGATTGGTAGCAAAGGGTTTCTCTCAAAAATATGATTTCGGTCTTAAGGAAACTTTTCCCCAGTTATTAAACCTACCACAATCAGGATTATCATCACTATTTCTTTAAGTAAGTAGTTGAAGATAAGCCAATTTAATGTATAATGCCTTCCTCAGTGGTAAACTACAAGAAGAAGTATATATGGCACAGCCAGAGGGTTTTCATAAAGATGATGAAAAGAAAATCGAATGCAAGTTACACAAAGCTATATATGGACTAAAATAGGCATCTCGAGTTTGGTACAATAAATTAAAGGAGACTTTCATAAAACTAGGTTTTACGGTTAGTAGATCAAAATGTTCTTTATACACTAGATTTAAAGAAAGTTCTATTATATATGTGATAGTGTATGTCGACGACGTCCTAATTACTAGGAAAAATGAAGCTGAAATTAACAACAATATCAAATACTTGAATGATGTTTTTCAGTTAAAGACACGGATGAAGTAAACTATTTTATGGGAATTGAAGTGCAACATTGATCAAGGTCAGAAATCATCTTATCACAAAAGAAGTATATTAATGAAATATTAGATCTTGTAGATATGAGCAAAGCTAAGCCACAACCAACACCCATGATAATCAATATTTATCCAAACTGAAAGGGGAAGCCATCGAGAATACAAACCAATACAAAAGCATATTTTGTGTGTTATAGTATGTTACTATTACTAGACCCGAACTGTGATACAATGTGAATAAAGTGTGTCAGTTCATGCAAATTCCTTTTAGAGAACATTGGGAGGCAGTTAAGCATATTTTGAGATATTTAAAAGGAACACGAGATTATGGAATAAAATTATATGCCAGTAGAAATCTCACCATACAAGCTTTCAGCAACGCTGACTGGGCCTCCGATCAAGATGACCGAAGATCCACTTCAGGTTACTACATCTTTATGGGTCCAAATCTGATTTCATGGTGTCCCACGGTTTCACGCTCTAGTACTGAAGCGGAATAGAAATATGTGATAAGCACCACCGCCGAGCTCATGTGGATTCAATCGTTTCTTTGTGAGCTTCGAACTAAAAATCCTAGAAGACCAAAGATCTGTTGCGATAACATAGGTACGATTTCACTTTCAGCTAACCCAATCCCGCAGTCATGTATGAAGCATAAAGAGATCGATTTGTACTTCATACGTGAGCAGATTGCTAGAGGAAAGCTGGGGATTAATCATGTGCCCTCACTATTTCAGCGTGTTGATGCACTTACGAAACCCATTTCAGCCAAAAAATTATCAGATTTAGAGAGGATTTGAAAGTTGAAGATAGTGGCAGCGTAAAAATGGGGACACGAGAGAAGAAACCCTAGATATATTCGAGGGGGCATAATAAGTGAATAAGCCAGCAAAGTCCATCCTTTTATTACATATATATTGTATTTAATTAGTACACGGGCTACAATCCCAATTACAATAATTCTGGACTGCCGTTTGTTTCAATTTACAACGATTATATTATTTTGCACATTGTATATAGAGCCTAGCGATGTACATACTTTGTATTCTATTCAAAGTTTACAAGATTTCTTTTAACAACTAGAATAAATAAAATATTTTAGTATATTCAAGTGATATTTTGCATATGTCTTGTTCTGCTATTTATTATAGCATCTCCAATTTTGATTAAATATAATGCCATAAAATGCATATATGTCCGCACCTATTCTACAATGTCAAATATATAACTAAATTTCTACAATAAAATTTAACATTCTTTCCAATGCAAATGTCTAGAAGCATACAATTTTGTATACTTGTCGTTTTAATTGTACTTTAAAAATAAATAACTAAATATCGGTGGTTATATACACTTCAATACTGTGGACTACATTGTCTAATACCAGACATGATGTTTCATAATTTCTTGTAAATTTATTGACATGTTATTTTCATAATTCATTCAATATTTGCATTGAATGAAATAAATTTAACAAAAATAATAATCGATGATGCATCTTTGATTTTACATTCAAAATAATGAAGCATTAGAGATGCTATTTATTTATTTTATTTTCTTACTATTTTTAGTTTAAATTTTACTCCTAATATCGTGCTTTAATAACTCTACATATGAGATTCTCATGTAGCTATAAACAGTAATAAGATATATAGTATTTCCTTCTTATAAGTTATTTTCTACAGATTGCATTTATATTATCCTAAGAGCATTGGCAGTTTTAGTACTAACATATTTATATTAGAGCCGCAGTCATTCAGGATAGGAAAGGTCAAGAAGGACAGGAGATGGCTTCTAATTTAGCATAACTTCAGATTCTTGCCCTTAGAAAATATAATTATGGAAAAATGTTCATTCGGTTTAAATCACTGTTCAGATCGCAAGATCTATGGGACATAGTCAACAATGGTTTTATTGAACCCACCCCCGAAGAGGAACAAACTTACGATGCGAAGAATGGAAAATCTCTTACTGATCATCGAAATAAGGATAAGAAAGCTTTATTTTTCCTTTATCAAGGTTTGGAGGATGATATATTGGAAAGATCTCAAGGGCTACCACCAACAAGAAGGAAAGATACAAGCTAAGAATCAGTTTTAAAGGTGTAGATCAGGTTAAAAGTGTTAAAGAGATAGCTCAACATTGATTGATTCTATTTTATTACCTATTCTTTTGTTTCTTCTGCATATGTATCTCTTGTAAACAAGGTCAACACAATGTATACAATGCATAAAAGAAAAGTAGTTCTCTGTAATTTGAGATATAGAAAGAAATAAAGCAAATCTTTATGTTCTCACATGTTATTAGAGCTCTTGATGTAACATCCCATATTTTATGTATATTTAATTTTCAATTTAAATTGAATTAAATGGAATAATATTTGATAAAAATCAAGTTTTGTTAATTTTCAAATGATGGTGATTGTTTGAATTGAGTATAAATAGATTTTTCAAATTTAGTTTTATTTAGAAAGGCAGTAATTTGAAATTGAATATTTAAAAGAATTAAATTAATGTGAGTGAGTTAATTTAAAAGTGGGATTCAAATTAAATTTGAAATGGTGGAATTTTAAGTCGTTAAATTATAACTGAAATTCAAATCAAATTTCAATTAATCAAATTAAGATTTTTAAATGTGTGAAACTTATTTTTAGAATTTATTTAAGTTATAATTTGATTTAAATTTGAATTTAATGAACATTTAATTTGAATTAAACAGTTAATTGAATAATTGGATATTTTATTTATTTAATTAACTGTGAAATTTAACTGTTTTGGCGACTATCTCAGAATTTGACGAAACTGGTGCCATTGGTTTCAGAACGATGAATTATGGTAGGATTCCAATTTGCGTTACAATCCGACTTGTAATTTGATCGTACGAGAGAAAATGGAAACGAGATCATTGTAAATGGATAATTAGGTATTTCTCATGTTTGGGCCTTATAATTATATATAAATAAAACCCACTGAATACCTCATCAGCCATTTTCATTACACGTACATTTTCCTCCATCGTATATTTTCTCTCTAATGGCTGAAACCCAATTTCAAACCCTAGATCAAATAAAAATACAAACTTTAAAACCAAATCTCCTCGAACCATAGAAAATTATATATCAAATCATAGAGCTCGGCGATACGAAGCTACGGGTGGCTTTGATTTCGACATGCAGTGAGGGGTTTGGTCAGAAATCGCGGTCAAAAGTCTCTGATTTTCGTAACCCTAGGTTTTAATTTGGGGTTTTTCGATTTAAGCAATAAACAAGGATTTGGAGATATGGGTTTGGAAGAGGAGACTCATACAAGTGTAACGGTGGTATTGGTTTGATTTATAGCACGGTAGATAGCTGGAATTTCGTCGTCAACGCCTGGAAGGCCGTTCCATTCATTGACCTATCGGCGGCGGTATGATTCACCGGAGGTGATGGCTCCGGTCTTGGGGGATGCGGTTTTCAACGAGCTTCGAGTGGAGGTTGGTCTCGGGTCCTATAACGACCTGAACAGGGAGTAGTTGCTGGTCAAAGTGATGCGGGTTTTGGGTTTTTTCCTCGGCGGTTACTGTAGAAATAGGAAGGAGGAGCGGGAAGAAAGGTTGAGGCCTGCTGACGTGGCGATGTCTGGTTGGGTGAAGGAATATTTTATTTATTTTATATATTTTAAAATTTCAAATGGTAAAACATGCATAACTTCTTCATACATCCTCAGATTGACGCACGGTTTGTTGCGTTAGGATCGTGGCGGAATTGCGGTCGATTTGAGACTGGTTTGGTTGCGTTTAGTGACTGTGAAATTTTGGCCTTCGGTTGGACGTACGATCAACAGAATACTCAAAGGTGAGTGATTCTTCGCTCATGAATAACTGAATTCTTCTCATGTTTATTAAATTAAATTATGAAATAAGTCTGGTTGCATGGTTGTGATTGATTGTGAATGGTTGCTTAAAATTTGACATGCAAGTGTGTTAACATGCAAATTAAGGTCAAAAACTAGTTATTTAATTAAATTAAATTTCTAGTTAGAAAATCCTGACACCTGTTAACTAGTGACATGACTTAATATTTACCATGAATAAATTGGTTAGGATGGATGCCTTGATTGATTTGATTACTGGATGAATATTGCTAGAATTGTTCTGTTATTCAGTACATGATGTTGTATGCTCATTTGACGATCAATCCCAATTTCACCCTTGATGTTATGGGCATCGAATAAACCCGGGATTAATCGATTTGAAATGAATTAAGAACACGGATTGAAATGATAGATATCTGTGACCCTAATTTGGATTGAAATGATATATCCATCCCTGAAATATCGAGAAACTAAACTAAGATCACTTGGCCATAGGATAGAAAATTATATACTGACATCGTTTGGTTAAATTATTTTAAATCCATGGGAAATTTATTTAAGAGAAATATGGTGATACTCGATAAACATATTTGCTTTAAAAATCTGAACCTTGGAAGTGTATTGAAACGGTTAAGGAAATTTTCCCAAAACCAACGAGGGATATTTTAATCTGGGATTGCATATGATTTGGAATGATTTCATTTAATACGATTTGGAAGTATTCAAATAAATGAGGTAAATTTGAATGAATTAAATTATCATTGAATTTTTGGAAATAAAGGTAGTTGATGATACTCGGGTTTGTTTAACTCTAAATGAACATATGGATTTGAATCTTCTTAATCGTAGGGTTGGTTTGAATGGTGTGAAGCAAGATATGAAAATGAAATGAACTCCACTGAGATGTGAATATAGATTTCAAGTTTTGAAATTTGGAAGGAAGAAACAATTATGGTTTAAAATTTTATTTTCAATTTATAAAACTATATATATATATATATATCTGCATCGTTTATTTACAAATAAGACTATATGCTATCACTTAAAATTTTATTTTATTAGCTTTTGCAATTTATATACTATTTGCTATAAATGAATTTTCCTGTATTTTATTATTTAAACTATTTAATAAACTTCTATTTTATGTAATTACATAGTAGTTTAAATTATCTTATTATACTTTAGCTATTTTACAATATATAAATTTCATAAAAAGGTTTTAGTTTATAAGTATTTTCATAATTATATTATGTAATTGTAAATTCCTCCCTAAATGGAGTTTGATTTTTTGGTTTGAATCGTTATTCAAACGGAGCTTTGATATGAAGACAGATTCTAATTGAATACGAATCGATTGTAAACGATTATAACATTTCAACGAAAGTATATATTCTATTTGAATATGAATGGATTCGAACATGAATCGATTTGGAATAATTTGAAATCTTTGGGATGAAATATGTCCTATTTGAATATAAGTTGATTTTAAATATTATGGGATTTTAATGTAAAGATATTAGAATATATTCTAGTTTGGAATATAATCGGTTTGGCATGATTATGATAATTTGATATGGAATTATATTCTATTTGAATATAAATTTGGTTCAAAACAAAATATGATATTTTGATATAAAAGCGAACCTTTGAGAAAGGTAAAAGAAACGACCGATGTGGAAAATGTAAACGTTGGTTGTTAAAGAGACCGGAGTCGACATAAGGCATGCTCTCTGTCAGTGTCGATACGACTTTGACAACTATGAACGTTACGACGTATCCAGAATGAGTATGATGACTTAGAGGCGATTATTGAATCGAAGAAGATGAACGATAACGAAATAGCCTTGACCTTCGGTCAGAATTGAAATGACTAAAACAGGAGCTATACCGTGACTAATTGAGGTAGCACCTTTGATCGGACACACTTCTTCGATACTATTTCTGTGATAATGAAAATGATGATGATGAGTTGGGCCCATTTGATTTTTTTTGGGAGTGTGATCCGAGGTGGACAATAGTGGCTGCTATGCGTTACCACTGGTTCGGGAGTGCAATTGGTAGAATCCTACCCTGGGCATTGCCTCGAGTGCCTTGTCATATTTATCCATATTGAGCCCCATACGATTTTGATTTAGCATTGCCTTATTTGGAGTGCTCTCTGATAACACCAGTACGGTGAATTTATGGTACTGTATAGATTGTTGATGCCTATAAACGGCGTAAGGGTAATATGGTAATCCCGCTTACGCTATTTTTATGATATTTACTTTACTGGATAGACACTATCATAATAGCGTATTATACTATGTAAGTATTAGTTTAACGGATCCTCGAGAGATGGAAAAATCCTGTAACATCTCTTGAGTTACTGCACCCATGACACTGAGGTTATTTCGTAATTTGATTTGACTAATATGAGAATGATTTAGTGCTGATCCGAGTGCTTGTTGGGTCAGCAGACGTTTGTAGTTACTGAAGATGACTGTGCCTTGGAGATCGAAGACGAAGATTTGTATATATCTATCAATATATATGTATTTCCGATGCATTTTATTTCCACTGCCATGTGATGAAACCTGTATATGTACAACTCTGATAGTCATTGTATATATATTTCTACTGTTTTTTTTAACTGCTATTCGTGTATTATATGTTGTCCTTCCGCTGTGAGATTCTGTTATTGTTTTCTCTCCTTTCTTCTTTTTCTTTTTTTCCAATAACTACCTGTATTTATGGTTTGTTCGGGTCGACCTGTGTGGTTTATTGTCGATTTGAACGATAAAAAATGTGGGTCATTACATTTGGTATCAGAGCGTCGGTTAGCGACAACCTTGGCTCTGTGTGGGAATCAACTCGTTAGAGATAGGGTTAGAAATGCCCTTGAATGAGTTTGAGAGTATACATGAGAGAGTGTACTTGTATTTGTAACGAACCAGAAATTTCTAGATTTGAATTTGAATTTTATAACACATTTTGAGATTGTCTGAATATTTTTTTTTTTTGAATTTGATAAGGTTTAAATTATTTGAAATCCCTTTTTACTTAGTTTAAATAAATAATTTTATTTTGTATAAGACTTATTTTAAAGATTTTGTATAAAAATGATTTTTGTAATTTTACATAATGGGTTTTATATTTATAGATAGTAATATTTTGTATTTATATATATAAATGTTTTATAATATGAATTTTATAATTTGAAGATTTATTTTGAGGAAATATTTGATACATAAAGATTTAAACAATTTTATATATAGATTTATATGGATTTTTAATTTTTACAAAGTAGTTTGACTTGAAAATAAATTATAAATAAATATCGATTTAAAATATTCATCTGATTTCTGTTCGCGCTGTTTTAAAATAATTTTTAGAATTTTTCTGTAATTTTTAATTTGAAAAAAATAAGCAGATAATTTTTCAACGTATTTTGGGTATAAATGTGGTCCGTTAGACGCTTTACAGAATTGATCAATCAGACCGGTTTTATTGCTGTTTTTGAATCAGAGCGTGTTGTTGTTTATGATGATGATTTTATTTTAGTGCAACTCGCGGTAAATAACTCTAAAAATCTAAAATTGGAAGTGTACAAATAAATACACTATATGGACATGATGCATGTGATAGTAGGAATGGATATAGGGGCAACGCATGGACTGTTCGCATAGTTTGAAATGGCTTTATATGTAATTTTAATTAATTAAATAAATAATGTATATGTGGCACCTTGCATGAATTAGTGTATGTGATAAAGACACATAACTTTGTACGTGGAATCCATGAGTGAAATGAGGCATGCGAGAGAACCAAGCGTCCCTTGTTCTAAAGACAAAACTACCCTCACATGCATGTGCAAATGCATCCGCACCCTTCATTTTCTCTCACGCACTAGCTGCCGCCTTAAACTCCTCTTCTTCCCATCGTGCCATTCCTTTCACCAATATCAGCTTTTTCTCCTCCGTCCACACTCCACCAACAGTTCCGCACCTACCCCAAAACCGTCTGCCTTTCCTCTCCTAGCAACCGCCCTCTCTCCTCTTTCCCTTTTCATTAACAGTTTGGCCTCCTCTCTCCATACTCAAGTACTCCGCCCCGTCCTCCTTCTCAGTCCGCAATCCCCACTCCAACACCACAGTACACCGCATGTCCTCCCTTCCGCAAAACCTCCTTTGCATGCGAGACAGCACCCTCCAGTCCTCCACCTGACCGACGCCTGCACACCACCCGCAGCCGCCAACATTCCATCCACCAAGCCTCAACAGTCCGCAAGTCTCTCTCCCCCTCAGGCCGCAACTACACCAGTCCGCAACACCACTACCTGGTCAGCACCCATCCGCAAGTTCATTACTTTGTTTTCAGTCCGCAACTCTACCTCTCAAATAGTGGCTCGCATGCAAACATTTCAACCCTTTCTCTCTCCTGGTCTGTACGCATCCGCTTCCATTATTGAAAAAAAAAGAGAGAGAAGAAGTATATTCGCAGTAAAGTTGTGCGTGTCGCTTGCATGTAAATTTCGGGGTGTAGTGTGTGCGCGACGAGAATGGTGTCCGTGATAAAATATCTCGATCATTGGTAGATTTGTGCTCAGTTGATATGGGTTTTGGCGACGAATACTTGGAGAGCTAGTTCGGTGAGAATTCTAATTTAAAATTTATTTAAAATTTGTTATTACGTTTAATTATAATTAGTTTTAATTATAATTTGTTAATGATCGTGAACTGTATGGATGAATGTCATTGGTTGTTCGATGAATGTTTATACAATTAAAAACACCGTAATTTACACTGAGCATTATTGACAGTAACGCTTTACGCACAGTTAACTGATTATTTTGATTGTTGTGATTGTGATGGATGAAATTGTGTTTGTTTGGTTATGTAATTGGATTCGTTCTGATTCACCATACACCATAGCTATGTAATTATACGGTAATCGATTCACATTCTCCTTCCATAAATGAAAATTTATTTATTAAATAAGGTTGTGAATTAGTTGAATATAAACTATTTGAAATCAAATTTAAGTAAATAATATCCGCATAAGATGTGTTGAAACAAATCCCGAACGCTAATAAGCTTGAATTGTGTTTTGAAACTTAGATTTGAAAAAGGATTTGAAATATGGATTAAACGTTGTTTTATACAAACAAGTGGGTTTGATTATCTTATAATGATTGATAATATGGAAAATATAGTATTTTGGGGAGAAATCATAACTTATAAATTTAAGTAAGAAGTTTTAAATTATTTAAAAGGATTGAACGATTTATATTTTTAAATCAATATCGAACATTGATAACATCTTTTCAATGGTAATAATAACATATACCAGAACGTTCCAGGATGACAGAGAGAATAGTGTCTAGGCTTGGGTTTGGAAATGCGACTTCCTGCTCTCCCTGGCTATTCCTAACTGATTCGACGAACGGGATGGTTAAAATTGAAATTTGTTAAATTTAGAAGTAAGTTAAAATATAAAAGTATGATTTCAGGAAAAGAGACTTAAAATATATTTTGATTCGAAGTTATGAAATTTGTTTGGAAATGGGAACGGAACGATTTTATTTTTATAACGTAAATCGAACGCATCGCGCAGTGACAGTTTGATAATATCGATTTTTTCAAATGACTATAACTTGAACAATTTGAATCGGATTGTCATTGATAATGGGTTTTGCTTAAAAGAAGAATTTTCAATTTCCAGCAAATGGTTTTCAAATTATGTTCAGATTTAAATTTGAAAAGGTCGCTATACGTGCAGTTCGTCGACCGTAACAGAAATCGAATGAAAATGACTTATAACGATTTTATGTAAAAATCCAGTAAAAATTGATAAATCATATTTTATTATTTAAAAAGTGATTTGAGTTTTAAATTTGTAAATATGAAATGATTTTGGATCTATTTGGTAAAATAACCATTCCGCAACGCTTTCCGTAACGCTTTAAACGTTATTTATACCATTTCTTTGAAATGGTTTGAATTTAAAGATTTCAAACATGAATCATTATGAAAAGGATGTGTTTGAAAGAATTCGAAATACATTCAAATGTTAATATTTGAAAAAATACTAGTTTGAAACTTGAATACACCAAATCAGAGTGCGTAGCGAAAGCATGATGGTATTTTGAATAAAAGGTTACAAGAGATTTCCCGTCGATAGGAAAATATGAACTTTGCGAATAAGATGTGATATCTGAAATGAGAATGAATATATATATATAAGAATTTAAATATCTGATATGGAATTGAGAATGAGATTTTTAATTAAAGAGGGGATGAGTTTTAGATAGAATTTGTCGTCTAGTAGTCGATATGGAGTTGCTGGAGCAGACAAATACAGTCAGAAATATCAAACATATCCATATCCAGATTCTGATTGTGTTTGCCTGAGTTGGTGAATCAATATCAAATATAAGTCGATAAGATTCTATTTAAACTTATATTGGAATAAATTATTCAAAAATCCAAATAAAGATTTGGTAGTTTCAGCATAACGACGAATCAATAAAGATCGTTGTGAAATATAAGGTTGGAAAATGGTTAAAATGATAACGGTTTTCTGGGGAATTGAATTCAACCTTAATTCGAAATAAAGTGACAGTATTTGGAAAGGAGATCTGAATTGAGAAATTTGTATAGTCCATAGCTATTCTTTTAAATACGCTTATTACTTGAAAAGTCCGGGATCGGATATAGGTCTGAAAACTATTCCAAGTAATATTACGACGCTATGAAGAAATTCAAAGCTTGGAATCGAAGATGAAGACCGAGAATATTCAGATTATTTAGATTGATTGCTGCTAATATCTCATATCGGCCCGTACACCCAGTACGAGGTGTAAGTGGCATGAGACCTAAATATATTTGAATATTTTCGGGTTGTTGTTCCGTTCAGACCCAGAACGGACTTGTATGGATGGTGTGTCTGACATTGTAATTGACCACGTAGCACTGATTCGCGTGAATATATATATGGTTTGTGGCAATCGAATATCTCCGTCTCTAAGTTACGTTCTTAGAGAATATGTATTAATTCGAATCAGTGATATGTGGAGATATTGACAATGTGGCATACCCAAGTATGATATGAGCTAATGATGATCAAAGCATGGCTTGTCGAAGCGTAGCTTTGTGTATGACGTGACATCGACAAACCTTACACACCGGATGATGAGAAACTGGCGGTTTGGTCTGTATATATATATATATGATTTGATGAGTGCTGCAGCAGTGGGAAACCACTTGTGAACTGGGGATGGGGTATGTTCGGGGGGCCGCGTCTGGTCGAAAACCGTAGATACTGCCCTGGCGATTTGTTGCGTTACACTTCGCTCAAGTCCCTGATTGATCTTTCGTGCCAGGAATCATCAAGTTGGAAATCCAAATCTCCAATACGAGCCTTGCGATTTTGATTGTATTTATATATGGCGACATAGTGGTATGGGACACTCATGCCGTCTAGGATTAACACATTTAATTGCGAATTTGTTTTCCACACTATATGATAGTATTAAAGAGGATTTTCACGTATGAAATCATGTTTGGTTATCATAAGACAAAACTCGCCCATCTGGTGTGCGCTTGCATTGTGTGATATGGGACGAGCTTATGATAGCTTCATTTTTCGAAAGTCATTGCGTATTTCTATGCACGGGAATTCATATGGAGTAAAACCCGTTCCGCATTAGCGGCGTGGTCCGTTGAATTACCCAACTTTAAAATGAAACCTAAAGGATAACTGTTTTTGAGTTCTCACACCAGTCCCACGACTGACCTGGAGTTTATTGTTCCTTCCTAAACTCTGGGTGCCCACTAATTTCCACACGGGCAGCTAGTGTTTAGTTTGCAGTTATGGATTGTGGAGAAGATTCAAAGTGCTTCCGGAGTTAGAGTTCACGCTAGAGTTGGAGCTTCCGCTGTATCAGATAATGTTCTTCCGCTGAGAGTTTTATTTCTTCCGCTGTGTATATTTATGTGTCACTCTGATATTCATGTAACTCTGATGTAATATTGAATTATTCAATGGAAAGTTCTGTTGTTTTTGTTCAATGTATGTAAGTACCCATAACAATTCGTCTTTCTGAACGGTTTAAGTTGGTTTAATTACCGGCAAGAACCGGGCAAAAAGTCGGGTCGTTACAAGTGGTATCAGAGCTTTGGTTATACAAAGCTATTGGGTACGTACATATGTGGACAAAAGAATAGGACTCCTCAGAGTTATATTATCTCATTAGAGATAGGGTTAGAAATACCCTAGAATGAGATCTCAGAATATTATGTCGAGAGAGCGTATACTTTGAAACCTATATAAGGTATTTTTGAACAAGTAAATCATTTTGAAACAATGATTATTTGGAATATAATTTGAAATAAGGATTTCGAGTGTTTTATTCGACGTCATGATTGGACTATCGAGTATGTAAGAATTTTGAATATACGTCTGATCAACGTATATACGAAGTTCGGTATATACTAGATAGATATAGAATTCCATTCTAGTCGCTGGAGGATAATTCTGTTGATGATCCGGACATCGCTAGTAAATATTCTCGAGTTTCGAAAATGGGATGACCATATGATTCCGATTTAAACGTCGAGAATACTTGAAACCATTTTCATAAGTGTTTGAAATTGTTGATGAATTAAAGTGAGAGCTGATATAGTAACTTGAAATAGAAATGAATATAGGTTATATTTTCTTAAAATGAAGAATATAAATGTAGTTCGAAAATGAACCAAGATGAGTAGGGAATATTTATGAATCTAGAAATTTGATGAATAACTTGAGTATAAAATTCTTACAATAATAATTAAGAAAATATGGGATTACACTGAAACTTAAGTAAATTTCACTAATTCTTTTGCGAAAAATAATGATTTCTGTTGGCTTAGTAGGAATTAGAATGACCCGATTTGGACCCTTGACCATTTGTTGATCTTGGTAAACCCTTTGCAAATTTTAAGAACCCCTTAAAAGGAGAAATTTTGGGTATAAGCACTTAATTTGAATTGTTTTGGTTAAGTTAATGATGAGTAGGTTTGGACGACCCATGAGCTTAAACTTTTAACTTTAAGGAAGTAAACGGCTAAGTGTACGATAATAGCTTGTTTAGTCCAGCCTAAGGGTAGCGGTAATCGAGATTTCAATCATTACCTGTAACTAGGGTAACCATAGGATAATTGAGATTCCATCAAACTCCAACCTGATTTAGGATCAGACCAAGTGCCCCAGCAGTAACATGAACTGTAGACCTGATCTTTATCCTGTCATGTTAGGAATAAGGCCCAACCCTGCAGTAGGACGGCCTTGTAATAATGTATGAGTATGTTCTAGGACCTGTGATTTTGACTAGAGGGTAAGGGATAAGGCAGCAGCCTACTTTGGATTTAATGTTCCCCATAGATTTATAATGATGCATTAGAGTTTTGGGTAGTAGATCCTAGACCAGAGAAATCAGGAGTTGTTAGGAAATGCCACACTAGCACAGGCTGCACCAGAAGACATTAAGTGGCCTATAGACCCTGTATTTGTTGAGCGGTTTAGAAATGTTGATGCATGAAATGGGATAACCAGTAGATATAGCTGAGGACGACCCACTCCCAGAGACGGGAATGGTGGATTTGATGATGTTATAGAAAAGGTGGAGAAACCCCAACATGGTGATGATGTCGTGGTAGACGATAATAATGTTGTAGCCGATGAGGGTAATTTTGAATAACCTACATTCGAGGATGACCCACTTCCAGAGATGGGAGGTGATGAATTGGATGAGCAATGGAGGATATAGACCAGCCCTTGGACGAGGCTGATGATGATGGATTTGTGAGTAGTAAGCACGATGAATTTATCGTGGGAGTAGACGATGATGGCTTTATGGCAGACGATGGGGAGTCGTTAGCTGATGAAGAACCCGAGGAAATTGGTTTGACCGGTCCACCCGACGATGGATCAGATGCAACTGATGTTTAGTTGCGATGAGTCTGGACCTCGAATATATGTTGTCTTTAGTTCTTAAATGCACTGAGTTGTTTTGGGCTAGTATGGTTTTGAGGACTAGTAACAGATAGCTAGGTGCACCCTTGATGACTGTATTTTTGACTGCCCAAGTGCGTAGTATGTGCTCAGGAAAGGTTAGATACGTTTTGTATGCTAACTTGAGAGATTGATATGACATGATATGTTGGATTGACTATGATATGCGTGTCCCACTTTTTAAATTAAATCTGTTGTTTTGAAACCTATTCCAAACCATATAGAAAAAATTGATTTATAGTTTATATAGAGGTTTAAAATTTCACTATCTTCCTTTTCGAGGACAAAAAGTCTTAAGGGGGGAAGAATGTAACGAACCAGAAATTTCTAGATTTGAATTTGAATTTTATAACACATTTTGAGATTGTCTGAATATTTTTTTATTTTTTTTGAATTTGATAAGGTTCAAATTATTTGAAATCCCTTTTTATTTAGTTTAAATAAATAATTTTATTTTGTATAAGACTTATTTTAAAGATTTTGTATAAAAATGATTTTTGTAATTTTACATAATGGGTTTTATATTTATAGATAGTAATATTTTGTATTTATATATATAAATGTTTTATAATATGAATTTTATAATTTGAAGATTTATTTTGAGGAAATATTTGATATATAAAGATTTAAACAATTTTATATATATATTTATATGGATTTTTAATTTTTACAAAGTAGTTTGACTTGAAAATAAATTATAAATAAATATCGATTTAAAATATTCATCTGATTTCTGTTCGCGCTGTTTTAAAATAATTTTTAGAATTTTTCTGTAATTTTTAATTTGAAAAAAATAAGCAGATAATTTTTCAACGTATTTTGGGTATAAATGTGGTCCGTTAGACGCTTTACAGAATTGATCAATCAGATCGGTTTTATTGCTGTTTTTGAATCAGAGCGTGTTGTTGTTTATGATGATGATTTTATTTCAGTGCAACTCGCGGTAAATAACTCTAAAAATCTAAAATTGGAAGTGTACAAATAAATACACTATATGGACATGATGCATTTGATAGTAGGAATGGATATAGGGGCAACGCATGGACTGTTCGCATAGTTTGAAATGGCTTTATATGTAATTTTAATTAATTAAATAAATAATGTATATGTGGCACCTTGCATGAATTAGTGTATGTGATAAAGACACATAACTTTGTACGTGGAATCCATGAGTGAAATGAGGCATGCTAGAGAACCAAGCGTCCCTTGTTCTAAAGACAAAACTACCCTCACATGCATGTGCAAATGCATCCGCACCCTTCATTTTCTCTCACGCACTAGCTGCCGCCTTAAACTCCTCTTCTTCCCATCGTGCCATTCCTTTCACCAATATCAGCTTTATCTCCTCCGTCCACACTCCACCAACAGTTCCGCACCTACCCCAAAACCGTCTGCCTTTCCTCTCCTAGCAACCGCCCTCTCTCCTCTTTCCCTTTTCATTAACAGTTTGGCCTCCTCTCTCCATACTCAAGTACTCCGCCCCGTCCTCCTTCTCAGTCCGCAATCCCCACTCCAACACCACAGTACACCGCATGTCCTCCCTTCCGCAAAACCTCCTTTGCATGCGAGACAGCACCCTCCAGTCCTCCACCTGACCGACGCCTACACACCACCCGCAGCCGCCAACATTCCATCCACCAAGCCTCAACAGTCCGCAAGTGTCTCTCCCCCTCAGGCCGCAACTACACCAGTCCGCAACACCACTACCTGGTCATCACCCATCCGCAAGTTCATTACTTTGTTTTCAGTCCGCAACTCTACCTCTCAAATAGTGGCTCGCATGCAAACATTTCAACCCTTTCTCTCTCCTGGTCTGTACGCATCCGCTTCCATTATTGAAAAAAAAAGAGAGAGAAGAAGTATATTCGCAGTAAAGTTGTGCGTGTCGCTTGCATGTAAATTTCGGGGTGTAGTGTGTGCGCGACGAGAATGGTGTCCGTGAAAAAATATCTTGATCATTAGTAGATTTGTGCTCAGTTGATATGGGTTTTGGCGACGGATACTTGGAGAGCTAGTTCGGTGAGAATTCTAATTTAAAATTTATTTAAAATTTGTTATTACGTTTAATTATAATTAGTTTTAATTATAATTTGTTAATGATCGTGAACTGTATGGATGAATGTCATTGGTTGTTCGATGAATGTTTATACAGTTAAAAACACCGTAATTTACACTGAGCATTATTGACAGTAACGCTCTACGCACAGTTAACTGATTATTTTGATTGTTGTGATTGTGATGGATGAAATTGTGTTTGTTTGGTTATGTAATTGGATTTGTTCTGATTCACCATACACCATAGCTGTGTAATTATATGGTAATCGATTCACATTCTCCTTCCATAAATGAAAATTTATTTATTAAATAAGGTTGTGAATTAGTTGAATATAAACTATTTGAAATCAAATTTAAGTAAATAATATCCGCATAAGATGTGTTGAAACAAATCCCGAACGCTAATAAGTTTGAATTGTGTTTTGAAACTTAGATTTGAAAAAGGATTTGAAATATGGATTAAACGTTGTTTTATACAAACAAGTGGGTTTGATTATCTTATAATGATTAATAATTTGGAAAATATAGTATTTTGGGGAGAAATCATAACTTATAAATTTTAGTAAGAAGTTTTAAATTATTTAAAAGGATTGAACGATTTATATTTTTAAATCAATATCGAACATTGATAACATCTTTTCAATGGTAATAATAACATATACCAGAACGTTCCAGGATGACAGAGAGAATAGTGTCTAGGCTTGGGTTTGGAAAAGCGACTTCCTGCTCTCCCTAGCTATTCCTAACTGATTCGACGAACGGGATGGTTAAAATTGAAATTTGTTAAATTTAGAAGTAAGTTAAAATATAAAAGTATGATTTCAGGAAAAGAGACTTAAAATATATTTTGATTCGAAGTTATGAAATTTGTTTGGAAATGGGAACGGAACGATTTTATTTTTATAACGTAAATCGAACGCATCGCGCAGCGACAGTTTGATAATATCGATTTTTTTCAAATCACTATAACTTGAACAATTTGAATCGGATTGTCATTGATAATGGGTTTTGCTTAAAAGAAGAATTTTCAATTTCCAGCAAATGGTTTTCAAATTATGTTCAGATTTAAATTTGAAAAGGTCGCTATACGTGCAGTTCGTCGACCGTAACAGAAATCGAATGAAAATGACTTATAAAGATTTTATGTAAAAATCCAGGAAACATTGATAAATCATATTTTATTATTTAAAAAGTGATTTGAGTTTTAAATTTGTAAATATGAAATGATTTTGGATCTATTTGGTAAAATAACCATTCCGCAACGCTTTCCGTAACGCTTTAAACGTTATTTATACCATTTCTTTGAAATGGTTTGAATTTAAAGATTTCAAACATGAATCATTATGAAAAGGATGTGTTTGAAAGAATTCGAAATACATTCAAATGTTAATATTTGAAAAAATACTAGTTTGAAACTTGAATACACCAAATCAGAGTGCGTAGCGAAAGCATGATGGTATTTTGAATAAAAGGTTACAAGAGATTTCCCGTCGATAGGAAAATATGAACTTTGCGAATAAGATGTGATATCTGAAATGAGAATGAATATATATATATATATAAGAATTTAAATATCTGATATGGAATTGAGAATGAGATTTTTAATTAAAGAGGGGATGAGTTTTAGATAGAATTTGTCGTCTAGTAGTCGATATGGAGTTGCTGGAGCAGACAAATACAGTCAGAAATATCAAACATATCCATATCCAGATTCTGATTGTGTTTGCCTGAGTTGGTGAATCAATATCAAATATAAGTCGATAAGATTCTATTTAAACTTATATTGGAATAAATTATTCAAAAATCCAAATAAAGATTTGGTAGTTTCAGCATAACGACGAATCAATAAAGATCGTTGTGAAATATAAGGTTGGAAAATGGTTAAAATGATAACGGTTTTCTGGGGAATTGAATTCAATCTTAATTCGAAATAAAGTGACAGTATTTGGAAAGGAGATCTGAATTGAGAAACTTGTATAGTCCATAGCTATTCTTTTAAATACGCTTATTACTTGAAAAGTCCGGGATCGGATATAGGTCCGATAACCTTTCCAAGTAATATTACGACGCTATGAAGAAATTCAAAGCTTGGAATCGAAGATGAAGACCGAGAATATTCAGATTATTTAGATTGATTGCTGCTAATATCTCATATCGGCCCGTACACCCAGTACGAGGTGTAAGTGGCATGAGACCTAAATATATTTGAATATTTTCGGGTTGTTGTTCCGTTCAGACCCAGAACGGACTTGTATGGATGGTGTGTCTGACATTGTAATTGACCACGTAGCACTGATTCGCGTGAATATATATATGGTTTGTGGCAATCGAATATCTCCGTCTCTAAGTTACGTTCTTAGAGAATATGTATTAATTCGAATCAGTGATATGTGGAGATATTGACAATGTGGCATACCCAAGTATGATATGAGCTAATGATGATCAAAGCATGGCTTGTCGAAGCGTAGCTTTGTGTATGACGTGACATCGACAAACCTCACACACCGGATGATGAGAAACTGGCGGTTTGGTCTGTATATATACATATATATATATATATATATGATTTGATGAGTGCTGCAGCAGTGGGAAACCACTTGTGAACTGGGGATGGGGTATGTTCGGGGGGCCGCGTCTGGTCGAAAACCGTAGATACTGCCCTGGCGATTTGTTGCGTTACACTTCGCTCAAGTCCCTGATTGATCTTTCGTGCCAGGAATCATCAAGTTGGAAATCCAAATATCCAATACGAGCCTTGCGATTTTGATTGTATTTATATATGGCGACATTGAAACGACCCGCAAATCCGTGCTATCTGAGTTGACTAAATACACCACACGTCCAACCCAAATAACACAGAAATACGACTCATTATTAGAAAGAAGTTAGAGGATGAGAAATAGAAAGAAAGAAATATTAGAATAGAAGAAAAACAAAGATCACAAACTCACAGCGGAACGAATAAAATATATTATATAGCATAAGCTTCGAAATACAAATCTGTTTTGTACATATATCCATACCATCATCAGAGTACACATAACATTTGATTCAGCGGAAGTAACTCTAAATAACTAATGTTGAAGCCTCCAGCTTCAAGCTCCTCCAAGTATATCTGTAAAAGCCTGAAACACTTGACTGCCCGTACAAATTTGGGCACCCAAGAGTTTAGGGAAAACAAACAAAATAAACTCTGGGTCAGTCATGGGACTGGTGTGAGTAAACTCCAAACACTTGTTTAACTTTCAAAATCCTTTCAAAAGAAAAGATAATAGTAAGACCAGCCCACACATAAACATGGACGGTTTTTACCTTACTATAACCCAAAACACTTTGATATCAACTCCAATGATATTATAATAATGTCTACATCAAGTAAATAACCAAATAGCAGAACGCTTGCATCTCACGCTCCACATATATAGTATATAATCAAAAACCGCATGGCGCTTATTGGAGATTGGATTTCCAACATGACAAGGTATGGGACCACCTTCCGATGATGTATCTCTAGAGGCAAATACACCTGGGTTCAACAAGAACGTCTTGCAACCCGGCCCACACATGACCGACCACTCATTTCGCTTGAGTGTATCGAATGTATATCACCAACGGTTGGACTCAAACCACCGTTTCCCGAATGGGCAGAATCGATAGATTTAGAACAAAAGGAATTTCTCTAGATAGGTGATTATACACCCTAATGGGTGCGACCCACATAGCCATGCTGCCTGCCCGATTTTTGTCCTTTCCCGGTTGTTGAGGCCTAAGGCTACGCATACTTACCATTCATGGATAACACAATCACTTTGAATGCCACATCATCAGATCCGTTAATCACTAGTTGAGTTTGCACAAATATTCTGGATATTATGCTAAGGGATAAATCCGTTGCAACCATATATATTCATACAGACCAACCCATTTGATCATTGGAAATACTCTGTCAGACATTCGTCCATTTACGTTCGTTCTGGGATTGAACGAAACCGAAGGCACTATTTCTATAAATAGAAAAGCCCTTGCACTTTACTCCGTCTTCAATATATTCAGCATCTTGGTTCGCAACGCTTATGCCGATACGGAGTGGTTCTTCGGATAATAATCCAACCGGCCTCTCCATATTGACAACGATGGTCAAAAACTTCGATAGTCTGTGATTTAACTATCGAAAAAAAACAAGTGTTCATCCAAACATATCAAACAAATCACTGGGCTCTTTAATTAATATTTGATTAATTAAATCTCTTCTCTCTTTCCTTATCAATATTTGTTATCCAAATATTTTCAATAATCATCTTGGCCTCTTATGCCATTTGGAAAACGTTTCCAAATATTAACTTCTTTTATTTTCTATATATTAGAAAATGTCTCTATTTGCAATTGAAAACAATTACAATCACTTATCTCTATCCCCTTTTGTTTACAACATTCGATTTTTATATTCACTTTACTATCGAATTCAATACGTCGATATAATGATTTCAAATTATCAAAATATCTTAAAAATATTCTAACTCCTTAAATTTCCGGAAAATTTCGCCATAACCTCCCCTGTATCGGGAGCATCGGGAAATTTCAAATAGCTTCCCGGTATCTTCCTCAATCAAAAAGAAAAAGGAAAAGCCAAGCGGCTTGCCGATACGGCTCATAAAACCCATATATGAATTTAAACATGTACCTTTTTGTCGGGCATTACATTTATAACTTCATATACCTCATCCCATACCTGTCTAACACATGTTCACCTGTTTTCAATTCAATTTAACACTATCTAATCGTTTGAATTCAATTTCGCTCATTTATTCTTTAATTAGCCTTTTTGCCTATTTCACTTCTTTGTTGAACATAACACGTTCAAAGAAAACGTTTAACTTGCTCACGACCAAATTGAATTTCAATTTCAATTCTAGTTTCCTTTTTGATTTCGAATATAAATTTTCAAATCGAATTTACTTATTCAAACTCCAATATTCATTCGAAATCTTATTAACTAATTTCTATTCAATTAGTTAATGCTATTCAATAAATAAAAATCTGGTTTCTGTTTCAAAAATCATATTCATTTACACACCTTGAATTCGCATATATTTTACAACTCAACTCTGAAATTTTCTAATTAGGAAATTCGGATTTTTTTTTCCCGCTTAAAATCCTTTTATAACATTAAATAAACCATTATGGTTTTAAAACGATTCTGGCGCTGTTTTTCTGAAAATTTGATTTTGACATAATTCAAAATCTATACGACGAAATTCAGGTTTTTCTCCTCCATTAGAAAATTATTATTAAACCGGTCCGGACGTTTCTTGTTTCGAAGAATTCCGACTTCAATTGCGTTCTGTATACTCAATTGAAGTTCGAATCGCTATTTTACGAACTGCAGTGCTGCGGCGAGTTCGTTTTAATTATATTTATAAATATAAGCTTTTAAACTTCTTAAACAACTTCAATTCCATTTTAACTCTATTTGAATTTCTTTATTCGAATTCTTTTGAATTCAAATTTCACATTTTAATTCCTTGAATTCAAATTCTATTTTCCATTCTAATTTCGTCTATTCAAATTCTATTTGAACTTCTATTTGAATTTCTAATATTCAATCTCCTTTTAAACTTCAAACATTTAAATTCCTTTTCTAATTCTACTATTCAAATGTTATACTCAAATTTCATTTGAGTTATATATTTAAAAATTTCATTTCACATCCTGTTTGAAATTTCATTTCAAAATTCCCATTTCACGCTTATATTTCTATTTCTAAATTATCAAATGATAATTCTTTCACTTCATTTATAACTTCGTTATAAAAGAACCATTTATAAACTTCGTTTATAAAGGAACTACTTGTTTTATTTCAAAAACAAGTTTATGTTTTTATTCCCATTTAAAATTCAAATTCTATTTAAAAATAGAATTTTCCCCTTTTTAAATCTCAAATATCCTTCCACGATATTTTTAAATATCATTACTTAAGCCCAATGATATTTTAAACAATCAAATCACCCAATTTTCAATCATTTTATTTTTAACACATCATATATGAATATATATGAAATCAAACAAACAACAAACAAACAGATAATATTTTTTTTTGAGGAATCCTGTTGGATTCCTCCAACCTGTTTCCCTGCATCCACAGATGTTAGCACATAAATAATACCCATTCTGCTTCGTGGCAGAATATCGCGGTATAGAAGGTCATCCACTAATCATAGCGTGGGGCGTATAGGGTAATCATCCGCTATGAAACTGCGGGCATCCGCTAATGAGACTGCGGGAATCCAACCAATCAATCAACCCAATATATATATAATAGCCTAAATAACTAATATATATAAAACAACCAGAAAATATTCAACAAGCAACAACCAATTATTTTTACTGAAATAAAAATAATTCTAAAGGTGAGTGAGATTTACTCACCTCGTTTTCATTTGTTGAATATCCATTTAGAATTCCTTATCGTCTTGGCCTTGAATCCATTTACATGACATCTTCACGTCTCCGAATCAACTCGAATAAAATTTACTAATCACCTATGATATTTGATTTTACTATCGATTAACCATTTACTTAATTTAAATTAACTTAATAAATTAACCCATGTATTACAAATTTTAAAATGATGAATACCTTATTTTCTTGCAGACAGTTCAATCAACTACGGAGCCATTACTATGTTGTTGCTCAACATCACGGCAAGTCCTAGTTTATTAGCAATACCTTCCGACATCCTTAAATCATCCCCTGCTGAACCCAGACAAGTTTCTTCTCAGGTCGACAGTCCTGTTTACACTGTTATGGCTTTTGTTTTACCAAAATCCATTGCTTCCATTTGAGCAGAAAAGTATAGATCCTCCTTTTCTATCCTACTTGCCTGAAACAACCACCGTGAAATACCTTTCTTACTTCAAACAACAATCCGAAGTCCAATCCCACCTTCTCCTTCATCGCACAACACAATCCCCAAATTTGCGATCCTTCCCTCATACGCACCCAACTCATCACCATCGCGCCATACAAACAGCACCCATTATCCCTTTTCGTTACCGAAACTCAGTCCCAAAATTCACGTTGAAGATCGACTCCAGAAATTGAACTCGAACTCAAACCGCTTCCTGCTAAAATCGAGATTCCCGAAGTCACGGTTTCCCAAACTCATCTCTTCAAAACTCGCTATCGCCTTCCTTCTATTGGCGAGCTCGATCCTTGCGGGGTTGCCTTGAATCGCGATTGTAACTGCGATTTATCATTATTATTATTATTAATAATGGAATCGGTTTTTGATTTCATGGATGGCAGAAAAAAAACGAAAGGAAATGAAATGAACCGAAATAGAAATGGGAAAGTAAAGCGATGATGTCGCCATTTATATATACATGATTGGGGAAACAAGGAGTACGAGCCATTAAAATTATGTTTGCTTTGCATTGAAGGTTGGGGACATTTCTGTTAGCTCGAGGGAAGCTAATCTGTGTAATTAAAAGAAGAGGTCGGCTTGGTAGAAATAGGGTGGCTGATGAAACGTTGATATGAAATTTTATTTGAATTTTATTTTAATTAATTAATTAAAATATCTAGCAGTCCCTATCTTGCAGTCCCGAACCGCTATTCTAACTTAACGACTGATGTTATAAGATCATAACGCTATTCACTATTCTGAATTCAACGAAATAGATTATACAATTTCATTTGAACGCATATTTAAAATAGCCATATTAAATCATTTTAAATTCAAAACAAATAAATTCTTCATCAATGAATTTCTATTATCATTGTTCAGTTTTATCTTTGAATTGAATTATTTCAAACTTCTCGTATTTCGATAATTTAAACAATAACCCAATAAAATACCATATATATTATAAATTCAATATTTAAAACCATACTAAATATTTAAGATACACTGTTCAAAAATCTGGGTCGTTACATTCTTCCCCCCTTAAAATAATTTCGTCCTCGAAATTGCTAAGGTAGGAAAAAGGGTACAAATCCATTTTTTTCAACATCTCACTTATGTTGAAACTCAACACCTCATATTTCTATGATTTTAATTTCAACCAAAATCTTTGGTTTCCATTCATATGCATTTAAATTGATTCTGATCAACTTATTCACTTGATTCATTTAACTTGTTTAAGTTAAATTTAAATTCCAGAATTCAAATCCCTGGTTTCTTCTTTTCAAATTCTTCTGAAATCACATAAATATATACATGTATTTATTTCCATTTCAAATTCAAAACATTTAAATATTCAAACCAATTTGTTTTCTTTCACATAAATCTCCATCAAAAACTTTTTTCTAAGGTAGCAATTCATCACTTAGAAACTCGGAAATGAACACTGATGATGTTGCAATCATCATCAGAATTATTTCCCAGCCACTGAAGTGAGTTCAGTGCTTTATTATTTCTAAATCCATCTAAAATAATTTTCTTTCAAATCCTTTTAAAACAAAGCTATATTGTTTACTTTTAGAAAATATTTCCAAACTTCCCAGGATTTTGAATTCTTAATTCCGGTTTGAATTAAATTCTAATTCATTTCATTTGTATATTTAATTCCTATACAATTTCTATTTGGTTATAAATAACCATTTCATTTTACAATCTTATTTGAATATTAACATTCAACACATCCTTATATAATGATCTCAAAAATCATTCTTTCTATATCAAAATAAATTTTGGGTAAAATTATTTCATTCACCCACTTTAAAACAATACTGTGTTCAATCTTCTGTTCAAGTGTTTAGAAATTCCTATCGACTTTGTGGCGTCCCACTATCCGACCAGAATTCATAAACCACTCAACAGACTAGCCAAAACAATATAAAACATCTTTTATATCAACTAATAAATACGCTCTCTCGTATC
>JASFAX010002144.1:0-47244 GCA_030737875.1 Allium sativum
AATGCTTTTTAGAAAAATGAAACCATCATAAGACCCAAGTCCCATCACACAATGCAACGCAAACCGGAGGATTGGGTTTTACCTTATAATGTTCAAAAATGCTTGATACGATAAAAACGGATTTGATATTATTATTAGTGTATATATGTTTCAAAAACATTTCAAAGTAAATGTATCAATCCTAGGACACATAGATACCATAATACTATGCTTCCATACTAGTAATATAAACAAATGCGCATGAGGTCGTATTGGAAATTGGGTTTCCATCATGACCCAAGGCTAGGGAGGAGCTCCTTACCAATTCGAGACACACTAGCTAATGCCTCAGGATCCCCCGCAGTGAACCCTTGGATAGCTGCAGGGCCGGTCCACCATACGAGTTGCGGATTAGTTATTCCTGAACACACGTTTCCCGGTCCTATAGGACTTATCATCCGAGGCGCCTCATTCCATCATCCACATAAGTAAAATTCCGGGCCGTGTTAAAGCCCAAACACCACTTCTAGCTAGAAAGAAACGTGCTGCTCTCCATGTGTTCCCTTCTCCCGTTTTAGACTCCGCCGGTGTGTGAGGCTCGCGAAGTCACGCTATACACAAAGCTATGCCAAAACAGACTATGCTTTGATCATCCCACAAGGCCTGTTTTTCAACAAAGCCTTGATCATATGCATCTTAGCATGCCACATCGTCACTCCACATCACACTACCAATCCTTTGCCGAAATATATGAAAGGGTGTTAAGCAAGAGAATAAATTCTCTGCCACCAAATATTCATACATTCGACAGAAAATCAATAAATACAATATAAAGGAGTACAATGTCAGACACACATTCCATTCATAAGCTTATGCTTTGGGTCTGAGCGAAAGCCAACTCCGTACTAATCAACACTACGTCCGGACGGCCACCACTGTAGCCCCTTCAAGGTAGCTACTCCAATCACGGGCATCAGCAGTCGTCGTCCATTCGATATGAAGATCATCAGTCTTCTATCGTTGTCTTCAAAACTTGAATTTGAAACGTCGCTTAAATTATTTGGAATGAGATAGACTCGGACTTTCCAAATAATTCTCGTATATATATAAGTTGGAAATCATTTCATATCGTTATTAGTAATTTATAACGATTTATCTTTATCTATATATATATATATATAAAATAATTCAAATTCCATTTCATTACCGTAATTATATAACAAGTAGTGGATATATTGTTTCACGACCTATCTAAATGTTTATAATGTGTAATGAAATGTATTTTATTTCATTACATTTTGCTAAAGAAAAATATTCCTATTCGTACATACAATATTAACGTACAATGTAAACACCATTTATTTTCATACACATACACATCTTATATACAACAATGTACATTTTCTTGTTTCATCTTTCAACTTACACAAAATGTATATTTTGTTTATCATACCAATTCCAACAAAAATGAGCATTTTTGTGTTTCATTTCAATTTAAACAAACGAATATTTTTGTTCATCCATTTTTATTTCTACAAGAATGAGTATTTTTGTTTCTTTATTTCAATGTAACAAAATTGATAATTTTATTATCTTTTCAATGCAAACCAAATGTAATAATTTTAAATTACAAACAAAACGATAATTTTGTGTGCTAATCTATTTACATGAAAATGAAATTTCCATATCTTTAATCTTTTTAATGAAAATCTAATTCATTAAAATATAAATTTCATATCCTTATTCTTTTTAGTTAAAATCCAATTACATAAAAATGTAATTTCACACTTTTAATCTACCTGCATGAAAAATGGAATTTTCCCTTTTTAATCAAATTTACACTAAAATGTAAACTTTTCTTTCTTTACATAAAAAAAAATGTAAATTTATATTTATACCGATTACATAAAAAAAATGTAACTTTTAACTTTAATCTTAATTTCACAAGAAAAAAAATGTAAATTTCTTACTTTTGGTTTTAATTACATAAAGATGTAATTTTCTTTCTTTCTTTTAATAAAAATATAAATTTCCTCTTTTAATCTAATTACATAAAACATGTAATTTTCTCTTCTTTAAACATGACGGTGAAAATAATGTTCGTCTTGTATTTAACTATTTGTATTTTTAATATGGGTCAGACCTCTCACATTAGGCCTGCAACTTGTGGATGCTAGATAGGTCGGTCAGTTCTGGGCAGACTTATCCCACAAGTTGGGCTTAACCTCGTGTCTTGGCCCAATTTGTATTTGTGCACTTGGACCTCTCACATTAGGCCCTAGATTTGTGGCTGCTGGATATGCCGGTCGGGTCCGGGCAGACTTCCACCACAAATGTGACCTAACCTCGGGTCCAAGTACAATTTTAATTAACCACTATAATTGTTCTATTAAAAATATTATTTTAAAATGTTTCTCATTTCAAAATATCCTAATTTTTGAATATTCCATATTTCCAAAATAACTTGATTCCAAATATTATGACCTACCTTTTCAAAACTTAAATAAACTTGGGACTTTCTCAATTTCTTTAATTACATATAAAAAAATGTGATTTTGATTACACCATCAAATTCTGCTTTTTAATTATATACAAAAATGTGATTTTGATTACATGTCAAATCTACTTTTAACTGCATTATAGAACATAAATAAAAAGATCGTTTATTTTTCTAAGTTATATTTGTGTTAGAGGACACAAATAAAAGGACCATTAATTTTCCAATGTTGTTTTCGTGTTAAGGAGCACAATTAAAAAGACATTCATTTTTCTATGTTGACCCAATTTCATTCTTACTTATATATTTTTAATGACTACTTTTTAATCTGACATAAATGTTCTTTCAAATTTCTAACATAAATGTCTTTTAATCTAACATAAATGTTCGTTCTAATCTAACATAAATGTTCTTTCTAATCTAACATAAATGTTCTTTTAAATTTATCATAAATGTTCTTTTAAATTTATCATAAATGCTCTTTCTAATCTAACATAAACGTTCTTTTAAATTTAACATAAATGTCCTTTTTGTTTCAACCATCTTAATTTGACAAGATGTACATTTTTGTCTCAAGTAATATATTTGACAAAATTTGCATAATTCTTTTCAACTAGCATAATTTAACAAAAGTGCTTATTTTGTATTTCAATTGTAATATAATATAAAAGTACTATATCTTGTTTCATTCTTTTAATTTAGACAAAAATGAGTATTTTTGTCTACTTTGACTTAAATGATAAAAAGGAATGTTTAGCTATTCATTTTCTTCAATGACAAAAATGAAACATTTTCAATTCATTCATTTAAAGTGACAAAAATGAATGTTTTTATTTTAATAACTATATTTGGACAAAAACCATGTTTAAATGAAAACCATAAAAATGAACCTTTAATTGAAATCTAAATTTTAGACATAACAATTCATAACTAGGTGGCACAGTAATTTGACGACAATTTCCTATGTATTCTAATGACAAATAAAAGAATATTTTATTTGTTTACATTTTTCTATGTGTTCTAATAACATATAAAGAGAATTTCATATATTTACATCTTTCTATGTATCCTAATAACATATAAGGAATATTTCATATGTATACATTCCTCTATGTATTTTAATAACATATAAAAGAATAATTTATATGTAACCATTTCCTTTTATAACAAATAAAAGAACAATCTATTTGTCAAAATTTCTAAGCTAACTTAGCAATGAAAATGTTAATTCTATTTTACGAGATGTGTAAAACTTGTTTCAATAACATATTTTGACACAAATGAATAATTTATGTGGTTACATTTTTTCTAAATATACTTATAACATAAAAAGAAGTATTTCATGTGTGTACATTTTCTATGTACACTAACAACATATAAAAGAGTATTTTATTGGTTTACACTTTTCTATGTGTTTTAATGTCATATAAAAGAATATTTCCTATGTCAATATTTTCTAAGTATTTCAATAACAAATAAAAGGGATTTTTATTTGTAAACCAATTTCTATACTCTAATATGACAGATAAAAGAGATTTTATTTATCAAAACAATTTCTTAATTCTAATATGACATACAAAAGAGATTTTATTAATAAACTAAATTTAACAGACATGAGACACACAAATCCATCCAACGATACATCGCAATCATACAACAATTAACACTGAAATAATATATACACAACATCAACATGATTTTCATATAGAATAAATATAATTTACACAGTAGAATAGATAATAAATTTTAAATTTTCAAAATAGAGAAATCTCACATCGATCGGTTTTCAGAAATAGTTCGTGTCCAAATTTGGTTGGATTTTCAAGGTGCCATGTTCTGGTCTTGGTCAGTTCCATCTTGTAGATCTCGTTTCTGCAATTCTAACGCAATTGGAATTTCTCTCCTTCCTCTTCCTCGTTTACACTTCCAGAAAACATTCGACCCATCGTTCACTAGAAAAACGCCGCTTTTGCAAACCCGCCATAGTCGAACGGAGCCACCAGAGATGATCATGGCCGCTGAATATATTGATCTTGACGTGCTCTTTTATTTTTGTTTTATAGAATTCATGAAATCATTTGTGGATTGAGAGAAAATGTGGAATCAAAATTGGAGATCGCTGGCCTTCCAATAGAAATGGGCGGCGGTTGATAAGAATGGGATTAGGTTTAAGGAAGTAAAAATGAGATTATATAGTGGAGGAAACTATTATCTGTATTCCTTTATTTAATTAATATTTTTATTTATTTATATATGAGGTCTGAAGATTATAAATATATAAAAAGAAGAGAGAACAAAAGGGGAATAAAAGGAATAGTTTCATATCTATAAATGAATTTGAATGATAAATAGAAGAGGAGAGAGAGTAGAGAATAAATGCACAAGTTATTTCCCCTATATGCCTCTTTATATTTATAACAAATTAAATGCTTGCTTTTTTTCCCCATTTGTTTAAGTTATGCAACCTTTTAAATTTCAAAACATGCAATATTAAATAACGTAATGACATGTTTGCATATTATAACATAATGACATGTTGTCATAATTTATTTAGAATCTACATATTATTTCAAATCAACCTATCCAATGCTTATGTAAGAATAAATAAATGAATATACATAAATGGAGTTGATTTGTTTTTGAGGAGAGTTAAAGGAAAGGAAGAGAGAGAATGTTATAGTATTTTATGTTTCATTATTTTAATTAATTTATTTTCACAAAAATAACTGTATGTTGATATATAAGAGTTGGAATTAAGTTAAATTAATAGCTTAGGCATATACGTGCATACATGAACGTTTGAATTATAAAACTTGAAAATAAAGTTTATTGGAAACAAAAGCATGAAATTGAAGTATATAAAGATATATAAGGAGAGAAACAATAAATGATTTGATAACAATCAATCTATATTACAATTTTAATTTATGTACGTTACAACAAAAATTAATATACGTTAATTAGTTATTAATGTATGTTACAAACATAAGAAAGAAATCTAATATATTTATGACATTAAAATGTATATCTAGTGGTATATATATTTGGAGTTTGGAATCATTCTAACATGTGTGAATAGTAAATTTATAATGGAAGCAATGAAAGGAGAATGATACAATTTATAAATGAACGTTGCAAACGGAGAAGAATTAATAGAGATAATAGTTAAATTGAGTAAGCAATCAATTAAGAAAAATTAATTATGAAATGAATGACATTAATTAATAAATTGAGTGGTTTAAGATACATACATTTTGAAATTGGAATTATGTAATGTGTGAATATAAAAAGGAAACATAATAATGGAGAAATAGGGATGGACCATTTTTATTTATTTATTTATTTATATATATAATGTTCCAATCCCTTAATCACATTAAAGACCCATTAAACCACTTTCTCCTATTCAGGCCCAATTCATTTCAATTCAATAAAGTTGTAATTCTATGTGTCATTTACTATTCAACAAAATGGATATTTTGTGCGTCATTCTAATTCTAATGAATATTTTGTTTTGCAACAAAAATAATACTTTTTCTTTTAAACATTTTAATGTAAATAAAAATGATACATTTCATTCTCTTTATTGTAAACAAAAATTACAATGCAAACTTTTTAATGTAAACGAAATGATACATTATATTTCAATTGTGTAAATTAATGCGACACAACAATGGTTTAATTTTGCTTATATGACAAAAATGCAAACTTGTTTATATGACAAAAATGCAAACTTTTATTACCTTGAAAACGAAATCTTTTCATTTCAACAAAATGACAATGTAACTTTTTAATTTAAGCCCCTTTTTTTATTTTGTAAAACACCATGTAACAACCCGGAATTTTGGGGCCAATTTAAAATTTTTATTTTTAAGAATTTTGTTGGAAAATGTGCCAGAATTTAAAATTTTCAATTTTAAATAATATTAAAGCCACTGAAAATAGTCAATTTTCAAACGACCTCTGTTTTCGACGAAACCACTTTTGTTGGAACCGGAATGTCCAATTATTGCTAGGTTTCAATTTTTAGAATTTTCCGAGCTAATATGTGAGCGTGGCAAAAGAAATTGTGTTTTGTCAGTTTCGGTTAATTTTAATCGACGGGAAAATAGCCATTTTTCAAACAGTCTCAGAATTCGACGAAATTAGTCTCATTAGAACCGTATCGTCAAAACATAACCAAAAATAATTTTTCTGGATTTTTCTGAGGTCATATGTGGCCCCGGTAAATTAAAATGTACAGTTAAATTTAATAAATAAATGATTTAAATATAAAATTAAATAAAACAGGCAGTAGACTTTGGAATTGGGCCTTGAGACCTGTTCCATTACGCCCAGAAGGGGGGTATTTGCCTAAGGGTTTTTTTTTGTTGGGCTGGAATTGGATTTATTTAGGAGTAACGGGCTTAAAACCAAACATTAGGAGATTTAATATTATTTAATTAGAAATAACCCTAAAAATTCAAAACCCTAATTTCAAAAACATGGCCGCCGCCTGTATCAAATGAATGGCAGAAATCATCCCAAACTAATTCCTTAACCATTTCCAATCCACTGAATAATAAACCAAGTGCCATATACCAAATCGAAGAGGGATCCGAGCTCTTGAATTTCATACGGAGATGATCATCGATAGGTCATTGTGGAGACCGGAATTGGAGGAGGAAGCGGCGAACTTCGGGTTCGGATTTCGTGGTGGGGGGCCCACCGAGCTGCGTCTCGTTCAGGGCGGCGGTGCGGCTGATGTAGGGCGACGGAGCGGTGGGGTTTGATGATCGGTCGGCGGCGTTCAAAGGCGGTGGGGGTCAACCCTATCTTCGACGATGGGTTCGGTTTTGAAGCAGCTACCTGGAACGTGTTTGGCAAAGAAGAAGGTTTACGGCAGCGCTTAATTGTAGTTAAAAGTTTAATTCTATTTTTATTTCTTAGTAATGTAATTAAACTTCAAACCTTTGTAACTCGTTCAAATCATATCAGAATTGGACGATTGCAAGTGCGTTAGAATCACGAGGAAAAACACTTCGCTATGGAACTGACTAGGACTGATACAGAGCAAGTCAAAATTCAGAGAAATTTCAGATCTGAATTGTTCGGTGAGATTTCTATTTTCTTTTAAAATTTAAAATTATTTATTTTAATGTTTAATTTATATATTCGTTCAGTATGAGATTCACGATTGTATGTATATATTTATTTTCCACTGTTGATTGTTCTGTGATTATGATGTATGTTTGATTGTGTTTGTTGAAATTGTGTGTATCATGTTTGTTGTAAAATTTTGAAATGTCATTTTTGTGAATTAAAACAATGAGTTAGAAATGTTATTTTTGAATTGGATTCAACAAAAATAAATATTGTTATTTCATTGAATGAAAATTTACAAAATAGAATATCATGTTCGTTAAACGAGATTAAAAGTTGTCATTTTATTTGAAATGTGATGTTAACATAATATTGTCATTTTGTGAAAAATGTTTATTTAGAATTATCGTGTAAAAATACCATATTTTGTTAGTAGCGTCGCCTTAGAATTATAACATGTTAGTCAAAATGTTTCATTAGAAGAATCATAACATTTTAGTCAAAATGTTGCATTAGAAATAAAATATCATTTTTTTTTAAATGTCACTTTTGATTAAAATGAAAAAAGTATATAGAATTAAAATGTCACTTTTGATTAGAAAAGTTATGTTAGGATAAAGATGTCAATTTTGTTAAACATGTTTGATTAGGAATAAAAAGTCAATTTTGTTAAAAATGTTTATTTAGAATAAACATGTAAATTTTGTTAAACATGGTTAAATAGAATAAAAAGAGTTGAAATAAAGGGACATATTTTCATTGCTATTTTGTCACAATTAAAGACCATATTTTTATCGTCACTTTGTTTCATTAAATTAGAATAGGAAGATATCATTTTTAGTCATATGGAATGTTAACATAGAAAAATATCATTTTTGGTCATATGAAATGTTAGCGATGTCTATTTAGAATAACAATATCATTTTATTAGCAATGTTTACTTACAACAAAATCTCATTTTTGTTAGTAACATAACATTAGAATGAAAACACCGTTTTGTTAGGAAATGTTGATTTAGAATAAAACATCACTTTTGTCAAATTTAGACATTTCATATAAAAGTGTCACTTTTGTCAAATTTAGAATTGACATATAAATTTGTCGCTTTGTCAAATTCAAAATCAACATATTTTGTTAATGAAGTTATAAAAGGACAAAATCAACATATTTTGTTAATAAAGTTATATAGGACAGAATCAACATATTTTGTTAGTGAGGTTATAAAGAACAAAATTCATATTTGGTTAAAAAGAAAAAGATTAACAAAACCTTCATATTTTGTTAAAAAGAAAAGATTAACAAAACTTTCATATTTTGTTAATGTTATAAAGATTATGCAAGAACTCATATTTTGTTACTTAAGAATAGTTGGCAAAACTCATATTTTGTTACTTAAGAATGGTTAATAAAGCTCATATTTTGTTATCGAATATGAATGAAACAAAATCTCATATTTTTTTGTTATTGAACATATATGAAACAAAATTGCATATTTTGTTATTGAATAAAAATGTAACAAAAAGCTCATATTTTGTTATTGAATAAAAATGAAACAAAGTTCACATTTTTGTTATTGAATAGAATTGAAACAAAAACTAACATTTTGTTTATTGGATTATAAAGAACAACATTAACATCTTGGTTAATTGGATCATAAAGGAACAAGATCAACACTTTGTTTTTAATGTATGAATTATACAAGAATCAACACTTTTGTTTTCAAGGTATGAATTATACAAGATTAACAATCTTTGTTATATTTTGTTAAAAAGATTAACATTTTTGTCATATTTTGTTAAATAAGAAAAGAATCGACTTTTATATCTTATTTTGTTAAATAAGAAGAGAATTAACATTTATATCATATTATGTTGCATTAGAAATTATGAACTATTCATCTTATGTAAAGAAAAGAGAAAACGAAACATATTTTTCTTATGTAAAGAAAAGAGAAAAAGAAACATATTTTTCTTATGTAAAGAAAAGAGAAAACGAAGCATATTTTTCTTATGTAAAGAAAAGAGAAAAAGAAACATATTTTTCTTATGTAAAGAAAAGAGAAAACAAAACATATTTTTCTTATGTAAAGAAAAGAGAAAAAGAAACATATTTTTCTTATGTAAAGAAAAGAGAAAACGAAACATATTTTTCTTATGTAAAGAAAAGAGGAAAAGAAACATATTTTTCTGATGTAAAGAAAAAGAAACATTATTTTTCCATGTAATGGAAAATAAACAGGAACCTTACATTTTCCAATGTAAATAGAATAAACAAAGAATTTAACTTTTTCAATGTAAAATAAAAGAGTTACATTTTCAATGTAAAATAAAGGATTAAATAAAAATCACATTTTTATATGTAATTTAAGAATATATTTTACACTGTAAAGAAAATTACATTTATATGTAATTAAGATTATAAGAAATAAAATTACATTTTTATGTAATTAAGATTATAAGGAAGAAAATTACATTTTATGTAATTAAGAATAAATAGAAAATATAGAACAAATATGTGAATTAAAATTTATTTACATTTTCCTATGTAAATAAAAAGATTATAGATAATAATTATGTGAATAAGTATTTATTTACATTTTTCTTATGTAAATAAAAAGAACCAATTTGTAAATGGTAATTATTTACATTTTCTTATGTAAATAATAAAAAGAAAGGTTAGAAAAGAACTAACATAAGATATTCTTTTTATGTTAAAAGGGGAATATTAGAAAGGAATTAAAGAAATACAATTATTTACATTTGCTATGTAAATAGGATTTGCAAAGGAAATTGAAACCATTTATTTACAAATAGTGTAAATAAATATGAATAAGAAATTAGATACATTTATTTACAATTAATGTAAATAAATATAATAAAAGTAAAAGTAAAACATTTATTTACATTTAGGTAAATAAGTAAGAAAAAGATAAGAATATATTTATTTACATTTAGGTAAATAAATAGGGTAAGAAAAAGAATGTAATTTATTTACATTTAAGGTAAATAAATTAAAACATAGAAAGAACATAATTTATTTACATTTAGGTAAATAAAACAAAATATAGAAAAAAGTATAATTTATTTACATTTAGTGTAGACAAAACAGAGTTATTAAAAATGATATTTTTATCGTCATTTTAGATGCGATAAAAAAAAATAGACTTTTGAAATTGGAATAGTCAAACGATTTATATTTATATATATATAAATATAAATTATAAATTAAACGGAATGCGCGCGGCAGTTCGCGTATCGGCAATCGTAACTTTAAACGGTTATACAGAGAGATCCGACCGTCGGAATTTCCCAAAACTGGAGCCGTTTGGACCGCTTTGGGAAGATCCTTCCAATGACATAAATTTCGCCAAAATCCAACGGTTAGATTTCAAGATATGTGTAAATCAAATTTGGTCGAAGACAACGCCAGGGTCGCCCATTTACCCGAAGCGTCGTTAAATTAATTTAAGCTATTTTTATATAAATAAAAACAGCGATATGTTGTTATCAAATATTAATAACAATATGAAATGTTTTCAAATTTTATATATATATATATATATGCGAGAATCATTTGAGAAGACCGAGTTCAATCTCATTTCAAATGATTATACGACGTTTTAAATCTAAGAGTTGAAGACGGCGATTGAAGACCGACGATCTTCACATCGAATGGGTAACTAGCGTTGAGGTCCTTGATTGATTTGCTCCCAAGACGGGGCTAAGATGGTAGTTATCCGGACGTAGTGTTGATTCGTACGGATTTGACTTTCGCTCAGACCCAGAGCATAAGTTTATAAATGGATTGCGTGTCAGACCATATGGCATGCTAAGATGCAATGATCAAGGCTTTATTGAAAAGCAGGCCTTGTGGTTATAGCGTTACTTCACGAACCTCACACCCCGGTATGAGTCTAAAACGGGAGAAGGGAACGCAGGGAGTGCACACGTTATCTTTCTAGCTAGAGTAATGTCAGGGACCTACCAGCACTGACAGTTTACTCATTGTGGATGTTGGATTTTGAGGCGCCTCGTTATTTTTATAGGCCGTTGGTGGTCATACTATAGGTCCAAAGGGACCGGGAAACGTGTGTTCAGGCATAACTAATCCACTGCCCATTGGCGGGGACCGGCCCTGCAGCTATCCAAGGGTTCACTGCGGGGGATCCTGAGGTATCCGCTAGAGTGCCTCGAATCGGTAAGGAGCTCCTCCCTAGCCTTGACTCATGTTGGAAATCCAAATCTCCAATACGCCCCATGCGGTTTTGATTGTATTACTAGTACGAAGGCATAATATATGGTACCTATGCTTCCTAGGATTGATACATTTATTTTGAATGATTTAAAATATATTATACACTAGTAATAATACGGAATTTGTACGTATTTAGCATGTTTAATCACCATAAGGTAAAACCCTATCCTCTGGTGTGCGTTGCATTGTGTGATGGGACCTGGGTCTTATGGTGATTCCATTTTTCCAAAAGCATTGCGTTGTTTAACGATTTACTTTAATTTATGCACCGGCAATCCATTGGAATAAAACCCGTTCCGCGAAAGTGGCGTGGTCCTTGGATTTGTACTTATTAGTTAAATTAGTTTAGAATTCTCACACCAGTCCCATGACTGATTCGTAGTTTGTTTCACTTTGCAAACTCCGGTGCCCTCTTTTCCTCACGGGCAGTCGAGTAGCTTTTTGCAGATATCTCTCTCTTTAGCAGGATCCTGGATCGAAGCCTAAAGCTGTGTCCAGAGCATAGGAAGTCTTCCGCTGTATTAAAGTTTATCTTCTTCCGCTGCAATGTATTTAATTCTTGTATTTAATCTATTGTATCTTGTTTCCGCTGTAATTTTATTTCATGTACTCTGATATTCTGTACTCTGATGTAACATTATTGTAATGTTTATATAAGTCTGCTGTTATTGTTCTAATGTATTGTATTCCCAAAGTTAAAGTATTCGAAGATTTCCAACCTTTGGGTCAGACCTATGTGGTTTATGGTCGATTCAAAGAGCGGGAATTTCCGGGTCTTTACAGTTGGTATCAGAGCTTTGGTTAGCTTAAAATCTTTGGGGTACAACTCGTTAGAACTGAACAAAAGACTCATCAGAGATTGGATTAGTAATGTCCAATAAGAATACTCATTAGAGATAGGATCAACAGTATCCTAGAATGAGAATACTCATTAGAGATGGGGTTAGTAATGCCCTAGAATGAGTTCAGAGGGATAAGCTTATAATTAAAGTATTTTGATTATATATATAATCCTATTTCAGAAGATAAGATTTTTAAATATATAAAAGTATATATGTATTTGATAAATTAGTCCACAATTGAAATTAATAATAGTAAAATTGAAATTTAGTTAATAAATTAAATAACTTATAGCTTAGTTCCTTTTCGAGGACGAAAAGATTTTAAGTGGGGGAGATTGTAACAACCCGGAATTTTGGGGCCAATTTAAAATTTTTATTTTTAAGAATTTTGTTGGAAAATGTGCCAGAATTTAAATTTTTCAATTTTAAATAATATTAAAGCCACTGAAAATAGTCAATTTTCAAACGACCTCTGTTTTCGACGAAACCACTTTTGTTGGAACCGGAATGTCCAATTATTGCTAGGTTTCAATTTTTAGAATTTTCCGAGCTAATATGTGAGCATGGCAAAAGAAATTGTGTTTTGTCAGTTTCGGTCAATTTTAATCGACGGGAAAATAGCCATTTTTCAAACAGTCTCAGAATTCGACGAAATTAGTCTCATTAGAACCGTATCGTCAAAACATAACCAAAAATAATTTTTCTGAGGTCATATGTGGCCCCGGTAAATTAAAATGTACAGTTAAATTTAATAAATAAATGATTTAAATATAAAATTAAATAAAACAGGCAGTAGACTTTGGAATTGGGCCTTGAGACCTGTTCCATTACGTCCGGAAGGGGGGTATTTGCCTAAGGGTTTTTTTTTTGTTGGGCTGGAATTGGATTTATTTAGGAGTAACGGGCTTAAAACCAAACATTAGGAGATTTAATATTATTTAATTAGAAATAACCCTAAAAATTCAAAACCCTAATTTCAAAAACATGGCCGCCGCCTGTATCAAATGAATGGCAGAAATCATCCCAAACTAATTCCTTAACCATTTCCAATCCACTGAATAATAAACCAAGTGCCATATACCAAATCGAAGAGGGATCCGAGCTCTTGAATTTCATACGGAGATGATCATCGATAGGTCATTGTGGAGACCGGAATTGGAGGAGGAAGCGGCGAACTTCGGGTTCGGATTTCGTGGTGGGGGGCCCACCGAGCTGCGTCTCGTTCAGGGCGGCGGTGCGGCTGATGTAGGGCGACGGAGCGGTGGGGTTTGATGATCGGTCGGCGACGTTCAAAGGCGGTGGGGGTCAACCCTAACTTCGACGATGGGTTCGGTTTTGAAGCAGCTACCTGGAACGTGTTTGGCAAAGAAGAAGGTTTACGGCAGCGCTTAATTGTAGTTAAAAGTTTAATTCTATTTTTATTTCTTAGTAATGTAATTAAACTTCAAACCTTTGTAACTCGTTCAAATCATATCAGAATTGGACGATTGCAAGTGCGTTAGAATCACGAGGAAAAACACTTCGCTATGGAACTGACTAGGACTGATACAGAGCAAGTCAAAATTCAGAGAAATTTCAGATCTGAATTGTTCGGTGAGATTTCTATTTTCTTTTAAAATTTAAAATTATTTATTTTAATGTTTAATTTATATATTCGTTCAGTATGAGATTCACGATTGTATGTATATATTTATTTTCCACTGTTGATTGTTCTGTGATTATGATGTATGTTTGATTGTGTTTGTTGAAATTGTGTGTATCATGTTTGTTGTAAAATTTTGAAATGTCATTTTTGTGAATTAAAACAATGAGTTAGAAATGTTATTTTTGAATTGGATTCAACAAAAATAAATATTGTTATTTCATTGAATGAAAATTTACAAAATAGAATATCATGTTCGTTAAACGAGATTAAAAGTTGTCATTTTATTTGAAATGTGATGTTAACATAAAATTGTCATTTTGTGAAAAATGTTTATTTAGAATTGTCGTGTAAAAATAACATATTTTGTTAGTAGCGTCGCCTTAGAATTATAACATGTTAGTCAAAATGTTTCATTAGAAGAATCATAACATTTTAGTCAAAATGTTGCATTAGAAATAAAATATCATTTTTGTTTAAATGTCACTTTTGATTAAAATGAAAAAAGTATATAGAATTAAAATGTCACTTTTGATTAGAAAAGTTATGTTAGGATAAAGATGTCAATTTTGTTAAACATGTTTGATTAGGAATAAAAAGTCAATTTTGTTAAAAATGTTTATTTAGAATAAACATGTAAATTTTGTTAAACATGGTTAAATAGAATAAAAAGAGTTGAAATAAAGGGACATATTTTCATTGCTATTTTGTCACAATTAAAGACCATATTTTTATCGTCACTTTGTTTCATTAAATTAGAATAGGAAGATATCATTTTTAGTCATATGGAATGTTAACATAGAAAAATATCATTTTTGGTCATATGAAATGTTAGCGATGTCTATTTAGAATAACAATATCATTTTATTAGCAATGTTTACTTACAACAAAATCTCATTTTTGTTAGTAACGTAACATTAGAATGAAAACACCGTTTTGTTAGGAAATGTTGATTTAGAATAAAACATCACTTTTGTCAAATTTAGACATTTCATATAAAAGTGTCACTTTTGTCAAATTTAGAATTGACATATAAATTTGTCGCTTTGTCAAATTCAAAATCAACATATTTTGTTAATGAAGTTATAAAAGGACAAAATCAACATATTTTGTTAATAAAGTTATATAGGACAGAATCAACATATTTTGTTAGTGAGGTTATAAAGAACAAAATTCATATTTGGTTAAAAAGAAAAAGATTAACAAAACCTTCATATTTTGTTAAAAAGAAAAGATTAACAAAACTTTCATATTTTGTTAATGTTATAAAGATTATGCAAGAACTCATATTTTGTTACTTAAGAATAGTTGGCAAAACTCATATTTTGTTACTTAAGAATGGTTAATAAAGCTCATATTTTGTTATCGAATATGAATGAAACAAAATCTCATATTTTTTTGTTATTGAACATATATGAAACAAAATTGCATATTTTGTTATTGAATAAAAATGTAACAAAAAGCTCATATTTTGTTATTGAATAAAAATGAAACAAAGTTCACATTTTTGTTATTGAATAGAATTGAAACAAAAACTAACATTTTGTTTATTGGATTATAAAGAACAACATTAACATCTTGGTTAATTGGATCATAAAGGAACAAGATCAACACTTTGTTTTTAATGTATGAATTATACAAGAATCAACACTTTTGTTTTCAAGGTATGAATTATACAAGATTAACAATCTTTGTTATATTTTGTTAAAAAGATTAACATTTTTGTCATATTTTGTTAAATAAGAAAAGAATCGACTTTTATATCTTATTTTGTTAAATAAGAAGAGAATTAACATTTATATCATATTATGTTGCATTAGAAATTATGAACTATTCATCTTATGTAAAGAAAAGAGAAAACGAAACATATTTTTCTTATGTAAAGAAAAGAGAAAAAGAAACATATTTTTCTTATGTAAAGAAAAGAGAAAATGAAACATATTTTTCTTATGTAAAGAAAAGAGAAAAAGAAACATATTTTTCTTATGTAAAGAAAAGAGAAAACGAAACATATTTTTCTTATGTAAAGAAAAGAGAAAAAGAAACATATTTTTCTTATGTAAAGAAAAGAGAAAACGAAACATATTTTTCTTATGTAAAGAAAAGAGGAAAAGAAACATATTTTTCTGATGTAAAGAAAAAGAAACATTATTTTTCCATGTAATGGAAAATAAACAGGAACCTTACATTTTCCAATGTAAATAGAATAAACAAAGAATTTAACTTTTTCAATGTAAAATAAAAGAGTTACATTTTCAATGTAAAATAAAGGATTAAATAAAAATCACATTTTTATATGTAATTTAAGAATATATTTTACACTGTAAAGAAAATTACATTTATATGTAATTAAGATTATAAGAAATAAAATTACATTTTTATGTAATTAAGATTATAAGGAAGAAAATTACATTTTATGTAATTAAGAATAAATAGAAAATATAGAACAAATATGTGAATTAAAATTTATTTACATTTTCCTATGTAAATAAAAAGATTAAAGATAATAATTATGTGAATAAGTATTTATTTACATTTTTCTTATGTAAATAAAAAGAACCAATTTGTAAATGGTAATTATTTACATTTTCTTATGTAAATAATAAAAAGAAAGGTTAGAAAAGAACTAACATAAGATATTCTTTTTATGTTAAAAGGGGAATATTAGAAAGGAATTAAAGAAATACAATTATTTACATTTGCTATGTAAATAGGATTTGCAAAGGAAATTGAAACCATTTATTTACAAATAGTGTAAATAAATATGAATAAGAAATTAGATACATTTATTTACAATTAATGTAAATAAATATAATAAAAGTAAAAGTAAAACATTTATTTACATTTAGGTAAATAAGTAAGAAAAAGATAAGAATATATTTATTTACATTTAGGTAAATAAATAGGGTAAGAAAAAGAATGTAATTTATTTACATTTAAGGTAAATAAATTAAAACATAGAAAGAACATAATTTATTTACATTTAGGTAAATAAAACAAAATATAGAAAAAAGTATAATTTATTTACATTTAGTGTAGACAAAACAAAGTTATTAAAAATGATATTTTTATCGTCATTTTAGATGCGATAAAAAAAAATAGACTTTTGAAATTGGAATAGTCAAACGATTTATATTTATATATATATAAATATAAATTATAAATTAAACGGAATGCGCGCGGCAGTTCGCGTATCGGCAATCGTAACTTTAAACGGTTATACAGAGAGATCCGACCGTCGGAATTTCCCAAAACTGGAGCCGTTTGGACCGCTTTGGGAAGATCCTTCCAATGACATAAATTTCGCCAAAATCCAACGGTTAGATTTCAAGATATGTGTAAATCAAATTTGGTCGAAGACAACGCCAGGGTCGCCCATTTACCCGAAGCGTCGTTAAATTAATTTAAGCTATTTTTATATAAATAAAAACAGCGATATGTTGTTATCAAATATTAATAACAATATGAAATGTTTTCAAATTTTATATATATATATATGCGAGAATCATTTGAGAAGACCGAGTTCAATCTCATTTCAAATGATTATACGACGTTTTAAATCTAAGAGTTGAAGACGGCGATTGAAGACCGACGATCTTCACATCGAATGGGTAACTAGCGTTGAGGTCCTTGATTGATTTGCTCCCAAGACGGGGCTAAGATGGTAGTTATCCGGACGTAGTGTTGATTCGTACGGATTTGACTTTCGCTCAGACCCAGAGCATAAGTTTATAAATGGATTGCGTGTCGGACCATATGGCATGCTAAGATGCAATGATCAAGGCTTTGTTGAAAAGCAGGCCTTGTGGTTATAGCGTTACTTCACGAACCTCACACCCCGGTATGAGTCTAAAACGGGAGAAGGGAACGCAGGGAGTGCACACGTTATCTTTCTAGCTAGAGTAATGTCAGGGACCTACCAGCACTGACAGTTTACTCATTGTGGATGTTGGATTTTGAGGCGCCTCGTTATTTTTATAGGCCGTTGGTGGTCATACTATAGGTCCAAAGGGACCGGGAAACGTGTGTTCAGGCATAACTAATCCACTGCCCATTGGCGGGGACCGGCCCTGCAGCTATCCAAGGGTTCACTGCGGGGGATCCTGAGGTATCCGCTAGAGTGCCTCGAATCGGTAAGGAGTTCCTCCCTAGCCTTGACTCATGTTGGAAATCCAAATCTCCAATACGCCCCATGCGGTTTTGATTGTATTACTAGTACGGAGGCATAATATATGGTACCTATGCTTCCTAGGATTGATACATTTATTTTGAATGATTTAAAATATATTATACACTAGTAATAATACGGAATTTGTACGTATTTAGCATGTTTAATCACCATAAGGTAAAACCCTATCCTCTGGTGTGCGTTGCATTGTGTGATGGGACCTGGGTCTTATGGTGATTCCATTTTTCCAAAAGCATTGCATTGTTTAACGATTTACTTTAATTTATGCACCGGCAATCCATTGGAATAAAACCCGTTCCGCGAAAGTGGCGTGGTCCTTGGATTTGTCCTTATTAGTTAAATTAGTTTAGAATTCTCACACCAGTCCCATGACTGACTCGTAGTTTGTTTCACTTTGCAAACTCCGGTGCCCTCTTTTCCTCACGGGCAGTCGAGTAGCTTTTTGCAGATATCTCTCTCTTTAGCAGGATCCTGGATCGAAGCCTAAAGCTGTGTCCAGAGCATAGGAAGTCTTCCGCTGTATTAAAGTTTATCTTCTTCCGCTGCAATGTATTTAATTCTTGTATTTAATCTATTGTATCTTGTTTCCGCTGTAATTTTATTTCATGTACTCTGATATTCTGTACTCTGATGTAACATTATTGTAATGTTTATATAAGTCTGCTGTTATTGTTCTAATGAATTGTATTCCCAAAGTTAAAGTATTCGAAGATTTCCAACCTTTGGGTCAGACCTATGTGGTTTATGGTCGATTCAAAGAGCGGGAATTTCCGGGTCTTTACACACCAACTCTAAAATTGTATTTTTTACTGTAAAACTTTTTATTCAAATTATATATATATATATTTTTTCTTCTATTGTTCAATAATTATTTAAAATTAGAAATTTTAAATCTGGACTCATTTTCAACAAAATTTCTAAAATAAAATAATTTTTTTAATTAAAATAAATCATTTTAATTAACCAAATCTCATTAAAATAACTTAAAATAAAATTTTAAATTGGCCCCAAAATTCAGGGGTGTTACAGTCTCCCCCACTTAAAAACTTTTCGTCCTCGAAAAGGAACGAAGCTAAAAAGTGTTTTATTTACTAACTCATCTTTTATTTTTTTTCAATTGGTTTCTATAATTTTATTAGTTGAACTAATAATTACACTACACAATCATCAGTCAATTAGTTGATTAACTTTTAAATATTTATAACTTTTATATATTCAAAAATCATATTTACTAAAATAGATTATAATTACAAATACGTATATTATAAGCTTGCTACTCTCAACTCATTCTAGGGCATTACTAACCCCATCTCTAATGAGTTTTCTCATTCTAGGATACTTCTGATCCTATCTCTAATGAGTATTCTTATTGGATATTACTAATCCAATCTCTGATGAGTCTTTTGTTCAGTTCTAATGAGTTGCATCCCAAAGATTTGAGCTAACCAAAGCTCTGATACCAACTGTAAAGACCCGTAAATTCCCGCTCTTTGGATCGACCATAAACCACACAAGTCTGACCCAAAAGTTGGAAATCCATGAATACTTTAACTTTGGGAATACAATACATCAGAACAATAACAGCAGACTTTTATTACATCATAATAACGCAATATCAGAGTACAGAATATCAGAGTACATCGATATATTACAGCGGAAGATAAATTACAATATTTTAATACAATACAGCATAAGACTTTCTATGCTCTAGACACAACTTTAAGCTTCAATCCGGAATCCTGCTCGAGATAAGGACCTGCAGACAAACTACCCGACTGCCCGTGTGGAAAAGAGGGCACCCGAGTTTGCAAAGGTGGAAACAAACAATGGGTCAGTCATGGGACTGGTGTGAGAATTCCTAACTAATTTAACTAATAGTAATAAGACAAATCCAAGGACCACGCCGCTAACGTGGAACGGGTTTATTCCAATGGATTGCGGTGCATAACTTAGAGTAAATCGTAAAACACCGCAATGCTTTTTAGAAAAATGAAACCATCATAAGACCCAAGTCCCATCACACAATGCAACGCAAACCGGAGGATAGGGTTTTACCTTATAATGGTCAAAAATGCTTGATGCAATAAAAACGGATTTGATATTATTATTAGTGTATATATGTTTCAAAAACATTTCAAAGTAAATGTATCAATCCTAAGACACATAGATACCATAATACTATGCTTCCATACTAGTAATACAAACAAATGCGCATGAGGTCGTATTGGAAATTGGGTTTCCATCATGACCCAAGGCTAGGGAGGAGCTCCTTACCAATTCGAGACACTCTAGCTAATGCCTCAGGATCCCCCACAGTGAACCCTTGGATAGCTGCAGGGCCGGTCCACCATACGAGTTGCGGATTAGTTATTCCTGAACACACGTTTCCCGGTCCTATAGGACCTATCATCCGAGGCGCCTCATTCCATCATCCACATAAGTAAAATTCCGGGCCGTGTTAAAGCCCAAACACCACTTCTAGCTAGAAAGAAACGTGCTGCTCTCCCTGTGTTCCCTTCTCCCGTTTTATACTCCGCCGGTGTGTGAGGCTCGCGAAGTCACGCTATACACAAAGCTATGCCTAAACAGGCTATGCTTTGATCATCCCACAAGGCCTGCTTTTCAACAAAGCCCTGATCATATGCATCTTAGCATGCCACATCGTCACTTCATATCACACTACCAATCCTTTGCCGAAATATATGAAAGGGTGTTAAGAAAGAGAATAAATTCTCCGCCACCAAACATTCATACATTCGACAGAAAATCAATAAATACAATATAAAGGAGTACAATGTCAGACACACATTCCATTCATAAGCTTATGCTCTGGGTCTGAGCGAAAGCCAAATCCGTACTAATCAACACTACGTCCGGACGGCCACCACTGTAGCCCCTTCAAGGTAGCTACTCCAATCACGAGCATTAGCAGTCCTCGTCCATTCGATATGAAGATCGTCGATCTTCTATCGTTGTCTTCAAAACTTAAATTTGAAACGTCGCTTAAATTATTTGGAATGAGATATACTCGGGCTTTCCAAATAATTCTCGTATATAAGTTGGAAATCATTTCATATCGTTATTAGTAATTTATAACGATTTATCTTTTTTTTTATATATATATAAAAAATAATTCAAATTCCATTTCATTAATGTAATTATATAACAAGTAGTGGATGTTTTGTTTCACAACCTATCAAAATGTTTATAATGTGTAATGAAATGTATTTTATTTCATTACATTTTGATAACGAAAAATATTCCTTTTCGTACATACAATATTAACGTACAATGTACACACCATTTATTTTCATACACATACACATCTTATACACAACAATGTATATTTTCTTATTTCATCTTTCGAATTACACAAAATGTATATTTTGTTTATCATACCAATTCTAACAAAAATGAGCATTTTTGTGTTTCATTTCAATTTAAACAAACGAATATTTTTGTTCATCCATTTTTACTTCTACAAGAATGAGTATTTTTGTTTCTTTATTTCAATGTAACAAAATTGATAATTTTATTATCTTTTCAATGCAAACCAAAAGTAACAATTTTCCATTACAAACAAAACGATAATTTTATGTGCTAATCTATTTACATAGAAATGAAATTTCCATATCTTTAATCTTTTTAATGAAAATCTAATTCATTAAAATATAAATTTCATATCCTTATTCTTTTTAGTTAAAATCCAATTACATAAAAATGTAATTTCACACTTTTAACCTACCTGCATGAAAAATGGAATTTTCCCTTTTTAATCTAATTTACATTAAAATGTAAACTTTTCTTTCTTTACATAAAAAAATGTAAATTTATATTTATACCAATTACATTAAAAAAATGTAACTTTTACCTTTAATCTTAATTTCACAAGAAAAAATGTAAATTTCTTACTTTTGGTTTTAATTACATAAAGATGTAATTTTCTTTCTTTCTTTTAATAAAAATATAAATTTCTTCTTTTAATCTAATTACATAAAATATGTAATTTTCTCTTCTTTAAACATGATGGTGAAAATAATGTTCATCTTCTACTTAACTATTTGTATTTCTAATACGGGCCAGACCTCTCACATTAGGCCTGCAACTTGTGAATGCTAGATAGGCCGGTCGGTTCCGGGCAGACTTATCCCACAAGTTGGGCTTAACCTCGTGTCTTGGCCCAATTTGTATTTGCGCACTTGGACCTCTCACATTAGGCCCAGCATATGTGGCTGCTGGATATGTCGGTCGGGTCCAGGTAGACTTCCACCACAAATGTGACCTAACCTCGAGTCCAAGTATAATTTTAATTAATAATTATAATTGTTCTATTAAAAATATTATTTTAAAATGTTTCTCATTTCAAAATATCCTAATTTTGGAATATTCCATATTTCCAAAATAACTTGATTCCAAATATAATGACCTACCTTTTCAAAACTTAAATAAACTTAGGACTTTCTCAATTTCTTTAATTACATATAAAAAATGTGATTTTGATTACACCATCAAATTCTGCTTTTTAATTATATACAAAAATGTGATTTTGATTACATGTCAAATCTACTTTTTAATTACATTATAGAACATAAATAAAAAGATCGTTTATTTTTCTAAGTTATATTTGTGTTAGAGGACACAAATAAAAGGACCATTCATTTTCCAATGTTGTTTTTGTGTTAAGGAGCACAATACAATTAAAAAGACATTCATTTTTCTATGTTGACCCAATTTCATTCTTCCTTATATATTTTTAATGACTACTTTTTAATCTGACATAAATGTTCTTTCAAATTTCTAACATAAATGTCTTTTAATCTAACATAAATGTTCTTTCTAATCTAACATAAAAGTTCTTTCTAATCTAACATAAATGTTCTTTTAAATTTATCATAAATGTTCTTTCTGATCTAACATAAACGTTCTTTTAAATTTAACATAAGTGTCCTTTTTGTTTCAACCATCTTAATTTGACAAGATGTACATTTTTGTCTCAACTAATATATTTGACAAAATTTGCGTAATTTGTTTCAACTAGCATAAATTAACAAAAGTTCTTATTTTGTATTTCAATTCTAATATAATATAAAAGTACTATATCTTGTTTCATTCTTTTAATTTAGACAAAAAATGAGTATTTTTGTCTACTTTGACTTAAATGATAAAAAGGAATGTTTAGCTATTCATTTTCTTCAATGACAAAAATGAAACATTTTCAATTCATTCATTTAATGAGACGACCCGAACTTCCATGGTAAGGAAAGCCCGGATAGAATTGAGTACAAATCAGAACGCAGACGGAAGAACATTTCATTGTTATTACAACAATTCCATCAGATACAAGAATATACAGAGTATAAATGAATAAAATACAATCGAATAATATCAGAGATTTAAATTACATTTAAATACATCGCAACGGAAAATAATACAAAAGCACAACTAGAAATAATGCACGGATACAGAGCTTTCCGAGCATCGTTCCAGCTGTAAACCAGGATCCTGTGAATATAAATCTGCAAAACCAAAACTACTAGCTGCCCGTGTCGAAAATAGGGGCACCTAGAGTTTAGGTTAAAATAATAAACTCCAGGTCAGTCATGGGACTGGTGTGAGAACTAAAACAGTTATTTAAAACTTTACTTTAAAAGAGAGTAATTCAAGGGACCACGCCATATAACACGGAACGGGTTTCCACCCAAGAATACTAGTGAATATAACAAAACAGCGCAATGCTCTTTGGAAAAATGAAGCTATTATAAGACCCAGGTTCCATCACACAATGCAACGCAAGCCGGAGGATAGGGTTTTCCCTTATAATAGCCAAACATGCTTGGTACGTTTAAATAAAATCATTTGATACTATTATAAGTGTATAGTGTCAAAGCAATTTCAATCATAAATATCAATCATAGACGGCATGGGTACCATATATCATGTCGCCATACTAGTTCTACAATTAAAACCGCAATAACACGTATTGGAAATCGGATTTCCGTCATGAGTCAAGGAAAGGGGCAAGCTCCTCTCCGTTCGAGACACTCTAGCAAATGTCTCAGGACCCTACTTTGATCCTTGGAATCGGCTGGGCCGGTCCTCTCTTACTTTTGAGGATTGGCAATTCCTGTACACACGTTTCCCGGTCCTTACAAACCTATATCCGAGGCGCCTCGCATTCCAACAACCACATAGGTGAAAAGTATATAAATGTCAAGGCTGATAGGTCACTGACACCACCCCAGCTAGAAAGAAACGTCGTGCTCTCCCAGCGGTCCGTCTCCCGTTTTTGACTCATACCGAGGTGTAAGGCTCGCGAATTCACGTTATACACAAAGCTACGCCACACAGGCCGTGCTTTGATCATCAACCACAAGACTTTGCTTTTCAACAGAAGCCCTGATCAATTGCCACTTACGCGTGCCACACTGGCAATTCACTCCATGCGACTGATGTCCATCAATATACAACCTCTGAGCTCGTACGTCTCAGAGAAGGGCGTTAAGCAAGAGAATAAATTCTCCACCGCCAAACAGATGTATATTTAATAAAGATCAATCAACACAGAATAAAATCCAATGTCAGACACACCATCCATTTACAAGTTCGTTCTGGGTCTGAACGAAACCGGAGGCACTTTCCTCGCATATCCATCGATCTCCAAGTACGTCTGGACGATCACCAACTGTTTCCCTCATCTTGGGTGTATAGCCCAATCGAGATCATCAGTAATCACCCAAACGATGTGAAGACTTCTGGTCTTCAACCACCGTCTTCATCTTCGACATCTCGTCGAATCGGTTATTCAGAATGGGTATAAACCCGACCTTTCTGAATATCCCACGTATATAATAAACAAATGTTACACGAACACACAAACGCCTCATTCCAATTTAGAATATTCTTTTATTCACAAAATCACATTCATAGGGGAAAGGTTCCCATTAATTTTATCAAAGATAAATTCTTCTAAATTTATTCTTTAATCTTCCTTTGGATATCATACCAAACCATATTGTGGTTTTCCAAACTAGTCGGGATTAGCGAACCACACCGAAGTAATTATTTATTTTATTTCCCAATCCCAACCTATTTATCCCATGGAGAAACTGGTAATACTCCATATCTAACACCACGGTGCTATCGGTAAAATTAATTACCATTTCACGTTCAAATCCAATTAAAGATTTAACTATCGCTTTGGGGCAAAACTGGTGGTACTCCACTCTCGATCACCTTTCAGATTTGATGATTTAAATTATCAATTCACATTTCAATCTAATTAAAGATTCATTAAAACTCCACTTAGTTTTAATCTTTTCAAAAATCAATATTTTGCCTTTAACTGGGTTAAAGAACCAATGTCATCTAAAACACAATTCACGATAAACCCAAATCATATTTGATATTAAATACAAGGCTCTGAATAGAAAATATATTGGCTTATATTCAATATCAAATTCTGAAACCAACATATATCGTATTGGAAATAACGATATGAATATATCTTTCAAATTCCCATAACAATATCTGTATAATCACGGAATCCAATATCGAAATATTCTAAAGACAATTTCGATTCAAATCCACTTCCACTTTATATATATTGGAAATTCTGGTTATTTTCAAAACCGATTCAAATTCAATTTATTCATTTCAAAAATAAATTGGTTTTAGTTCTAGTTCAAAACCAGTTCATTTCAATAAAAATCAATTTTTATCTTTTCAAATATGGAGTTTTTCAACCCAGTTCTTTACAATTCACATATTATGATTTTACACAAATTATTAATATTTTTAATAATTTTATCAAGGCCCGTACAGTCGATTTCCATCAACGACCATCGAACTGCACTTACAGCGACCTTTTCCAAATTTGATTTGGACATAATTCCAAATCCAACCGTTAGATTTCAAATTTCTAATATTCATTGGAAAGCTCTTTTCGATACGAACCCAACGGTTCCGGTTTTAGGAGAATCCGACGGTCCGATCTCCCGCAACATCAAATCGAAGTCAATGGTCGAAATTCGCGAACTGCCGCGGCGCGGCGCGTTCTATTCAGGCCATTATATAATATATATATATATATATATATATATATATTATATTTCGTCGATTTCCTTTTTAAAACGTATTTTATAAATCGTTTTAAATTCGTTTTCAAAACCATTTCAACTCTATATTCAATTTCAAATCAAAATTGAATATTTCATATCATTACTATATAAATGATAATATTTTCTAAACGTTATATTTTGAAATCACTACCTTTTCTATATTCACTATAAAAACGAATATAATCGATATAAATATCGTTCACGTCAAAATAGCATAACTCTAATCAACACTGCTTCATATATTTCAATAAATTCGTTATTCTATTCAACAAATGAATATTTATTCTATTCAACACATGAATCTATATTTATTTCAACACACGACTAATCTCAACACATGAATACTGTCAACACACGACTATTTTTGTTATGTAAAATATTTTATAAAACTATGGTATCTATCGTTTGATTTTTAATTAGACTCCTATTGTAAAGTAGTTCTAATTTTAAATATGATAATGATGTAAATTTTATTATTTAAAATATTTTACTCAACACATAAATAGTTTCAACACATGAACATCGTCAACACATGACTATTTTTGTATTCAACACATGAATTTTCTTTTATAATATTCATTATTTTCCCAATTGGAATGAGGACCAATCAATTACCATATAACGTTAATTATATGGATTCCATACAACACATGTATATAATAGCAACGATAAACAATCAACCATCATCCAAAGTGCACCACACAACTACATAAGCATCAAATAAAAATAATCAACGCTAACACAGTCTGTCGACCAATCGATCGACATACAATTAAATAATTGGGATTAGTTTACTCAAATATCATCCCAACACCCGTGTGGGGTTTCAAATCAACAAATATAGATTTTTATTTGTGCAATTGGGCGATGTGTAAAATTTATCGTCCCAATCAATATCAGTCAAATTAGTGCATATAAACAAATCGGCCGATTTGTTTATAAATATTTATTTATTCACTTTCATGTTAAAAATTATATTTTTAACAATAATTAATTTATCTCAACCATCTACCTTTTATTATCGATTTCACATCAACAACACAAACAAATTTCACAACACATCAAACAAGCATACAAGCCGTCCATGGTCTATGGACGACGGGTGTCGGGTGCTGCTAAGCACCGTCTGCATCCTAGTGTATATATATATATAACTAGAAGAAAAAAATTAGAGTGAGAAGTTCTCACCAAAGCTATCCCAATTCCACGACACTTCTAATGTAGAAAATCTTCACTGTTCTCGCCTTTTGTCACTTTCGTTGCCCGTAGCCACTACATATATAAAAATCATATTTTTATATTGGAGCTATGTATATAAAAATCATATTTTTACACCGCTACTATATAAATAAAAATTCTATTTTTACATCGCTACTATATAAATAAAAATTCTATTTTTACATCGCTACTATATAGATAAAAATTCTATTTTTACATCGCTACTATATAGATAAAAATTCTATTTTTACATCGCTACTATATAAATAAAAATTCTATTTTTACATCACTACTATAAAAATAAAAATTCTATTTTTACATCGCTACTATATAGATTAAAGTTCTATTTTTACATCGCTACTATATAGATAAAAATTCTATTTTTACTTCGCTACTATATAGATAAAAATTCTATTTTTATGACGGTGCTCATATAATAAAGATTATGTTTTTATCACGCTATTCTATACACAAAGATTTCTCCTTTTCAAATATAAAGATTTCGCCCTTTCAAATATAAAGATTTCGCCTTTTCCCTTCACATCATATAAAAAAAATATTTTTAAACTTCACCTATAATAAAAATCATATTTTTATTATGTTATTCATATAAAAATCCCGTCTTTGTTGTTATAAAAAATCTCAACATTCACTAATTAAAAAAAAAACTAACTTTTATCGTTATAAAAATCTAAATTTTATCTTCACAAAAATCATCATTTTCCCTAAGCAAAAATCTAAATTTCCTCTTAGGGCAAAGTCCTATTTTCCTAATCATAAAAATCATATTTTTATTACTATAAAAACCTAATTACATTAAATAATAATTTAATAAAGACTTACATCGCTTTGAGGAAGAGGAGGGGGGTCTTTGCGTTCGGTGGAGGGTTGTCGGCGGGGCCAGCGGTGTCGCAAGGGAGGAGAAGGGAAGAAGGAGGAGGAGGTGAATGCGAGGGGGGAGAAGAAGAGGAGGACGGAGAGGAAGTGGAGGGCGGTGGTCTAGGGCGGCGCGGCGCCCTTCCTGGTGGAGCGACGACTCCTCTAGGTTTTTTTTTTCTTTTTATTTCAATTCGATCTGAGGAAAGAAGAGAATAGGGGGGCAATGGTTTTTAAGGGGAGGAGTTTTATTTTTCAATTTATTTAATTTTTTTATTTCAAAAAGTTGACTTTTTCATTTGACCTCTAAACGAGGCCCACCGCCTGTCGTCCATAGCTAATTACCCCCATTCCGAACACAATGGGATATGCATTGCAAGCTAATTCAATCGTTTCGATCAGTTTCTACCAAAATCAACATACAACTCTATATATTGAATTTGAACGCGCATTTCAATTTACCGGGGCCGCATACTAACTCGAAAAATTCCAGAAAAATATTTTCTAGCTTCGTATTGACGATACAGTCCTAACAAAACTAATTTAGTTGAATTCTGAGACTGTTGGAAAAATGGTCATTTTCCAGTCGATTAAATTCAACTGAAATGGTCAAAACACGTTTTACTTCGCCACGCTCACATATTGATTCGAAAAATTATGAAATTTGAAACCTAGCAATAATTTGACATCCCGAAACCAACAAAGTGGTTTCGTCGAAATCCGAGGTCGTTTGCAAAATTTCCATTTTTAAGGGCCTGAATTCCATAGCGACTATTCAGAATTTTCAACTGGACATATCTTTTGATTCCCGCTATGAAATTTCAATTTTTCGGATTCGTTGGAAAGATATTATCAAATAGATCCTATTATTTTTGGTTTCACTAAAATCCGGTTTGTTTTGCACCCGGTGCAATCAATTGAAGTTTGAAATCGAATTATCGAACTACCGCGCCATTTTCAATTCTATTTATATTTATATATAATTCTTTATATTCTAACGATGACGTATATAATACATACGTTCGAATTCTATTCAAAATAAATTTCTCGTTGATATTATTTAAAATAATTCATTTTAAATGCTCAAAATTCACTAAAATTTCCAAAATAAAAATTTTAAACTGGCCCAGATTTTCGAGTTGTTACATTTAAAGTGACAAAAATGAATGTTTTTATTTTAATAAGTATATTTGGACAAAAACCATGTTTTAATGAAAACCATAAAAATGAACCTTTTATTGAAATCTAAATTTTAGACATAACAATTCATAACTAGGTGGCACATTAATTGACGACAATTTCCTATGTATTCTAATGACAAATAAAAGAATATTTTATTTGTTTACATTTTTCTATGTGTTCTAATAACATATAAAGAGAATTTCATATATTTACATCTTTCTATGTATCCTAATAACATATAAGGAATATTTCATATGTATACATTCCTCTATGTATTTTAATAACATATAAAAGAATAATTTATATGTAACCATTTTCTTTTATAACAAATAAAAGAACAATCTATTTGTCAAAATTTCTAAGCTAACTTAGCAATGAAAATGCTAATTCTATTTTACGAGATATGTAAAACTTGTTTCAAACAAATGAATAATTTATGTGATTACATTTTTTCTAAATATACTTATAACATAAAAAGAAGTATTTCATGTGTGTACATTTTCTATGTACACTAACAACATATAAAAGAGTATTTTATTGGTTTACACTTTTCTATGTGTTTAAATGTCATATAAAAGAATATTTCCTATGTCAATATTTTCTAAGTATTTCAATAACAAATAAAAGGGATTTTTATTTGTAAACCAATTTCTATACTCTAATATGACAGATAAAAGAGATTTTATTTATCAAAACAATTTCTTAATTCTAATATGACATACAAAAGAGATTTTATTTATAAACTAAATTTAACAGACATGAGACACACAAATCCATCCAACGATACATCGCAATCATACAACAATTAACACTGAAATAATATATACACAACATCAACATGATTTTCATATAGAATATATAAATTACACAGTAGAATAGATAATAAATTTTAAATTTTAAAAATAGAGAAATCTCACATCGATCGGTTTTCAGAAATCGTTCGTGTTCAAATTTGGTTGGATTTTCAAGGTGCTCTGTTCTGGTCTTGGTCGGTTCCATCTCGTAGATCTCTTTTCTGCGATTCTAACGCAGCTGGAATTTCTCTCCTTCCTCTTCCTCGTTTATACTTCCAGAAAACATTCGACCCATCGTTCACTAGAAAAACGCCGCTTTTGCAAACCCGCCACAGTCGAACGGAGCCACCAGAGATGATCATGGCCGCTGAATATATTGATCTTGACATGCTCTTTTACTTTTGTTTTATAGAATTCCTGAAATCATTTGTGGATTGAGAGAAAATGTGGAATCAAAATTGGAGATCGCTGGCCTTCCATTAGAAATGGGCGGCGGTTGATAAGAAATGGGATTAGGGTTAAGGAAGTAAAAATGAGATTATATAGTGGAGGAAACTATTATCTTTATTCCTTTATTTAATTAATATTTTTATTTATTTATATATGAGGTCTGAAGATTATAAATATATAAAAAGAAGAGAGAACAAAAGGGGAATAAAAGGAATAGTTTCATATCTATAAATGAATTTGAATGATAAATAGAAGAGGAGAGAGAGCAGAGAATAAATGCACAAGTTATTTCTCCTATATGCCTCTTTATATTTATAACAAATTAAATGCTTGCTTTTTTTCCCCATTTGTTTAAGTTATGCAACCTTTTAAATTTCAAAACATGCAATATTAAATAACGTAATGACATGTTTACATATTATAACATAATGACATGTTGCCATAATTTATTTAGAATCTACATATTATTTCAAATCGAACTATTCAATGCTTATGTAAGAATAAATAAATGAATATACATAAATGAAGTTGATTTGTTTTTGAGGAGAGGTAATAAAAGGAAAGGAAGAGAGAGAATGTTATAGTATTTTATGTTTCATTATTTTAATTAATTTATTTTCACAAAAATAACTGTATGTTGATATATAAGAGTTGGAATTAAGTTAAATTAATAGCTTAGGCATATACGTGCATACATGAACGTTTGAATTATAAAACTTGAAAATAAAGTTTATTGGAAACAAAAGCATGAAATTGAAGTATATAAAGATATATAAGGAGAGAAACAATAAATGATTTGATAACAATCAATCTATATTACAATTTTAATTTATGTACGTTACAGCAAAAATTAATATACGTTAATTAGTAATTAATGTATGTTATAAACATAAGAAAGAAATCTAATATATTTATAACATTAAAATGTATATCTAGTGGTATATATATTTGGAGTTTGGAATCATTCAAACATGTGTGAATAGTAAATTTATAATGGAAGCAATGGAAGGAGAATGATACAATTTATAAATGAACGTTGCAAACGGAGAAGAATTAATAGAGATAATAGTTAAATTGAGTAAGCAATCAATTAAGAAAAATTAATTATGAAATGAATGACAATAATTAATAAATTGAGTGGTTTAAGATACATACATTTTGAAATTGGAATTATGTAATGTGTGAATATAAAAAGGAAACATAATAATGGAGAAATAGGGATGGACCATTTTTTTATTTATATATATATATATATAATGTTCCAATCCCTTAATCACATTAAAGACCCATTAAACCACTTTCTCCTATTTAGGCCCAATTCATTTCAATTCACAAAAGTTGTAATTCTATTTGTCATTTACTATTCAACGAAATGGATATTTTGTGCTTCATTCTAATTCTAATGAATATTTTGTTTTGCAACAAAAATAATACTTTTTCTTTTAAACATTTTATTGTAAATAAAAATGATACATTTCATTCTCTTTATTGTAAACAAAAATTACAATGCAAACTTTTTAATGTAAACGAAATGATACATTATATTTCAATTGTGTAAATTAATGCGACACAACAATGGTTTAATTTTGCCTATATGACAAAAATGCAAACTTGTTTATATGACAAAAATGCAAACTTTTATTACCTTGAAAATGAAATCTTTTCATTTCAACAAAATTACAATGTAACTTTTTAATTTAAGCCCCTTTTTTTATTTTGTAAAACACCAACTCTAAAATTGTATTTTTTACTGTAAAACTTTTTATTCAAATTATATGTATATTTTCTTTTATTGTTTAATAATTATTTAAAATTAGAAATTTTAAATCTGGACTCATTTTCAACAAAATTTCTAAAAATAATAAAAATTTTAATCAAAATAAATCATTTTAAATAACCAAAACTCATTAAAATAACTTAAAATAAAAATTTAAATTGGCCCCAAAATTCAGGGTTGTTACAATTGTAAGATTACTTCAGTTAATCTAGGGGTGAAAGATTATAAGATTTCTTCCGTTAATTACAATCTAAAGAATAACATGTAATGGGGCTTATTAATAAACTTAAATGGATTAAGTTATAGTTATATGAAATTAATAAGCAAGTTGAATTTTGGCAAGCGCAAAGAAGTCAATGTGAATGGGGATAACCTGTTAGTCTGTAATACTTAACCTAGTTGAATCCACAGGGATTGTATGCATATGTTAACTTGAGTAGGGGTTAAGTAAACTTGGTTGAAACAGTGGGATTGTTAAGTATATCTAGGTAGGGTAGGTAATATTTATATATAAGCCCACAAAACTTAATCGGTCGGGGTTATGTAATTAAAGACACCATTAGGTAAGCATAACCTGTGGAAATGTTAGGGGTTATTTAATTGAAAACACCGTTAGGTGAGCATAACCTGTGGAAATCCTAGTGGGGATGCAAGACAAAGGGGAGAGATTGCATCATCTTGTGTGTGGGACCCATTTCAGTCAGTAACCATATAACGATATCAAATGAGTACTCCGCCCTAGGTCAGAGTCGGGACACGCTTACTGGGCTGATTGTAAGAGATCCAAAAGTGGAGGGCGGTGTGGGCGGCGCAAACCGACCGGGGTCATGTGCGTGCATTGTCCGGGCAGAGCGGGATAAGATGACCGTGACACCTGCAGGTATGGTTGTGCACATCATAAAAATGAAGGGTTACCACTTCAGAATGCAATACATCCTACTGTGGGGCCAGCACAGGGTATCTACGAAGTAGGGAGCCGATCGATTGGGGTAGTAAAATGGGTACATCTAGATGTATGCCTAAGTTTACCATCTTGTAATTATTGGGGATCATCTTGTTTATATGATACTAGTATTGGTGCAAAGCAAGGAAAGTATTAAGAAAGTGCTATTTATTATATCCTGTTGTCCTGTTTACCTTATCATGCCTGCCTTTTATGATGTTATCTCTCTTATCCACTTTATATGCCTGTCATGATACTTTTATCTTTTTTTATGCTAAAAGTAATTGGACTCGCCAGACTTTATGTCTGACCCATTTTGTTTCCTCTTCTTTCTCTTATGTTTCCCCTCAGGTTCTCAGGATGGGAATACTCAAGCTTGATCAGGATTCTGCTATCGTCTTGCCTCGAGCTGCTTAGATGTATTGCTAAAGTTCTTTCCTTTGCTACTATGGCTATATTTCTTTTGGGGATTATGCTTCTTTTACTATTGTACTTCGATGTTTTAAGTACAAGACAAATTTTTTAATGATGTGCTGGGTTTAAGTATTTTTAGACGTATGATGTTTTGAACCACGATGCTTTACGATTAATATTTTTTTTTAAATTTCCGCAGCTATTTTATATCTGTCTTGTAATGTTTATTTTTCTGTTTACCTATAACGCTTCGTGAAACTTAATGCATTTTCTTAATGAGTGACATTAGTGGACGTGGGGTGTCACAAAAACATAGTTCACGATAAACCCAAAAATCATCTTCCATTCAAATGGAACCTTCAAGGAAATCATACCAGTATATAATCGGTATAAATTTCTGTGTCGTACTAATACTATAAACGGAATAACGATAAGGTATTTTAAATTTCATCAATAGTAATGGTCTTCCTTCACAGAATCTCATCTCGATTTTCACTAAATCGAATTCCATTTAATTCCAATTTCCTTTATTAAATTGGAAAATTTCTCTTTGGATAAATCTTAATAGAAAGATTTCTATATTCCAAATCATATCTTCACTGTTAGTTGGGTTTTAAGAACAAATGTTATTTAAAACATCGTTCATAATGAACCCAAAATCGTCTTCCATTTAATTCCAATTTATAATTATAAATTGGAAAACTTCATTTATCTTAATTAAAAGATTTATTCTTTTCTCAAAGAGGTTTAAGAACAGTGTTATTGAAGACACCATTCATGACAAACCCAAAATCCAATTTGATATTAAATACAAGGCTCTGAATAGAAATAATATTGGCTAATATTCAATATAAAATTCTGAAACCAACAAATATCGTAGTGGGAATAATGATATTTATATCTTCCAAATTCCTATAACTATATCCGTATAGTCACAAAATCTAATATCGAAATATACCGAAGATTGTTTCCATTCAAATCATTTCCAATTCATTCGTTGGAAAATTCTGGTAAGATTAAACCATATAATTTCTTTCAGTTCTTTACATAAGTTGATAAACAACTTATTCTGATAAAATATCTTTTATCTTTACAAATGTGGAATATTTCATCTAAAATCATTTCGAACCATTTATTACAATTTTATATATTTATTTATATTTTTAAATAATTTTATTAAGGCCCTTACAGTCGGTTTCAAATATCGGCCGCCGAACTACATTGATAGTGACCTTTTCCCAAAATTGATTTGGACATATTTTTAAATCTAACCATTCAAATTTAAATCTCATGTATTCTTTGAAAGATCTTTTTGATACGAACCCAATGGTTCCAGTTTTTAGAGAATCCGACGGTCAGATATCCCATTACATAAATTTGAATTCAATGGTTGAAATTCGCGAACGGTCGCTGCACGATACGTTCTATTCAAACCGTTTAAATATATATAATATATTTCATTGATTTCCTCTTTAAAATATATTTTATAAATCATTTATATTCAAATACAATTCCAACTTCCATTTCAATTTTAAATCAAAATTGAATATTCCATATCATTATAATATTAAAATGATAATATTTTCAAAATATCAAATTTGGAATCAATTATTCTCGATATTCATTATAAAATAAATAAAATTTATTGAAATTCCCGTTCGAGCTAAAATGACGGATATCTACTTACCTGGGCTTTATATATTTCAATACTTTCGTGTCCATCCAAAATCGGACATCAAAATCATATTTTGATTCTTTACTGAATATTATTTACAAATATTCGTTATTTCTGAATTGAAATTAGACTCAATCAATTACCATATAATTTTATTTATATGGATTCCATACATCACATGTATTCAAAAATAGTGATAAACAACTATTAAATATCGATTCACATCCAAAGTGCAATTTACAACTGCATAAGAATTAAATAATGCTAATAACAGTTTGTCAATATATCCATTAACATACAATTAAATCTAAGGGAGATGTGAATTAATTATTATCCCTAGACCTGTGTGGGGTTTTCAATCATTAACAAATAACTGGGCGATGTGTAAAATTATCATCCCAATACCCGAATGGGTTTACGTCACAGTCCATGTGAATTTATTTATTATTTATAAATATATATAATCATAGTTTGATAATAATAACATTAAACTGTAAACAATCATCAACCACCAAACAGACATTGCAGTCACAGGCAAACAATATATATGCAGTTATAAAAATAAATAACTATACAAATAAATTCATTTAGAGAGTTCTCGCTTTTGGTTTCCACTCCATCAGCCTTTATTTGAGGATTGTTTTAATAAAATTAAATGAGCGTTTAATTTTATCAAAAACTACAACAGCGTCTATTTCCGTTCTGGTCAGTTTCATGTTGTAGAGCTTCATCCCACGATCGCAATGCAACTGAAATCGTCGGATTTCGATCTCAAATGAAAAAGATAGGATATTGTGAACATTGATTACATAATTTAATTAATTAATTTTATAATTAATCAAATCATTTGTTAATTACTTTATTTCTCCACTGTCGTTTACTTCCAGGCGACCTTCGAACCCATTTGTTGCAACCTAGGGCTGACAATCGCACCACCATTGTACCCCTGACCATCGATCCATCGCTGCAACTTGAACCGCCGTCGCGTGCTCCATCCTCCCCGCCATGATGGCCCACTTACGCCTCCCCTTGGCCTGGAAATCCGCCTCGAACACGCCACCTTCTAGCCCCAAATTCGAATGAGTTTCTCAATGAAGATTGATCATCTACCTATAGATTGAAACCCCTCACCTAGTTCTACAATTTAACAGTTTGAGTTCGGAGTTTATTATGTGGTTTGAGAATGATTTGGGCTTGAATTTAAGAGCACCTTAGCCTTCGAATTATAAGTGACGGCGGGTCTAAGATTGTGGGGGTTAGGGTTCCAATGAATGGGTATATATACTATTTGATTAATATTAAATTATTCCTAAAAGTTAGATTTTGCATTCGAACTCTAAACCAAACCCAACGACTGTCGTTTTTAACTAAGTACCCCCATTCCGGACACAATAAGATATGTACCGTTAGGCAATTAGACTGTTTCAATCAGTTTTCATCAAAATTAAAATATAAATTAATATAACGGTAAATATTGAATTCCAACGTACACTTTAATTTACCGGGGCCACATACTTACTACAAAAATTATGAAAATTGAAATCTAGCTATGTTTTGACGATACGGTTGTAGCAAAATTAGTTTCATCGAATTTGGAGACCATTTGAAAAATGGCCTTTTTATTATCTTATTAAATTCAGACTGAAATTGAAAACGCATTTAAATTTACCACACTCACATATTAATTCCAAAAATTATGAAATTTTAAACATAACAATAATTTGACATTCTGGATCCAACAAAAGTGGTTTCATCGAAAATGGAGGTCATTTGCAAAACGGCTATTTTTAAGGGCTATATATTATTAAAATATAAATAAATTATATAGCAACTATTTTGAATTTTAGACTGGACATAACTTACAATTTATAAAGTGAAATATTAATTTCTTATATTCGTTATAAAATTACAGTTCAAAATATTCCAATGTTTCTTGTTTTACTGAAATTCGATTTATATTGTATTCTGTACATTCATTTAAAAATAAAAATCGAATTTTCAAACTACCGAGCCATTTCGAGTTCGTTTTAATTAAATATTAAATTTATATGTTCCAACTTCGATTTAAATAAATTTTAAATTGTTAATTCTTAAAATAAATAATTTTAAATTCTTAAAATCCATTAAAATAAAATTTTAAATTGGTTCCAAAAATCAGGGTTGTTACAGCTAGTCAAGCAAGAGACCATTCATGTCTGCGTTCAACACGGGTTCCTCTATAACCAAATCTAGATTCTCCTCAAAAAAACCATCCAAAGATAGCTTAAATCTTCATCCCCGAAATGATAATTGCCTTCGAAAGAATCTATTCAAACAAATTATAGGAAGGCAGATGCAACACAAACAACAACCCTATTCTAAGATCTCGAGCAATGGACCGGTGCAAATCCAACTGCCTTACCAAATTTTATTAGCCCTAAAGTGGTAAGACCTTTTTGCTCATTCCGATCCAACCAAATGATCTCTACCCAAGGATGAGACCAAAATGGTGCGAGTAATATTGAGTAGTGCAACTGGGTGTTATAGGCCAAGAAATGTTCGAAGAGAAGAAATTAGATCTTAGAGTATTAGTAAGGCATGATCTAATGCGCTAACAAGCGCGAAAAAGAGGAGATGAGGCAACAACAAAGAATGAGAAGAAGGATAGAGATATGGTTCGACTAAATGAGGAAGAAAGGACGAAGAAGGAAGCTAAGGTGTAACTTGGACGCTACTTTTACGGTTGAGTCCTTGGTCCAACTTGTACCAAACTTATCAATTAATTGACCGTCCTAATATAGCACTAAACAGTCAACTACCAAATGGGTTTTGGGCAGAGGTTCGACCTTGACCTTATTAGGCCAGATTAAAATATTAATCGTCCCGCGTCATCTTTTAAGATTTAACGCGATCCAAAAAATAATTATCCTCATCACTGCGGTATTTAAAGACCGTAGTTAAACTCCGAACTAACTCCAAGGATTTATAGTCTCAACAACGATGCTTTGAATACACAACGAACTAGAGAATTTCAAAAATAATTTAGTTAGAAATTCGTATATAAATTAAAATGGATTTTCCTCCTACCTAGCTGATAATAAACAAACGATTCACAAAAATCAAATACCCTAAAATCCGAACGAAGGATTTTCCTTAGCCTTTTCGAAGAAAAATTTAAAACTTCTTCCAAAAATGAAATTTGTTGGTAAACTTACGGTTTCATGTATATATATGCCTTTTTATTATCACTATTATTTATATTCTAGTTTATATTTCACACTAGAAAACTTTTCCTACTCAAAATGTTAGAGCTTTAAAATACTAAAGATTTGTGATAATTCCAATAAATTTTCCAATATATATATAGGAAGAGGGACATTAAAAATTACAAGGAATAAATATTTATTATTTTCATGTTTAGTGGGATGTTCCTTGTTATTTCCAATTCCATCTTTCCTACCAATTAGACTATGTCTATTAAAATTACACAATAGCCCTATAATTTTGAAACATGAATAGAATAAGAGTTTAAAAACCATATATTTATTAAACTAGGCCTTTATAAAACCTTTTTCTCGAAACCGTAATTCAAAACTCATTTTTATACTTTCCAATATAGTTTTAAAATTAAAATTTTCCTCGAATACATGGCTAACAACTCAACTGAATATTTCAACTAAGGTAGATTCGAAATTTTAACGAAGTAACAAATGGATATACCTCGTAATTATATTTTCGAAATGTATACGACATATTAATATGGGCTTTTTCCCCGTTTAGGATTGAGTAACGGTCTTAACCGGAGCTACCGTCAAAACCAAAAACCAGAAATCGTGACTATCTCGGTTGTAGCTAGATTTTTGTATAGTCTCCAAACTCGAATCGACGGACTCCACTATATGTCATCCTAATGCTCTTCAAGGTGAAATCGCCAACGTACCATAGGGTAAGACAGAATTGGCTAGAAACCCGAACTCAACATATTTCAACCCTTAGTCGCTTAAAGCCGATTTTAAATTAATAGGCCTACGATTAATTTCATTGTCGAGATAAATTAAAGTCAAGTAAGAAAGACGAAGAAAAACAGAAAAGAAAATTGAATTACGTTCTCTTATGATTCCTAATTTAACTAATTCCTCTGTTCGTTTAACCTAAGCTCTTATACCAAATGTAACACACCACACTTTTCTTCACCCAAATTTTGACAAAAATCAAAACTTGGACACATTATCCAAGCATGGAGCGTATATCTGGTACCTGCAATAAATGAGCATGAGCATAGTCAGAGTACAATAAAAGAATACTCGCAGCGGAAACAAAATACGATAACAAGTATTAACTCAAGTAACTACCTTTTTCAAAGTAAGCCACTTTGCAATACCGAGCATGAGGGAGAACGAGAACCGAAATCCAAAATTAATCATCTGTGAAAACCCAACCTTCCCTATGAAACCTGGGAGGTTGTAATGAGGAGGATGTCAGAACAACAAGTTCTGGTGACTAAGAAATTTACAACACAGAGTATAACATAGATATATTCCGTTTGGTTCAACCTAAGTTGTATGCCTAACAAGGTTAGCGGTTTTGACCCAGCCTTGTTAAATGTTACACACGACTCTATTAGTATTCCCAATTATATTATTGAGATAATACATTTACATACATTTTTGTGAAGCCTTTGTACCATAACGTAACTAGCTATTTAATCGAGAGTGGGCCCCTAATTTCGGGGTTTCTATCTATATACCCTCATTTACTTATTCTTTATTATTTAACACATCACTGTCAATGATAGATAAGGTGGATTCTCCCTGATCACTTAAGACCCCAGGTGTACCTATTGGTCACTTATTAACCCTCGATAATATATTCAATGTTAACATAAACTAGAGGGAACTAGCTAGGGGCCCTACTAGTTAAGTCATCCGTCATTCATGCATATACCCTTGCCCCGCATAAGGTGAGAGAAGGTATTTTATCATGTGTTATACCTTCTAGCTTACCTTATTAGATAACCTCCTTAGTTGCTTATTACTTCCCGTAGGATAGATGACCATATATGACCCTTTTAATTTCCAGGTTTGGGTAGGCCCACACACACCTGCTAAGACCCCCTATACTGAAAAACCTATTACCAGGTGGACTCTTTAACCCTAGTCACTTAGACTTTTAGGACCCAGGAAGCAGACTATACGCGAAGGTTATTAGCTCGTACCCCATGTGCCATTTTACACCTTTCCCTTTTGGGTTAAAGTAGGCTAAGTTATTGTGCCATTCCTATATAGTTTCTTTATACGAAAATACTATGCGTACACCCTTTATTTGTGTCATGGGTTTATATGGTTAATAATATCTTACATTATTAACGTACTAAGTCCAACTATATTCTCTATGTTCATTGCTATTAATAAGGAAGGTTATATTCCTTTTTCCATAGTATATTTATTTGACTTCTTCCCTAACTTGGACTTAGTATTTAAACGACAATCAATATCCATTAATCCCATTTTTGACACCCATTTACTTTCCATTCCTTTGTTTATTGGCCTTTATGACCATAACAGTCATATATTCCTAAGGTAACCATTTATCTTTAATTTCCATTGATTAAAATTAATGTAATTTATGAGCCTAACGTCCATAATTTTCCTAAGACATTAATTACAATGAAATATCCTTATTTTATCAGTCCCGAATATATTAATTATGGTATCCCAACAGACATTTCTAATTTTTATTTATTTATTGGTTGAATGTTATATATATATATATATATATATATATATATATATATATATATATATATATATATATAGACACACACACACACATTTACATACCTACCGGGGCTCTCACATTAAGTTGACTACTTGTGGATGTTGGATATGTCGGTCGGTTCCAAGATGACTTCTACCACAAGTGAACTTAACGTCGTGCCTTAATACAATTATATTTATGCATTAGATCCCTCACATTAAACTGACTACCTGTGGTTGCTGGATTTGCCAGTCGGTTCCATGCAGGCTTACACCACAAGTTGAGTTTAACCACATGTCCAAATTCGGTTATAATTCGAATTTTCTAATTGGGGTCCACAATAATTTTACTAATTGATTTTAGGAATTGTAAGCTTTTCCCATCAGAATTATTTTCCCTAAATCAATATCGGTTACAATGGTTTTGTCTTTATTTGCAGTCTCATTTATAGCAATTAATTACGTTGATTGCTATAAATGGTCACCATAAATATATTAATTCAAAATGGTTTATATTTACACATAATTCCATAATTGAACCTTATCCACTGTTATATATATACACATACATACCAGGGCTTTCCCATTAAGTTGACTACTTGTGGATGTTGGATATGCCGGTCGATTCCAGGCAGACTTCTACCACAAGTGGACTAAACTTCGTGCCTTAGTACGATTATATTATGCATTAAATTCCTCACATTAAATTGACTACCTATGGTTGCTGGATTTGCCAGTCGGTTCCGTGCAGGCTTACACCACAAGTTGAGTTTAACCTCATGACTAAATTCGGTTATAATTCGAACTTCCTAATTGGGGCCCATAATAATTGTACTAATTGATTTTAGAAATTGTAACCTTTTCCCATCAGAATTATTTTCCCTAAATCAATATCGATTTCAATGGTTATATCTTTATTTGCAGTCTCATTTATAGCAATTAATTACGTTGATTGCTACAAATGGTCACCATAAATATATTAATTCAAAATGGTTTATATTTACACATAATGCCATAATTGAACCTTATCCAAACATTCCATACAATTATATTTCAGAGTTTTACGCTGATTTGGATGGATAATATGTTTACATATTTTTATTTTTATATTTTCGTGCAGTCATCATAGTTATTAATGTTTTTTTTTTACAATACTTATTTTCAAATTAATTATTTAGTCTAATCAATTAACCAAACATTCCCCTTTTATATTCAATCTTGCCAAAAGGGTTTCAAGTCTCACAAGGACCACTAGTTGTAGTCACTGTAAAAATGCCATTTTATGGAATTTGACATATTTCCAAATCATAAGAAATATATATAATATCTATATATTGGAATAGTCGATGCAAATTACATACAAATACATGTATTTATATGTATATGTACCTTTGCACCACTTTTCCCTTTTTGACCCTTTTTGTCGTACTTCTTGTGATTCTAAAATAATGCCTCTTTATATTTTTAAGGAAGAAAAAGGCATATTTTACAATGCTTAAGCCAAAACCTAACAATATTGAATATAACAGGATTTTTTTTTACAATCACATAATACACAAATTCATCTTTTTACCCAAATTTACATATTTCATATTTCAGCACTGTATTAAAGATCCGGAACATAACTGCAAAAAAATTATGTCTAATGGGACTGATTTCCAAACCCATAGTGCTATGTAACATGTACAACATATTTCATGACATAACTGTAGGAATATGTGGGAAAAATATTTAAGAATCCTGCAATTCATGTTATACATAACCATAACTTATCATTTGCCATTTTTTAAACATATTCATAATCAAATCTGATGGTTACCAAAATTTATGATTATTTAAATAAGCAGATCTGATTGGCATAAAACATAGATTGGATTCAAATGAAATAGATAAGTCATTATAATTGTATATGTAAATTTTCCACTTACCATATAGCTTCCAATTTCTGAGTTTTGAACCTTTTTAGGCTTCAAATCAACAAATTCTTATAAATCTAAAATTTATGTAAAAAGAGGAAAATTCTAGATCTGTAGAAATGTAAGAAAGAGGGAAGCTAGTGAAGAATCTATTATTGAGCATCAAATTGCATCCTCTTCCATTGAATCTAATAATCTTCCCAATTCCATATGAATTTTATTTGATTTTGTATATGTATGAATATATTTTATTTAGAAATTAGGTTAGAAGAGGAAGAAAAATGGTAGAGCTCCTCTGCCTTCATAGACTTGAATGGAAAAGAATTAGGCTCTACCCCTTTATTTATAGGCATGGAAATGTCCTTGGGCCATCAGATCAGTTTTAAGTTATATCTATCCATCTATTTAATAATATTTTATAAAACCATCTCCCTTAACCCTAGCCGCCGCTGCTTGGCTCGAAGAAGCGGCCGCAGCCAGCGGTCAACCGCTTGGTCGACCTGGCAGTGAGGTGGCTGAGGGAATTATTATTTGTGAAAATTAGGCACACATCCCTAAAATGAAACTTAATTAGACTCAAGTCCGGTGCTAAACTTATTGTAAATTAGGTACCTATTTTTCGTAAAATCATCAAAAAATATATAAAATACATAAAAAATCATGAAAATTCATTATTAAATAAAAAACATATATGCCAAAAAATTCATGCATTAAAACAATCAAAAACCACATCAAAACCCAAATAACACAAAAACATCGAAACAATAGGTTTTTGCATCAAAACATGCACATATTCGTAAATAGTTGCATACATTTATGCATAAGTTTCAGTGTTGCATCGAATTGCAGTATAAATGCGTACGTGTATGTAGTTAAACAACAATATATGCATCGTTTCATGCATATATTTAATTCTAGCCTGTTTTTTCAAGCATTCACTTTTTTCAGACATTATTGCACACATTTATTCCCTTGTACGGAATACATGCATGCATTCATGCACATATTCAGAAGCCGTTGTCCCTTTTAAATTTGTTGCACACATGCATGCATATATACAGAATAGTTTCATTCATGTATTCAACTATTCATAACACATGCATCTCAGTTCAACTTTGTATGCATACATGTATGTAGCTATTGGTAATAGTTGCATACATGTATGCGTATATTGGTCCAGATTTTCAAAAGAAAAACATTATATGAATATATGAATGTATATATGTTACTATTAGCAATAGTTGCACAGAATTATGCAACTTTCCTTTTTGGCGAATGCTTCTAGGAATATTTCCTATTTTTTGAAATATTTTTAGTCACCGGCGCATTTTTTATGGGTCTAAACAGGGAAAAGGCGGAAGTGGATGGGGCAACAGGCGGAAGCGAGCAAAAAGTTTGGGCGGCAACTTAAAATAAGGACCGGATTTGTATCAAAACTTTAGGGGGGGGGACGTGGTGTAAATTTTAAACTTTCATAGGGATGTGAGACAAAAGCACCCTTATTATTTTCAATATATATATATATATATATATATATATATATATATATATATTATTCTATTTGATTTATTATCCGTCCGTTTTAGTATTTCGTCCATAACTTTTTCATATGGGCTCCGTTCGCGAAACTCCAAACATGAAAGTTGAGCAGAATTCCGAGATGAACGCAACAGTTAAAGTTTCATGGTCAAATTCCATCATTTGCAGAAATTCCTATTTTGGAGTTTCTAATTAAATAACTATTTATTGTCAAAAATCCGGGTTGTTGCAGGCCTTGGAGAAGATGGAGATGAAGCATAAAAATCTAAGCCAAAAATAACCAAAGTTTATGGACCGTATACGTTCCATAGTGGATGGACCTCCTGGAGGTCCATAACATATAGATCGTATACGGTCCATGTCATTGCTCGTATGGTGACGAAATTTTGTGTGACGGTCCGCCCCGCACCAACCGACATTTACTCCAAAAGTGCGTTGTACACATGTCCAGTTAGCACGGAACGGGTCGTGAGAAGGAAAGGGAAGAAGGAAATGAACATACAAAGAACCTGTAGAATGTCTCACAGCGCATAGAACAAAATATAATAATAACATACTTGACATAAAACAGGAGAGACAGTGCATAAGCTGAAAACCAGAACTAAACATCATAGCAACGGAAATCCAAAATACAGCTTATTACAACTTTCAAACTATCTCAAAGCAAAAGTAAGATAAAGGAGGTACACTACTAATGCCCAAGTAGCGACCACCAACGACACAGGGAGAATGTGTATATATATATCATACATGGAAGCCTCCTGCCCGCCTCCGAATCAGCTACTCGCGCATCACAAGCTAACCTGTCTCTAGTCTGCTCGTGTGAGAACCCAAAGTAATAAGAGGAGACATAAAACTCTGGGTCAGACATAAAGCCTGGTATGAGCGATAAGCATCTAAAGTGAACAATAACAGGTAGACTAAAACATACCTGAACCTGGACCTGCAACCAAAGAGTTAGCACTACATACTGTACAACACTCTAAGGTACCATATCAAACAGTGTAAGGATACGGAGGTGGGGGAAGGTGTGCATGTCATAGGGATGGCAAACAATCAAACATAGCATCCATCCTCACATCTCTCACTCAGTGCGTAAAGCATACAATATTCACCACTTCGATCACCCAACATACCTTGCTATGATCACTTTGCCCCATGAAGTCATAAATGGCTTCATTGCACTGATAACGTAGCCACAATCCTTTGCTATGTCCACTTTGCCCCATGGAGTCACAAGAACCCCACTGCACTGGCTCATAGCCTTACTAATCCTTACTATGTCCACTCTGCCCCATGGAGTCACAATGACCCCACTGCACTGGCTCATAGTCTTACTACGCATCACCTTCCCCCTCGGGTCATAATGACCCTACTGCACTGATAACGTAGTCTTGTTACCATCACTTTGCCCCTCAGGTCATGATGACCCTACTACACTGATAAGTAGCCCATCATCCATTTTCAGTGGTGAATCGAAGTTATGAACGTCGACAACTCCTTAGCACACGTCCCGCAGCAAAGTCCAACTAATGAAGTCCACTCATTGGTTCCTATCTGGATCCTGAGTCAATACCCTTCATTTGGACTACCTTTGCAACTCGGGTTATCAGTCTTCATCGGTTCGGTTTAGATCAGAATGCTCCTTCTTCACTGGATCGGGTCGGATCTCCATCACCCCTGGCCGATCGGGTCGGGTCTCCAGATTGCCACGGTTCGGATCGTCATCGCGGTCCTCTTTCTCTCTGCTTCGGATAGTGCTCCTCTCCTCGGTTCAGATCGGAATACCCCATACGGGTCGGATCGCGCTCCTCCAGCTCGTGGCTCCCCCCGGTTCGGATCGGCGTCTCATAGTGCATCGATTCGTGGATGCTGCTTTCCTCTAGTCGGATCGTGATGCGAAACACAAGTGGATCGGGTCGGGTAGCAGTTCGCGGTTGGTGCTCGTGGGCCTTGTACAGATGGTTCGGTTTGGAGGAGATGACTCGACTCGTGGTGATGTCCCACGATCCCATAGGGCGATCCGATCGACCCTCAATCCCCTATCCGATCCGAATCCCTGCACCTTGTCCAGCGAGTTGTTTACGCCCCTCGACGGCGTTTTCGACCATTCCAACTATTCT
>JASFAX010002145.1:0-47232 GCA_030737875.1 Allium sativum
ATGAAGAAGAAGATCACAAATGAACAGAATCAGAGTAAACACGAATCTCACAGTGGAACAATAAAATATATTATATCATAAGTCTTGAAATACAAATCTGAATTTGTATATATACATACCATATCAAAGTCTAACTCATATACATCACAGCGGAAAATAATCTCTAAATAACTAAAAGTGGAGCCTCCTGCTTCGAGCTCCTCCAAGTGAATCTGTAAAAGCCTAAACACTTGTCTACCCGTGCAAATTTTGGACACCCAAGAGTTTAGGGAAAAACAAACAAAATAAACTCTGGGTCAATCATGGGACTGGTGTGAGTACTTCAACCATATTTTTTAGCTTTGCAAATCCTTTGAAACAAGAGGATAATAGTAAGACCAGCCCACAAATAAACATGGATGGTTTTTACCTTACTATAACCCAAAATACTTTGATATCAAAACCCAGTGATATTATAATAATGTCTAATCAAGTAATATCCAAATAGCAGAATGCTTGCATCTCACGCTCTACATATATAGTATAAAATCAAAAACCGCAGGGCGCTTATTGGAGAATGGATTCCAACAGGCAAGGTATGGGATCACCTTCCGATCAGTGTAGTCTAGAGGGTATACACCAGGGTTCAACAAGAACGTCTTGCAACCCGGCCACACATGACTGCCCACTCATTTAGCATGAGTGTAGCAATATATTGTGACGTACAGTTGTTGGCTATCCAACCATAATCCTAAGATACAGAATCGAAAAGAAGAACAAATATGAATTTTCTCCAGATCGGTGATAATACACCCTGCTGGGTATGACCCAACTAGCCATGCTGCCCGCCCGATTTCTGTTATTTCCCGGTTGTGAGGCTAGAGGTTACGTCTATCCTTCAGAACATCTGGTCACCATTCACTTTGAATGCCACATCGTCATACCCGTCAATTCACTAATCGATTTCCAAAAATATCACGGGTATAAAAAGCTAAGAGGAACGAATTCCTCCGCCACCAGACGTAATACCTTTAAGAGATCAACCGTACGTGATTTATTAGGTATACTCTATCAGACACTCGTCCGTACAAGTTGTCCTGGGACTAGACAAACAAAAAGTACCATTCTAGAACAGAACGACCCTTGCATTTCACGTCGTCTTCCATTATCTTCAGTATAATCAGAGTCGTAGCGCCTATGCCTATACGGAGTGGTTTTTCGGATAATATATCCAAGTGGTCTCTCCGTATTGACAACGATAGTCAAAACAATTTGATAGTCGGTTATTTAACTATCGAAGTAAAACAAACATCCATTCAAATTTACACTAAGCTTCAAACAAATCACTGACCCTTTTTTTAACATTACTTTCCCAATTTTACATATTGAAACACCCCACATCCATTAAGGTCACTCACAAAGGGAATGCCTTAACTTCGGTGGAGGTTTATAAGTAAAAGTCACAGATAAAACACAAGACAGATATATAAACACACATATATATAAGCAGCGGAAAACAAACGGACTTTTATTTCATAAATACGTGTTCATACAAAACATTTCCATAATTGTCTCATAATAACTTCCCAAAATATTACATCATCATTTCTGTCTTGATTATTAAATAAAGAAGCATAAAACATAATAAAAACTTCATAAATCCCCATAGAACGTGTCCAAAAGCCATAGCCAAGGAAAGAGAGTCCAAAACCATACATCTACTATCTTGAAGCTTGCAAAGAGTCTGACTAAGCTGGGTTGTTTCCTCTCTGTGGACCGGGAGGGGGGGGAACGGAAGAAAAGAAGATGAAAGAAAAATAGAGTCAAACATAAAGCATGGTAAGTCTAGTGACTCTTCAGTATGAGAATAAGAAAAAGGGCATGATAGGTATAAACTGGAAATAGGAAAGTATCATAACTAAGATAAAGCAGTTTGAACAGAATATACTATCGCACCCCACACTATATCTCTGCACCTACTTGCATTGTCTCAACTGGCACCCCATGATCGGGGTGAAGTGATCCCATTTCTAAAGATCGACTCCTACTCGCAAAATCATATGTGTCATACGACCCCCAATTATTGTAGATACCTATGCTGGTCCCACCATGGGGTGTACCAAGTCCCATGGTGGCGGCCCAACACAATCCTAGAATGCATAGGTTATACTACTGGTGCCTAGTGCCCTGTTTGTCTGCTCCGAAGTGTGTGCACGCCCGCACTCCGTTAGTACCCACACTACTGCACCAACCACCGTCGCTTTTGACCGCTTACAATCAGCCCAGTAATCGTGCCCCACCCTGCCTAGTTTCAAGGTACTACGATACCTAATTGGGTTACTGCTGAAACGGGTCCCCGTTACTAGGGTTTTCTAGTCAAATACGTTAAGTGGTTAAGTGTCTGTATTTACCTAACCTCACCTATCAATTTAATTAACATGTTGAACTGGTTAAGTGTTTTAGTTAACTTAACCCTACAATCCTGACTTGTCTTCCCTTAACTTTAATTAGTTAAAGCACCGACCATTCACATTAGACAAATATTGCAACGGTTACTGGATGTGCCGGTCGGTTCCGGGCAGGTTTACACCGTAACTCAATCTAACCTCGGGTCCTTATTGGTCTCAATTCTTAACTTCTCGCATTGGATAGGTATTGTTGTGACTACTGGGCAGCCGGGCGGGTTCGGGCAGGTTTACATCACAACTCAATCCAACCTCGGGTTAAGCATACTTGTATTTTCTAAATTTACATATTTGTCTCTATTACTTGTTATATGTAAATTTGTTAACAATTAAACGTTGTGGCCCACTTTCCAAGTTCATCATTTTTGGTATAAGGATTTATACCATTTAAATGCCACCAATTTTTGTCAAGTTTCCTATAATTACGAATTTTTCCCAACGTTACTCCGTCTAATTATTAGGCTAACAATCTTAGCCTAATTTTTCGTCCGCATGATTTTTAACATATAATATTAGGCTAAAAACTTAGCCTAATTTAGCGTACACAAAATTGGCATAAATAAATTCATAAACATAAACATGACATAGGTGTAAACTTGGCATTTTTGGCATAGTCAATATGAATATCATAGGCGTGAACTTGCAACATAGGCTAAATCAACATACATATATGTGAATTTGCAACATAGGCTAAATCAACTTACATATATGTGGACTTGCTTTGAAATAGGGGTCTAACGAAATAGGTGTCACATGAATTAGCATATGATTTAGACAACATAAGCCTAAACATGTTTAGATCTAGGCATAACATCGAACATCACTAGCATATGACAAGAATGTGACATGTCCATAAAGTATGTATAATTTTATCATATGTGTGAACTAGATCAAATCATGTTTACTACTATAACATGAAACTTGTATCAAAATGGATCTTGGCATGGATCCAATTATGAACTTGCAACTTTTGTATAAACATATGAGCACGTATATGAATTTAATCATTTAGGCATAGAAGTTCTATTGTACAGCATATAACTTGTCATAATCACCTAAATATATAGGTGTAGATATGAACCAAATGACTTGTATGTGAATTTGAATAGATCCAACATCAACTAGATTATTCCACAAACATTCTAATGGATCCAACATCAACTCAATTATACCACAAACATCACAATACTATTCATAACACAATCATTGCAACACATATATATGAATTAACATCGTCGTTATACAATAGCACAATTCCATTTCCATTTTACATCGAATCAAATCTTAATTTTATACCCATCGGAAAAATCACTATACTTACAACAAACGACGAACTTGAATTTTGGATTCTGAGTTCTGAATTTGCAATGCTTTCCTTTGGGTAGATAAACGTTGTTTGACTCTTCGTTTTTACTTTAGTTTTGCTCGTCCCTAATCTTTCTTCAAGTGGAGGCTACTCTTGGCTTCCTTTCAGCAGCATGTCGGCTCTATCTCTATTTTATTTGTGTGAATTTAGGTTGAGACTAAGGTTGTTTATATAGGATTTCAAACTAATTAGAGCCGTCGATGAAGCTAGAGTTAATCAAGGCCATCCTTCTCAAGAGAAGCCAATAAGAAAGTGACAAGTCAGCCCTAGTGACACAGACAAGCCCCAGAAACCGAGCCAGGACCAGACCAAGCAGGTCAGGTCGACCAGGCAGGTCAACCTATAGGTCGACCCCCAGGTCGACTACATAGTCGACCTGGGTACCCATGTAACGACCCGGAATTTGTCGACTTTGGTTATCGCCATAAACTCAATGATGACTAACCAAACATCGAAAAATACCAGAATAGTTAATGAAAGAAATTAGAGGGTGAGAATAGATAAGATAGAAACTTAGAATAGAAGAAGAAGAACACAACATCAGAGTAACATGAACCTCACAGTGGAACGAATAACATATAAAATATTTCATAACTTTGAAATATACATCTGTAATTGAATATACATCATTGTCAAAGTACAACACTTACAACACAGCGGAATAATAATAGCTATACAATCCTGAAGCCTCCTGCTCCATCTCTTCAAGTATCTGTAAATCCCGACTACTTGACTACCCGTACAAAATTAGGCACCCAAGAGTTTAGGGAAAACAAAACAAAGTAAACTCCGGGTCAGTCATGGGACTGGTGTGAGTAAAACAGTTTAAAACAGTTGAACAAGAAAACGATGTCTCATAAGACCACACTGTATAACGGAACGGGTTTTTTCCCTTGTGAGATTCCAAAATATCTTTATATCAAAAACCCTTTGATATTATAATAATGTCTATCAACCACAATATAATAATCATCTAGCAGAAACGCTTTCATCTCACGTGCTACATATATAGTATACAATTAAAACCGCAAGCGCGTATTGGGTAATGGATTTCCAACTATGACAAGGTATGGAACCACCTTTCGCTAGTGTACCTCTTGAGAGGAATACACTGGGTTCAACAAGAACATCTTGCAACCTGGCCACACATGACCGACCACTCATTTCGCTTGAGTGTATCGAATGTATATCACCAACGGTTGAGATCAACAACCGTTTCTCGAATGGGACAGCATCAACAATAGATTTTTTTTGAGGTAAATGAAACTCTAGATCAGGTGATTATACACCCTAATAGGTGCAACCTACATAGCCATGCTACCTGCCCGATTTCTGTCATTTACCGGTTGATGAGGCTTGAGGTTACGCCTTATCATCACATCAAATTCACTTCGAATTCCACATTGTCAGATCCATCGAAAATCACTAATTGACGTCTACAACAGTACATTACGCGTTAGCTAAAGAAGTTTCCTTCTCCGCTTCCACTCTTGGTACGGTTGAAGAAATCAATGTACGTGACCTTTCTGGGATTACTCTGTCAGACATTCATCCATACAAGTCATCCAGGAACAGGATGAACCGAAGGCACTATTCAGTACATCCATCTTAGGCACTGTTATCTAAGACTTATACAATAGCCCTTGCACTTTACTTCGTCTTCAATTATCTTTGGCATATATGATTCTCAACGCTTATGCCAATACAGAGTGGTTCTTTGGATAATAATCCAACCGGTCTCTCCATATTAACAACGTTAAAATGGTCAAAAACTTCAATAGTCGGTGCGTTAACTACCAAAGAAAAACACGTGTGCAAACAACGATATTATTTCCAGATGGAAAGTTTATCAATCAATCATCAATCATATATATATATATATATATTCATATGTTCCTTATTTTCTATGTTTAGAAAATATATGTTATTAACACTGGAAAACATTTCAATTTGTTTATTTACATATCACTATCATTTCTCAACTATCAGTCCCTGACTGTAAACTAGTAGGAGAACAATTCTCTAAGTATAAACCCCGAAGGCCGAAACCAACATCAGATCGACACTTAGAAAACCATTCAATTTACTAATCTCTAGTCAGTTTCTAATTTTTCTTAACTCCATTTGATTTACTCTGTTCGATTAACTTCTTTTGAATAACTATGTTCAATTAACTTCTTTTGAATAACTATGTTCAATTGACTCCTTTTGAATAACTATGTTCAATTGACTCCTTTTTGATGACTCTATTTAATAACTCTAATCGACTAACTCTTTTCTATCTTGTAAATTTCCTTTTATAATCCTATTTATTTTCCCAATAAATATTCCTTTATTCTATTTATTTATCAAATAAATATTCTTTTATTCTATTTATTTATCAAATAAATATTCCTTTATTCTATTTATTTACTTTCTACGTAAATATCTTTCTTTATACTTCTATTTACTTCTTAAATAAATATCGTTTTACACTTCTATTTACTTGCTAAGTAAATAATCGTTTTATAAAATTCTTTGATTTTATAAATATTCCCTTTCTAAATATCTCCTATTTATAAATATTCCAATTTATAAATATTTTATTTTCAATATCACTTTGAAAATTCCCTTATCAACATTCCGGTATGTTATGGTATTCAACATATTAAATCACGATGATCAATATCGTCCAAACACATATAATTGACAACAGATTATATATCATATCATATATCATAATATATGAAAAACAGTAAAATAAATGTTGAGGAATCCAGTCGGATTCCTCCAACCCGTTTCCCTCCATCCACAGATGTTACACAATAACATCAACATCACTTTCAGTTCCATATGATATATTCTGTTAAACAGAATCAATATAGAAATTCAACTAACTGACTAGCAGTTCAATCAAACAGTCAACACACAGTCAATCAACCAATATTTAACAGTTCTGAAAATACAACATGAAAATATAAACTGTTCAGAGTTAGTGAGATTTACTCACATTGGCAGTTCATCGTTAAAGAACGATAAACTGTTTGTTTGATTTGAATCAAACAATTTATTTTGCCATAAATTCAGACGAGCTCCAATCCACTCCCAGTCAGTCCCATTGGGTAGTGTCCATGCATATGATCCCAACGGATCTAGTTTCGTCAGTTTCCGATAACATATGACAAAGATACGATAAATTAAAGTTATCACATTCTTTTATTTGAATTTAAATTTAAATAACTTAAGTTATATGTTAAACGGGCCTCACCCCTTTTCTCTCTCGCGGCCCAACCACCCTCTAAAGCCCATAACCGCTCATCCTTTCTTCCCCTCTTCAGAACACAACGCAAGATCGAACCCAAACCAAGCTGAAACATCAAAACTCATGGCCGCATATTTTAACAGAATTCAAACTCCCACTTCCCTATATTATATAATCAGCTTGATCCTTCCTTAATCACGTTTACACCCCTGAACCAAGCCGCTCCTTCCCCAGATATCATTCGCGTCCTCCTGCATCAAAACTAACCATTGTCGATGGATACAATCATCTCGTTCTTCCCTTAGAACCCACCGTAACACTCAAAGTTTGATCCAAACTCCTCCTCATTTGAACCTCCTCCTTCCCAACCAACAATGGTCGAACTCGCCCCCCATTATCATACCCCGACGTCAAGCCTTCTACGCCCAATCACAGTGACAGTCACATCACTTTTTGTCCCTAAAATCCACCAAGAAATCAACATAGGCGCGGTTCAATCCGCTCAATCCGAAAATAAACTCGAAATCGTGAACTAAAGCTTTGATCTTCCAATAGCTGGAACCCTAGCTCGCCTTGAGAAACTCCAGTGACGGAAATGGACGTCGCATCCCTCAATCAACATACCAGATTGAAGAGAAGCCTGATGTGAAGCTAAATATATTTATGTGGTGATTTATCAAGTTTTCCTTGAATTGATTTTTGATTTATGAAGGTGGATTTCCTTTGTTTTGAAGAAGATATACTGGCGGCTTGTTTCTTTGAACGTGAAAAAGTGAAATTAGGTTATAAGGATGGAAGTTAAGTCTTATTTATAGTGAGAAATGAGTTAGATATTTTGGTAGGATATTTTCTAGATATTTTTATTTATATCATTTTATTTTTGTTATGCCTTCTAAAAATCCGTGTGATCACACACGATATTCAAAAATCGCGAAAATGGTCATGTAGCTACAGTTTGACATTACGGTCCCAACGAAACTGGTTTCGTCGAATTCCAACTCCGTTTGCTCACACAACATATTTTAAAAGGTCCAGTTATTAACTGTTTTTCACATTAAAATCGCCCACGGTCACATACTGACTTCAAAAATCACGGAAATTTAAATCTAGCAATAATTTGACATTACGAACCCAACAAAATTTGTTTCGTCGAATTCCGAGGTGGTTTGCAAAACTGGCTATTTTTAAAGCTCTAAATAGCCCTTTTAAATATATAAATATATTTATAAACATTTAAATTAAATACAAATAAATTTATATTATCGTATATACTCACAGTGGAATACCATACAGCTCTCCTGGGATTTATAACTTGATATTTCAAATCCCGATTAAATCGATATTCGATTTAAAATGAAATTCCTTTTTAAAATATAAATAATTCCTTTATAAATTATAAAGGAATTCCACAGCGACTTTTCTAAAATTTGATTTGGACGTAAATCAAAATATACCCGACGAAATCCAGATTTTTCTCTTCCACTAGAAAGATATACTCCACCAGCTCCATACGTTTCTTGTTTCATAGAAATCCGCTTTAAAACGGCTTCTGTATATTCAGTTGAAGTTCGAATCGCCAATTTACGAACTGCAGCGCCATTTCAAGCTCGATTTTAATTATAATATAATTATACGTTCAAACTGTCGTTCAAATAATATATTCGTTATTTTAATTCAATTCTAAACTGAATTAAATATCACAGATGATCCAGTTCACACCATATCGCCATTTAAGCATATTCTGATTATTTTAGAGTTAAATAAATTATTTAATTTATTATTTTAATTAAATATTCACCATTATTTAATTCAATGACCATGAAATTCTTTTTATCACCTTTTAAATAATTAAATAAATTAATTATTATATCGCTGAAAATGCGGGTCACTACAACCCGGGTCGACTCCCAGGTCGACTACATAGTCGACCTGGGTCCTGGGCGGGAAAATTCAAGCCCAGCCTAGTTCTGGTCCAGTTTTTGAATTTCGAATTTGTTTATGGGCTGTTTGAATTTTAAATCGAATTCTGAAACTTCCGGAGGTCATAACTCTTTCATACGAAGTCCGATTTACGCAAACTCGGACTCTATCTCAAGCAGAATTCCAAGACGAATGCAATGGCATAACCCATTTCCCTTAATTCTATCATTTAGAATTAATTATACTTTAATTTGTTAATTTACTGTTAGCAGAAAATTCGGGGTGTTACATTCTCCCCTCCTTAAAGGATTTCGTCCCCGAAATCTTCAAGTCTGAAAGAACGTATATCCTAACATCCAATCGTCCATCTACTCAACCAACAAGCACAGGCGTCCATTGTCCTTAAAAGACTTCTAGTGCTTTATGATCATATGCATAGTGTGTGTATATGTCCTTATATAATGCAAAAATTGGGCGGTCCACTGATTCAGTTGACCTCCTTAATGTGAATCATGTAAGTGTCATGAATCCATTATGTATGAAAATTTTCCCTACTCATAATTCTACATGAGTGCGCAATCATTCATACAAATGCGACATCCATATGACAACATATCAAGTTTCAACCACATACAAATATGAATACATATATGCATATGCAATATGAAGTGACTGAGCTGATCTAAAACCTAGGTTGTGTGTGTATATGCATCCACAAGCAACCACTAGCAACCACTTGCAGCCATCAACCATAACATGTTTCAATTACATGTTTACATCCAAAGGGGTTTCTTCCCAAGGATAAAGGTAATATCGAGGAGATATACCTAAAAAGATAGATACAAGCACAACTTAAGGAAAAAAAGAAATCAAAGATGTACCCTAAAAAAGAAAAGGGTATACCGCGCGTATTCTCTCCTCAGTTTCCCAAGTCGCGTCTTCTTCGGCGTCGCTCCACTGAACTTTGACAAGCTTGACTTCGCGGTTGTGCAGATTTTTCACTTCAGTTCCTAAGATGCGGGTTGGAATTCTCCTCACAGTTGCTTTGCGTTCCACTTCGGCTTCATCTAGAATGCTTGGCTCCACCACTTCCACAGATTCAAGTAAACATTTCCGGAGATGAGAAACGTGAAAGACATTGTGAATTCCAGCCAACTTTTCGGGCAGCTCTACTCTATAAGCCATTTTCCCAATCTTCTTGATGATAGGGTACGGTCCTACGAATCTTGGTGCTAGCTTTCCGGCGGATCCAAAGCGAATGACGTTCCTTAAAGGTGATACCTTAAGGAAAACCCTGTCCCCAACCTCAAACTCAAGGTCGGACCTTCTTTTGTCTGCGTAGGATTTCTTTCTATCTTGGGCAGTCTTCATTCTCCTTCGTATCAGGTCCAATTTTTCTGAAGTCTCTCTAATCATGTCTGGCCCAAGTATAAGTTTGTCTGTAGAATCCCAAAAACAAGTCGGTGATCGGCACGGTCTTCCATATAGAGCTTCGAAAGGCGCCATGCTGATATTGGCTTGGTGGTTGTTGTTGTAGGCGAATTCCACTAAAGGAAGATGATCCTCCCATGTCCCTCCAAAGTCAAGAACGCACACTCTCAGAAGATCTTCTAATACTCTGTTCACCCTTTTCGTCTGACCATCAGTTTGGGGGTGATAGGCCGTGCTCAAGCATAACTGTGTGCCTACAGCTTCTTGCAGACTCTGCCAAAATTCACTTGTAAAGATAGGATCTCGGTCACTCACTATGCTGGAGGGTATTCCATGGAGTTGAACTATTTCCTTGAGATAAAGAGACGCTAGAGACGAGGCAGTCCTTATACTCTTGATGGGTATAAAGTGGGCGCTTTTTGTGAGCCTGTCCACTATTACCCAAATGCTAGTATTGCCCTTTCTTGACCTAGGCAACCCATCAATGAAGTCCATTGAAATGCTATCCCACTTCCATTGCGGGACTTCTAGATGATGAAGCAGTCCTCCAGGCTTCTTTTGTTCCGCCTTGACCTGTTGGCATATCACGCACTTAGAGACGAAATCTGCCACATCCTTTTTCATGCCGCTCCAGAAGAAAACTCTCTTTACGTCCTTGTACATCTTATCTCCACCTGGGTGTATTGTCATCTTGGAATGATGTGCTTCCTCGAGAACCATCTTTACTAAATCCCTTGCTTGTGGGACGCATAGTCTTCCATCTCGCCTTAGCCAACCCTTATCATTGATGGAGTACCTATTGAGGTGACTGGAAGTTTCACCCCTAATTAGTTTATTAATCACATCCACAAGCTGAGGGTCTTCACGTTGTGCGGCCCCTATTGAGTCTAAAAGAGTGGGCCGTACTTCTAGTGATGCCAACAAACCAGGTACAAAATCATAGGAGGGCCTAAAGTCAAAACTGGCTATATATTCCAAACTTTGCCTTTCTACAAAGAGAGGGCTTAAGGCCAGCTTCTTTCTACTCAAGGCATCTGCTACTACGTTGCCCTTGCCAGGAGTATAGGAAATCTCAAAGTCATATGAGGCAAGGAACTCCATCCACCTTTGCTGCGTCAAGTTAAGATCTTTCTGCAAGAAAAGATACTTCAACGATTTATGGTTAGTATATAATTCGAACTTCTCACCTAGGAGATAATGGCGCCAAGACTTAAGCGCAAAGACGATGGCGGCTAACTCAAGATCGTGGGTTTGGTAGTTCTTTTCATGAACTTTGTAATAACCCGGAAATTCTGAGCCAATTTAAAATTTTTATTTTGGCAATTTTAATGAATTTTGAATATTTAAAATGAATTATTTTAAATAATATCGACGAGAAATTTATTTCGAATAGAAATAGGACGTATATATTTATTTGAATCGTCATTAGAATATAAATGTTTATTTTTAATTATAAAAGGAATTGAAAATGGCGCGGTAGTTTGAAAATTCGATTTCTAATTTCAAATGAATGTACAGGATTCAAAATAAAACGGATTTTGGCGAAACCAAAAATATTAGAATCGAAATATCATAGCGGGGATAAAAAGTTATGTCCAGTTGAAAATTCAGAATAGTGGCTATGGAATTCTGGCCCTTAAAAATGGAAATTTTGCAAATGACCTCGGTTTTCGACGAAACCACCTTTGTTGGATCCACGATGTCAAGTTATTGCTAGATTCCAAAATTCGTAATTTTCTGAATCAATATGTGAGCGTGGCGAAGTAAAACGCGTTTGACCAGTTTCAGTTGGTTTTAATCGACCGGAAAATGGTCATTTTTCAAACGGTCTCAGAATTTTACAAAATTAGTTTTTATAGGACCGTATCGTCAATGCGATGCTAGAAAATATTTTTCGGGAATTTTTCTAGTTAGTATGTGGCCCCGGTAAAATAAAATGTGCGTTCAAATTCAATATATAGAGTTATATTTTGATTTTGACGAAAACTGATCGAAACGGTCGAATAAGCCTATGATACATATCCCATTGTGTTCATAATGGGGGTAATTAGCTATAAATGACAGTCGGTGGGTTCGATTTCGAGTTCGAAATTAAGAGTTGCTTTTTGAAATCAAATAATTAAATAATTAAAAAAAACCTCTATTATCTCTCAACCCCCCCGTTCAAAATCATTTCAAAATCCATCGAAGAAAAAAGAAAAGAAAAGGGGGGATCGCGATTCACAGCCTCTGCCCCCCCCCCCACCCGATTACTTCGCCGCCGCCTCAAGGTGGGGCGCCACCACCGCGACTCCTCCCCCCCCTCTCTTCCTCCTCCGTCCTTCTCCTCCTCTTCCTCCATCTCCTCCGTTTCCCCTCCCCCTCTTCCCAATCGACGCAGCCCCCCTCACAAAACCGCCCACCGCGAGAGCCACCTCCCTCGATCTGCCTACAACCTCTGACGCCGCCATGCCCCTTGTTTCCACAGTAAGATTTAATTATTTATTTACATTTTTATTTTTCTTCAGTTTTTGTTATCAAATGGTAATGAATAAAATCAGTTTTGTTTTAAAGTAAATGATAACGTTGTTTTTAAATTTCAGTTCTAAAGGTATGATTTTTATATGTGATATTAGCAAAGAAAGATAAGATTTTTATATAGTAGAAATAATAAAGATGCGATCTTTATATAGTAGAAATAATAAAGATGTGATCTTTATCGAAGTAGCAATGTAAAAATATGAATTTTATAGTGTAGAAAGAATAAAAATACGATTTTTATATTATATAGATAGTAAAAATTTGATCTTTATTTATGTAGTGTAATAAAAATTTGATTTTTATTATATATATGTTGAAATAAAAATGTGATTTTTATAGCGATGATATAAAAATTTGATCTTTATATTAGAAGTAGATATAAAAATATAATTTATATAGAGAGAAGCGTTGTAAATATATATAAAGTAGAAATAAAAATATGACTTTTATTACAAAGTTAGCGTGGTAAAAATATGATCTTTATTATATGAACACCGGTATAAAAATAGAATTTTTATCTATATAGTAGCGGTGTAAAAATGTGATTTTTGTCCATATAGAGTGATTATAAAAATGTGATTTTTATATACATAGCAACAATATAAAAATGTGATTTTTATATATGTATTGGCTACGGACAGTGAAAGTGACAAAAGGCGAGCACAATGAAGATTTCTACATAAGAAGAGTCGTGGGGTTTGGTTTAGCTAGTCGGTGAGAACTTCTCACTTTAAATCTTGTTTTCTAGTTAAAATATATAATAGGATGCAGACGGTGCTTAGCAGCACCCAACACCCGTCGTCCACAGACCATGGACGACTTGTATACTTGTTTGATGTGTTGTGAAGTTTGTTTGTGATTTTGATGTGAAATGGATAATAAAACATTCATGTGTTGAAACAAATTAATTATCGTTAAAAATATAATTTTTAACGTGAATGTGAATAAATAAATATTCATTTACAAACCGGACGGTTTGTTTATGTACACCTATTTGAAGTACGTTGATTGGGACGATAAATTTTACACGTCGCCCAACTGCATAAATAATATTCAGAGTTTGTGGATTGAAACCCCCACACGGGTGTTGGGATGATATTTTGCGTACAGGTATCCCAACTATTTAGTTGTATGTCGATCGATTGGTCGATAGACTGTGTGAGCGTTAATTATTTATATTTAATGCTTATGCAATTGTGTGGTGCACTTTGGATGATGGTTGATTATTTATCGTTGCTATTATATACATGTGTTGTATGGAATCCATATAATTAACATTATATGGTAATTGATTGGGCCTCATTCCAATTTGGAAAATAAAGAATATTCATGTGTTGAATAAAATATATATTCATGTGTTGAATAAAATATATATTCATGTGTTGAAAATATTCATGTGTTGAAAATATTCATGTGTTGAGTAAAATATTCTAACAGTAAAATTAACATCTTTATCATAATCTTAATAAAATATATTAAATAATAAAAATAGTCATGTGTTGACGATACTCATGTGTTGAGAATATTTATGTGTTAAAAGAAATATAGATTCATGTGTTGAATAGAATAAATATTCATTTGTTGAATAGTATAACGAAGTAATTGAAATATATAAAGCCGTATTGATTAGAGATGCGCCATTTTGACGTGAATGATGTTTATATCGATTATATTCGTTTTTGTAATGAATATAGAAAAAGAAGTGATTTCAAAATATAACGTTTTGAAAATATTATCATTTATATAGTAATGATATGAAATATTCAATTTTGATTCGAAATTGAATATGAAGTTGAAATCGTTTCGAAAACGAATTTAAATGATTTATAAAATACGTTTTGAATTGAAATCGACGAAATGTATATAATATATATATAATGGCCTGAATAGAACGCGCCGCGCCGCGGCAGTTCGCGAATTTCGACCATGGACTTCGAATTGACGTTGCGGGAGATCCGACCGTCGGATTCTCCTGAAACCGGAACCGTTGGGTTCGTATCGAAAAGAGCTTTCCAATGAATATTAGAAATTTGAAATCTAATGGTTGGATTTGGAATTATGTCCAAATCAAATTTGGAAAAGGTCGTTGTAAGTGCAGTTCGGTGGTCATTATTGAAAACCAACTGTACGGGCCTTGATAAAATTATTAAAAATATTAATGATTTGTGTAAATCATAATATATGAATTGGAAAGAACTGGGATGAAAAATTCAACATTTGAAAGGATAAAAATATATTTTTATCGAAATGAACTAGTTTTGAATTGGATTTGAAATGGTTTTGAAAATAATCATAATTTCCAATACGTGAATTGGAATGGATTTGAATCGAAATTATCTTTGGGATATTTCGATGTTGGATTTCGTGATTATACAGACATGGTTGTGGAAATTTGAATGATATATTTATATCGTTATTTCCAATACGATATTTGTTGGTTTCAGAATTTGATATTGAATATAAGCCGATATATTTTCTATTTAGAGCCTTGTATTTAATAACAAATGTGATTTTGGGTTCGTCATGAATGGTGTCTTAAACAACACTGTTCTTGAACCTAGTTTAGAAAAGAATAAATCTTTTAATTAAGATTTAATGAAAATGTACCAATTAAATGGTATTTAATTGGAATTGAATTTAATTGATTTTTGGGTTTATCGAGAGCGGTGTTTTAAATAACACATGTTCTTTAACCCGATTAACAATAGAATGTGATTTTCGATTTATCGTGAACCGTGTTTTAGATGACATTGGTTTTTTAACTCAGCTAAAAACAGGATATTGATTTTTGGGAAGATTAAAACTAGGTGGAGTTTTAATGAATCTTTAATTAGATTGAAATGATCGAGAAGGGAGTATCACCAGTTTTGCTCCAAAGCGATAGCTAAATCTTTAATTAGATTAGAACGTGAAATGATAATTAATATTTACCGATAACACCGTGGTGTTAGATATGGAGTATTACCAGTTTTGCTCCATGGGATGAATAGGTTGGGATTGGGAAATAAAATAAATAATTACTTCGGTGTGGTTCGCTAATCCCGACTAGTTTGGAAAACCTTAACACGGTTTGAAATGATATCCAAAGGAAGATTAAAGAATAAATTTAGAAGAAATTATCTTTGATAAAATTAATGGGAACCTTTCCCTAAGAATGTGAAAATTTGAATAAAACAATATTTTGAATTGGAATGAGGCGTATGTTGTGTTTGTGTAGCACTTGTTTATTATATACGCGGGTTATTCGGAAAGGCCGTGTTTATACCCATTCTGAATAACCGATTCGACGATAAGTCGAAGGTGAAGACGGTGGTTGAAGACCGGAAGTCTTCACATTGTTTAGTTGATTATTGATGATCTTGATTGGGTTGTACACCCAAGAGGAGGGAATCAGTTGGTGATCGTCCAGACGTACTTGTAGATCGATGGATATGCGAGGAAAGTGCCTCCGGTTTCGTTTAGACCCAGAACGAACTAGTAAATGGACTGTGTGCCTGACATGGGATTTTATTTCGTGTTAATTGATCTCTATTAAATATACATCTGTTTGGCGGAGGAGAATTTATTCTCTTGCTTAACGCCCTTCTCTGAAACGTACGAGCTCAGAGGTTGTATATCGATGGACATCAGTCGCATGGAGTGAATTGCCTGTGTGGCTTGCCCAAGTGGCAAATGATCAAGGCTTCTGTTGAAAAGCAAATTATTGTGGTTGATGATCAAAGCACGGCCGGTGTGGCGTAGCTTTGTGTATAGCATTAATTTGCGAGCCTAACACCTCGGTATGAGTCAAAAACGGGATAAGGACCCAAGGAGTGCACGACGTTTCTTTCTAGCTATGGGTGATGTCAGTGACCTACCAGCCCTGATATTTATATAATTTTTACCTGTGTGGTTGTTGGATGCGAGGCGCCTCAAATATATGGTCGATAACTGGCACTATGTGAGCTGACGTACAGACCATTATATAGGTCCTATAGGACCGGGAAACGTGTGTTCAGTAATTGCCAATCCTCAAAAGTAAGAGAGGACTGGCCTTGGAGGTTCCAAGGGATCGCTGTGTGTGGTCCTGAGACATTTGCTAGAGTGTCTCGAATCGGAGAGGTGCTTGCCCCTTACCTCGACTCATGATGGAATCTAATTTCCAATACGTGATAATTCGGTTTTATTTGTAGAACCTAGTATGGCGACATAGTAGAGTGTAGCTATGCCGCCTATGATTGATACTTATGATTGAAATTGTTTTAACACTATACACTTATAGTAATATCAAAATAATGTGTTTTTAAAACATATCAAGCATTCTTTGGCTATTATAAGGTAAAACCCTATCCTCGGGCTTGCGTTGCATTGTGTGATGGGACGTGGGTCTTATAATAGCTTCATTTTTCTTTATTTAGCATTGCGCTGTTTGTTTTATGCACTGGTATTCTTGGGAGGAAACCCATTCCGTATTATACGGCGTGGTCCCTTAATTTACCTAACTTTAAAACAAAGATTAATAACTGTTTTAGTTCTCACACCAGTCACATGACTGACCTGGAGTTTATTGTTTTAACCTAAACTCTGGGTGCCCTTATTTTCGACACGGGTAGCTAGTAGTTGGGTTTTGCAGATTTATATTCACAGGATCCTGGTTTACAGCTGGAACGATACTCGGAAAGCTCTGTATCCGTGTATTACTTTCAGTTGTGTTTTGTACTGTTTTCCTGCTGCTATGTAATTTATTGTAATCTATAATATTTATCGAATGTGTAATATTTATTCATACTCTATATATTCTTGTATTCTAATGGAATTGTTGTAATAAACTATGAAATGTTCATCTGTTTGCATTTTGATTCGTCTTGCCCTTAAAGAAATCCATGCTTTCCTTCATGGGGAAGTTCGGGCTGTTATAAACTTTCAATTGTCTTCCACCATAAGCTACCACCTTCCCTTCTTGCATCAGAACAACGCCTTGTCCCATACCACAGGCATCCGTGTATACTGTGAACATCTTGCTTCCATCGGGCAAAGTCAGAACTGAGGCCGTTGTAAGAGCCCTTTTTAAGCGTTGGAAAGCAATATCACAGTCCAAATCCCAAGCGAATGCTAGATTCTTCTTTGTTAGCCTTGTGAGTGGAGCTGAGATTTTTGCGAAATCTCTATTAACTTTCGGTAAAAACCGGCTAGCCCATGAAAGCTTCGGACTTCGGTTGCATTTCTTGGTGTCTTCCTATCTTGCATTGCCACCACTTTCGCGGGGTCCACAGCTAACCCCTCTTTGGACACTATATGTCCAAGAAACCACACTTCTTCTCTCCAAAAGTGGCACTTGGAGAATTTGGCTTTTAGCTGATGAACTCGAAGGATTTCCATGATCTCCTTCAGATGCTGAGCATGTTCTACCTCATTCTTTGAGAAGATCAAAATATCGTCTACGAAGACAACCACAAACTTGTTGAGGAATTCTCTGAACACCCTGCTCATTAGGTCTATGAAATATGCGGGTGCGTTTGTTAAGCCGAAAGGCATGACAAGCCACTCGAAGAAACCATCTGGGGTTCTGAACGCCGTTTTATCAATGCTATCTTCAGCTACCCTTAGCTAATGGAACCCAGTAGCCAGATCAAGTTGGGAGAAGACCGACGCACCTACAAGCTGATCAAACAAATCGTCTATTCGGGGAAGTGGGTGTCTATTCTTTTTAGTCAGCTTGTTTAGCTCCCTATAGTCCACACAAAGACGTAGTGAACCATCTGCTTTGGTGGCGAACACCACTGGAGCACCCCATTCCGAGATACTCCGCCTTATAAACCCCTTCTCGAGAAGCTCCTTAACTTGCTTACTGAGCTCCTTTCTCTCCTTTGGAGCCATGTGTCTGACAGGTAAAGCTACGAGCTTTGCATTATCAACAAGATATATGCGGAAGTCTATTTACCGCCTCGGAGGTAAGCCCTTTACCTCTTCAAAGACGTCCGGATATTTCCGGACCACTCTAACCGACTGCAAATTCTCAACAGGAGCATCAAGCGACTCTAGATAACTAAGCATAATAGCATTCAAGGGATTACAAGAAATTTCTAGAGTGTTACCGAGCCGAGTCAAGAGTCTAACCACTCTTTTCTCACAATCAAGAATGGCACCATTACTGGATAACTAGTCCATGCCTAAGATCAGTCCATATCCCGAGAAACCCAAAACAAAGGCACTACATCTAAATTCAACACTTAGAATAGAGATTTTCAAATCCAAACAAACCATTGGCAAATAAGCTGAGCCCCTAATTGGATTTGCAACAACCAAGGGATCTTCTACCATACTAGTGTCTAGGTGCAGAGATTCCACTAAAGCAGATGAAATAAAGGAATGTGATGCACCAGAATCAAAGAGAGTGCAAAATGGATGATCATAGAGATAAACTAAGCTTTCAACGGAAATATTTCTACCTCGTTCCTGCGGAGGTGCCACCAGCGCGTGAACCTGTCCCCCTGAGATGGATCCAGTCCTCTGTCCCTGCCCCCCGCTTCTTTGGGCAGTCCTTAGCCAAGTGTCCAGTCTCTCCACAATGGAAACAACCACCATTCATCTTTGCCTTCTTCTTCCTGCAGTCTTTTGCTATATATCCCACAATGCCACAGAAATTACACCTTCTCTTTTTGTGGGGTTTGTTGTTCTTCCCGCCTTTCTTGAAGTCCGTCTTCTTAGCCTATAAACCCTCTTTCTTTTCTTGAGGCACTTCCACCTTTGCCTCTTTCTTGCCTTTATCTTCCTCGTGTAGCAGCGCCATGTCCACAAAGCTTTCATAAGTCGCTCCCATGGGTATATGGGTCATAGCTAGGCTGTGTAGAGGCTCATTCAAACCTTTGACGAAGCAAAGGGCCTTCTTGTGTTGGGTGTTTACTAAATCCAGCCAAAATCTGGCCAGCTGATTAAACTGATTGACATACTCCCTGATCGTCATACTCCCTTGTTTAAGAGCTAGGAACTTCTCCATCTACAGGCTTCTTTCAGCTTGGGAGAGGAATTTCATCTCAAACCTCATCCTGAAATCCTCCAAAGTTTCTACTGGCCTCTCAGCATGGGTAACTTCCCACCAATAGGAAGCTTCATCTTTAAGCAACCACACTTTAGCTGTATCTTTTGCCTGTCGTCAACTTCGAAGATGTCAAACAAATCTTCGGTCTCCTTCAGCCAGTTCCTTGCTACCACAAAGGATTCAGTTCCATAAAAGTCCTTTCCACCCATAGCCTTGAAGTCTCTACACGTCTTAGCGAAAGTATTTCCACGAGGAGGAGGAGGAGGAGGAACCGCTGCCACTGTAGGAGAAGGAATGTCTGTTGGGCCCGCACCATTGGTCCTAGCCTTTAGGTACCTTCGGAACCAGCCAGTTATCGGTACTCCTTCTGGAAGGTTAAGATCTCCAGACATGCTGGAACAAAAAGGATAGTATTCAAGACAAAAGGATAGAGAGATAGTGCATATGGCTTTGGGGAATTATGCCTTTTAAAAACAACGCTTTTCCTTGAAAAAATATGCTTCTTTAAACTTCTTTTTGAAAATAGTTTCAAAAACCTTTATCTAATCTGGTAAATCTGTGCTCTGATACCAAGTGATACACCCCACCTCCATTAAGGTCACTCACAAAGGGAATGCCTTAACTTCGGTGGAGGTTTATAACTAAAAGTCACAGATAAAACACAAGACAGATATATAAACACATATATATAAGCAGCGGAAAACAAACGGACATTTATTTCATAAATTCGTGTTCAAACAAAACATTTCCATAATTGTCTCATAATAACTTCCCAAAATATTACATCATCATTTCTATCTTGATTATCAAATAAAGAAGCATAAAACATAATAAAAGCTGCATAAATCCCCATAGAACGTGTCCAAAAGCCATAGCCAAGGAAAGAGAGTCCAAAACCATACATCTACTATCTTGAAGCTTGCAAAGAGTCTGACTAAGCTGGGTTGTTTCCTCCCTGTGGACCTGGGGGGGGGGGGGGACGGAAGAAAAGAAGACGAAAGAAAAATAGAGTCAGACATAAAGCCTGGTAAGTCTAGTGACTCTTCAGTATGAGAATAAGAAAAAGGGCATGATAGGTATAAACTGGAAATAGGAAAGTATCATAACTAAGATAAAGCAGTTTGAACAGAATATACTATCGCACCCACACTATATCTCTGCACCTACTTGCATTGTCTCAACTGGCACCCCTGATCGGGGTGAAGTGATCCCCTTTTTAAAGATTGGCTCCTACTCGCAAAATCATATGTGTCATACGGCCCCCAATTATTGTAGATACCTATGCTGGTCCCAACATGGGGTGTATCTAGTCCCATGGTGGCGGCCCGACACAATCCTAGAATGCATAGGTTATACTACTGGTGCCCAGTGCCCTGTTTGTCTGCTCCGAAGTGTGTGCATGCCCGCACTCCGTTAGAACCCACACTGCTGCACCAACCGCCGTCGCTTTTGACCGCTTACAATCAGCCCAGTAATCGTGCCCCACCCTGCCTAGTTTCAGGGTACCTTGATACCTAATTGGGTTACTGCTGAAATGGGTCCCCGTTACTAGGGTTTTCTAGTCAAACATGTTAAGTGGTTAAGTGTCTGTATTTGCCTAATCCCACCCATCAGTTTAATTAACATGTTGAATTGGTTAAGTGTTTTAGTTAATTTAACTCTACCATCCTGACTTGTCTGTCCTTAACTTTAATTAGTTAAAGCACCGACCACTCACATTAGACAGATATTGCTACGGTTACTGGATGTGCCGGTCGGTTCCGGGCAGGTTTACACCGTAACTCAGCCTAACCTCGGGTCCTTATTGGGCTCAATGCTTAACCTCTCACATTGGATAGGTATTGTTGTGACTACTGGATAGCCGGGCGGGTCCGGGCAGGTTTACATCACAACTCAATCCAACTTCGGGTTAAGCATACTCGTATTTTCTGAATTTACATATTTGTCTCTATTACTTGTTATATGTAAATTTGTTAACAATTAAATGTTGTGGCCCACTTTCCAAGTTCATCATTTTTGGTATAAGGATTTATACCATTTAAATGCCACCAATTTATGTCAAGTTTCCTATAATTACCAATTTTTCCCAACGTTACCCCGTCTAATTATTAGGCTATCAATCTTAGCCTAATTTTTCGTCTGTATGATTTTAAACATATAATATTAGGCTAAAAACTTAGCCTAATTTAGCGTACACAAAATTGGCATAAAGAAATTCATAAACATGACATAGGTGTAAACTTGGCATTTTTGGCATAGTCAATATGAATATCATAGGTGTGAACTTGCAACATAGGCTAAATCAACATACATATATGTGAATTTGCAACAAAGGCTAAATCAACTTACTTATATGTGGACTTGCATTGAAATAGCGGTCTAACTAAATGGTGTCACATGAATTAGCATATGATTTAGACAACATAAGCCTAAACATGTTTAGATCTAGGCATAACATCGAACATCACTAGCATATAACAAGAATGTGACATGTCCAAAAAGTATGTATAATTTTATCATTTGTGTGAACTAGATCAAATCATGTTTACTACTATAACATGAAACTTGTATCAAAATGGATCTTAGCATGGATCCAATTATGAACTTGCAACTTTTGTATAAACATATGAGCACGCATATGAACTTAATCATTTAGGCATAGAAGTTCTATTGTACAGCATATAACTTGTCATAGTCACCTAAATATATATGTGTAGATATGAACCAAATGACTTGTATGTGAATTTGAATAGATCCAACATCAACTAGATTATCCACAAACATTCTACTGGATCCAACATCAACTCAATTATACCACAAACATCACAATACTATTCACAACACAATCATTGCAACACATAGATATGAATTAACATCATCGTTATACAATAGCACAATTCCATTTCCATTTTACATCGAATCAATTCTTAATTTTATTCCCATCAGAAAAATCACTATACTTACAACAAACGACGAACTTGAATTCTGGATTCTGAGTTCTGAATTTGCAATGCTTTCCATTGGGTAGATAAACATTGTTTGAATCTTTGTTTTTACTTTAGTTTTGCTCGTCCCTAATCTTTCTTCAAGTGGAGGCTACTCTTGGCTTCCTTCCAGCAGCATGACGGCTCTATCTCTATTTTATTTGTGTGAATTTAGGTTGAGACTAAGGTTGTTTATATAGGATTTCAAACTAATTAGAGCCGTCGATGAAGCCAGAGTTAATCAAGGCCATCTGTCTCAAGAGAAGCCAATCAGAAAGTGACAAGTCAGCCCTAGTGACACAGCCAAGCCCTAGAAATCGAGCCAGGACCAGACCAAGCAGGTCAGGTCAACCAGGCAGGTCAACCTGTAGGTCGACCCCCAGGTCGACTACATAGTCGACCTGGGTACCCAGGTCGACTCCCAGGTCGACTACATAGTCGACCTGGGTCCTGGGTGGGAAAATTCCCGCTTAGCCCAGTTCTGGTCCAGTTTTTGAATTTCGAATTTGTTTATGGGCTGTTTGAATTTTAAATCGAATTATGAAACTTCCGGAGGTCATAACTCTTTTCATTCGGAGTCCGATTTACACAAAATCGGACTCTATCTCAAGCAGAATTCCGAGACAAACGCAATGGCGTAACCCGTTTCCCTTAATTCTATCATTTAGAATTAATTATACTTTAATTTGTTAATTTACTGATAACAGAAAATTCGGGGTGTTACACATATCTTCCAAGATATTTTCCAAAACCCGTTTAGACCTTCACATTTCTTGGAAAACATTTCCAGTTATTATAAACCTTTATTCTCCCATATTCCAGACATATATATTGTTAATGTTCGAAAAACATTCTCATCCTTTTACATTTCTTATTTCTGGTATATTAGAAAATATACGTTATTTACATTGGAAAACATTTCCAATTTCCATTTTAACTACTTAATCTGCAAACATTTGCTTTTTAAAACCTTATTCACTTTGAAATGTGAACATTTATTTCTTATAGGAATCTGATTTCGTTTATCAAATAATTCTTTATTTAGATAATAATTACCATTATAACTTAATGTCGACCTCCTATTTGATTAAAATTCGTTTAGCCTTCCTTTATTTCAGAAATAACAATATATATTATTTGTTCAACAATCAAGTACCATTCCTTATATGATCCAGAACAATGTCGAATGACATGTTCTATAGACTCAATGTTTTTATCACATTCCCATATTTTAAAGAGTTCTCTTCAGTACTGGTAATATATATTAGATCTCAATTATTTACTTCTACTTCCAACTTCGTATAATTCATTTACACTTCTTTGGGATAGTGTTATATATAATAATGTGTTATATATAAGTGAATTTCAAACCTTTCTAGGGAATAGTGTTATATATAATAATCATGCTTAAGCTTGGTTAACAACGTTAAATTATCGATAATAGTGAAGTGTTTTATATAATATCCTCTTTTATAACTAATGCAATACGCTGTAATATTCCCCCTTTTATAATTAATGTCATACGCTGTCATATTCCCCTTTATAACTAATCTTGACATCTCTGTCCGTTACAAACTATACCATTCCTCAATAATAGTGAAGTCGTTCAAGTTGGGGTATTTTATTTACCTCTCAGACCTTGATCGACAACGTTCTTATCTTAGAATAGATATACGTCTGTAACTCTAAACTCTCTATTACTTATAGTATCCCTCAAACCGTATTTCTTGTTTTATTTGGAATATGGTTTTATAACACCATATTCATACTTCGAAATCTCTGTTATTTATGACTATTTATATTAAACATTAACTCTTCTCTTTAACTTCATTCCACAGTTCTATTTTTAACTTCTTTACCAAGATCCATTTGACGTTCTTTGTCTTTTGACGTTTTACTTTTATTTGAATCGTTATACTTAATTCAAGTAACTCAATATTGTAACACCCCACTTCCGTTAAGGTCACTCCAAAGGGAATGCCTTAACTTCGGTGGAACGTTATAAGTAAACAGAACAGAAATTTACAAGACAGATATGTAAAGTAGTTCTTGAAAAATTTATAACTTTATTACAGCAGAAACAGAAATAAGTTTGGTTACATCATAATACCAAAACCCAAATACACAAATATCAGTCTTATACAAAATCCTTCGGAATGCATAATTTTAAAGCCATAATCTCCAACAGAGAATGCCATAAATAGGTAGAATCAAAGCCAAGCAATAATTCAAGCACTTCTAGCACTTCAAGCAGATGGAACCTGAATCAAGCTCCTGTGTTTCCACACTGAGAACCTGGGGGGAACGGAAGAAAAGAGGCGAAACAAACTAGGTCAGACATAAATCTGGTGAGTCCAGTGACTTTCAGCATATAAACAGATTACAGTATCATGACATGTAAATAAAACTGGATAAGAGATAACCATAACAGGAGTAGAAGGTTAACAGAAGAGACATAATGATATAGGATAAACTAAGCTTCTTACTTGGTTTTCACTTCTCTGCACTAATACTAGTATAACCGAATCAGGTGTTGTCCTAGTATCTAAACAGAAAACAGAACAATCTCTTAAGAAACACGATGCTAGTAATGGGCCTTTACCACCCTAACAGAGACAGATGTACAAAAACAGAATGCTAGTAATGGGCCTTTACCACCCAAACAGAGACAGACGGTTACAGAAACAGAATGCTAGTAATGGGCCTTTACCACCCGAACAGAGACAGACGGCATAGAAACAGAAGCGGAAACGGAGTCAGAGATGGAAACAGAATATTCCCTACGGAAAAAGAATATTAGAATTAGGTGTACACTATTAATGGGCCTTTACCACCCCAACAGACGATACCACACAGAAACAGACAAGTGTTACCACCCCAACAGAAACAGACGGTACCCCAACAGAAACAGACAGAACTTAGTGTACCCTAAATTCTACCCCAAGCGATCGGCTCCCTAATACATAAATACCCTGTGTCGGCCCTACAGAAGGGTGTATCACTCCCTAAAGTGGCAACCTATAGACACAGACCTATTTACAGATGTCACGGTGTCTTACATCCTCAGAGTAGACCGGATCCATGCATGCACATGACCCGGTTGGAATGCTCCATCAACACCCATTGCCATTATCAGAGTGAACCTCTTACAATTAGTTCAGTAAGCGTGCCCTGGACCCCTACCTAGTGTTGGGTCATAATTTTGATACCAGAAAGGGTTACTGACTAATATGGGTCCCAAACAACAGATGACACAAGTAATTTCCCCTCCTAACCTTGTGTCCCCAGACTAACAGATTTCAGATTAACTTGCTTATAGATTTCAGATGTACAAAGTCCAGATTAACTAGTTCTCAGATCAGACATACAGGTCAACAAGTTTTCAGCCTAATGGATTAGATATACAAATCAACGGACTTACAGATTGTTTCACCTAACCTTGTATTGGGCCTATAGATTTTCAAACAGGTTTATTAGATTCATCAGCCCAGTTGATTTAACCATTTCCACCCAACACGTTTTAGGCATCATAATTACCTTAGATTTGCATTAATTAAATATTAATGCACATACCTCTCACATTAGGTCGGTAGCTTGTGGCCGCTGGATGTGCCGGGCGGTTCCGGGCAGACTTTTGCCACAAGCCAGACCTAACCTCGTGTCTAAGCATTTTTATGCCTACGACCTCTCACATTAGACTGACAGTTTGCGATTGCTGGTTAAGCTGGTTGGGTCCAGGCAGGCTTCTACCGCAAACAGAGTCTAACCTCGTGTCTCAGCATTCTTATTTTAGCTAAAGTATTCATTCACAGATTATGCTAATATCAGACTAATTATGCCAATTCAACAAATTAACTTCTTTACAAGTTACAACTAGATTATCCAAAGTTCTATTAACATGTTTTGCTCAATTTTAGATCGAGCCTACAGATTTTCATACCCCAAATTACCGTATTCAGTTTCAACAGATTTAACAGACTAGACAATTTAACATATTTAATCATCCCTTAAAATTCCATTGACATACCTCGCTTAATCATAAAATTAATCCTAATTTTACATGCTCAAATTATGGTCATAATTCACAATATAACATATGCCCCAAATTTCTAGTTAAATTTACATAGTATAGAATATTCTCCAAAAACCCCAAATCATGATATATAATATGAATTATGCCAAATTATAGCCTTTGATTTTAGTGTATGTCAAATATCCAAAAATCCCCATTTAGGCGTATTCACAATTAATAGTTATCCTATTTTAATATAGATCTTTCACGCCTAAATCATATATCCTTTTTCTTCCAAGTCATAGATCATCATTGAAAATATGCTCCCAAATCTAGATCTTAAATTACATGTATTATGTCCTCAAAATCAGATCATGCATCGTAACATGAATTATGCCCCCAAATTACAAGTCATATGTTGTCATACAATAATTCTCCTTCTTCCAAATCATAAACCGGCATATATAGTATGCCTAGATCTAGATCTTAGATTACAACATTTTGTGTTCTCCATTCAGTCACAAATTAGTTATGTCCAATTATGCATCATTCAATATTTTCCCCAAATTTAGCGTTCACGTGTCAATCTCTTATCAGATTTGGCTCAGGCTTGTGGTAGCCTAGCTATAGAATAGAAGGAAGGAAGAGATACAAAATAGTTACAATAAGATAGATCTACAAAGAAAAACAGATCGGATAAACAAGAATAAGATAGATCTACACAGAAAAACAGATCTGATAAACAGGAATATGCATAATCTCCAATTCAGATTTATAACCATGTCAAGATCATAATTAAATTTCATATCTAGAAAAAACTGTACTCACAAATTAGTGTTTAAGAAAGAGAAGAACGATTCTGGGATATGATTTTATGGAGTTGATTTAGCTTTCCATTGATGTAGGTGTTGATTTGTTATCTTTTAATCCTATTCAGATTGGAAGAAGAAGAACGTAACGACCCGCATTCTACGCATCATAGGATCGTAGAATATTTATTTCTCTCACATACGAATTCGTATGGTCATGTAACTTTAGGAGACGACTATTGGGGTCATTTCCCATGTTCGTGATTTTTGTCGATTTTTAAATGACCATTTTACCCCTAGTTGGTACTGTTTTGGCCATAACTTTTGACTAGAAAGGAATTTTGACCTGAAAACACTTCCATTGGCTCCGGATGATGGTTTACAATTCCGTAGAGTGGTTACATTAGCCAAACGGACTCACCGTTTGGGAGATATGGCTGAAACAAGTTTCAGATAGTGAAAAACAGCTTAATTGGGCTTAGCCGGGTGATTAACAGCTAGGCCCAATGGGGGATTTCGGGATTAGGGTTATGAGGAGGCTGAAATCAGTTGGAGAATGATCTTACTACCGAAATTGAAAGAACTAGAGTCATTTCACATTTGCCTCTAATATTGTTATTAGAGGCCAAAAATATTATTAAATTGCCTCTATGATTATGAGAGGCAATTTAAGAATGGCCCCAAAAAACAATGTCCCTAATAACAAATTGAGGCACTTAAGGTATTTGATTTGCCTCTATTAGAACACAATCCACGTAAGCATTACACCTATTGTACTAAAGGTGGCAAAAGTAAATGCCTCTAAAAGTTTCAACAAAGGCACTAGAAAATGCCTCTAATACCATGCACAAATATTACCTGAACGACACACACTTGATAATATCCTTAACAAAATGCTTATAATAAATCAAATATTAACTACAAGACAAATACAGTATATAATCATAATATATACATGCATGCAACACACTATTACATACAGGTTATATTCCAGCATGGATATAGACAGTTGCAAAAAAGAAATTTTAAGAAGATCCCAAAAAAATTGATATAACAAGTTACATTACATTGTTAATTCATCATAAAAAATGTAACAGATTCACTCACTTAAAAAAAATACACATTGCACTCATGACTTACTGATATATTAATACACATCCAAATGCGCTAACTGATATTCCTTCCAAAGGTAAACTTTTGCTCAAATCGAAGGAAACCTCTTAGCACCAACTAATAGTAGTTATGAGGAGGAGAAGGCTCTTGTATCCCGAACTCAAAGTGACATGCTTCGGCTTAACCAAATTTGCACAGAGCGGTTTTATGATGCCGGCTCAAACACAATACCAAACCAGACAGAAGAGATGGTGATCAAAAAACAATTCCTTAAAGCTCAACACATGATTCTTCAATATTTGTTAAACATGATGGAAACTTGTAAAGCAAAAGGATTTGTGAATGGCCTTATTTCGAAAGATGGACAAGTTGCCACTAGTTCATCTGAAAGTCTTCATAGTTGGTAGCAGGAAATCCATATCCATCAAACCGGGCCTATAGCCATAGCTGATTACTAATCTAGTCTTTCTGCTGCTAACGCTTGTGGAGAAAAGCCATACATCAATATCAAAGAAAGGCTGCAGGATATGACCGATACAACATTAGGAACACTGCTCTCAGCTTTAATGCAGCACTGCGTACCACCTTAAAGGTATCCTCTTGAAAAGGGGATCCCACCACATTGGTGGCCCGCAAAAAAGGTAACATGGCAGGCCGAGTTGGGGTTCCTTTCAGACTTAGGACAACCTCCTTACAAGGAACCTCATGATTTAAGAAAGATATGGAAGACTGCTATGCTCATTGCTGTCATCAGAAATATTTTGCCTAATACAGATAGGATACATCCAATTATCAAGCAATAGAAAGCACTTTAGAATAAAATGAATGCTAAACAGCTTCATGCTTGGTCATCTATGCTCGAGCAAATGGACCGTGAATGAGTGAAAGAGAACCTCAGTGCTCCTCTGCCCAGGTTGGACCATGAACGCGTGAGAGAGAACCTCAGTTCTCCTCTGCCTAGGTTCAAAAGTAATACTACTAGCAGTCATTTCTTAGCCAATATAACCCAAATGTTTCCCTGAATGATGCTGGGTATTATATTCAGAGATGATGATATAGTATTGATATTTGCAATAATTTCTATGGCCAGCCTGAACTCAATAGCAAAATGCAATTTTACCGATGATATTTCAGAATATGATGCTATAAACGAGTACCTAAGACTGAAATTTTAGCAACTTAGAAGACCCAAAAAAGCAGGTTACATGGTAGTGCAATGAATATAGAACTCAAATCAATACAACTTGGATTTAAACTAAGCTTAGTTAAATGTTTAATAACTTGGGAGTAGCATCTTTGCCTCAATGATTAATACCAGTTGTTAAAACTGGAGGGCATGTTACTGCTACATGGACGACAAATAATCCATTTATATCGCTTTAGATATTTATATTTTGATTATGCCTTAGTGGATTACCACAGTGAATTCAAATAAAATTTTGGTAAACATGTTGAGTTACATTAGCATACCAAGCAGTATGGGCTCTTCTGTTCAGCTATGTACGGGCCGAATAGTGCTAGAATGTCCTAGAAACTCATGAAGTTGAACCAATATCAAGTGGGTTGATTCTCAATGACCCGAATTATTACTGGCAGCAGTTGTTTATTATGTCCACTGCACACAATTATGACGGTAGAAGCGTATGTCAAATGTATTAAATGGAAAAAGGCGGTGTATCATTTTCTAACAAAATCTGTACTATTCCAAAACAAACAAATTCATTTTGAGAAAGTAGTAAAGCAAGGTAACATATAATATAGCAATGCAAATGTGTAAATGAGACAAAATATTACCTATAAAATGTAGGATGAGATGTACATTATCCGTATTGCCGAATGATTCGCCTAAGAAGGAGTTGGGTACGTCACTTATTGTAACACCCCGAAAATTCTATAACTGTGAAATTAACAAATTAAAGTATAATTAATTTCAGATCAAAGAACTAAGGGAAACGGGATACGCCATTGCGTTCGTCTCGGAAAAATACGCGAAATAGAGTCCGAGTTTTCGAAAAATGGAGTCCGTATGTGGAAGATATGGCCTTCGGAAGTTTTGAATTAAATTTAAAATTCAAACAGAATAAAATAATTAAAAAATCGGGCCCAATGGGCCAGGGCGGATAAACACCCGCCTAGGCCACCCAGGTCGACTGGGCTGTCGACCTGGGCTACCCATGTCGACAGGGCTGTCGACAGCCCTGTCGACAGGGGTATCGACCTGGTCGAGCCCAGCCAACCTGGCTGGCCAGGTCTGTGTTTGGCCGATTTTCTGTGGTCTGCTTTGTCATTAGGGCTAGGTGGCAAGTTTTAATTGGTCTCTCTATCGAATGAATGGCTACGATCAATCCAAGCAACATCAATGGTCCTAATCAGTTCCTAACCTCTATATAAACAACCCTAGACTAAACCCTAATCTATTCATTCAAAAATAAGAACATAGCCGCCATGTTGCTGAGGAACGACTAGGAGTAGCCACCAAATTGGAGAGAGGATTAGGAGGAAGATTCTAAAGCTTAAGGCAACCTAAACAAATCAATTCAACAAAGGAATTTGCGTCTTCAATCCCTAAATTAGAGAATTCATCACACCATTGTAAGTAGAGTATTACTTTGGTATGAATAAACAATTGTGTTGGTTTGTATGCTTGAATTGTGGCAATAAAGTAATCCATATTTGTGCGTTCTTATCGATTTGAAATATTATATACGTTTGGATATTCTTGAATTATGTTATTCAATTATAAAGAACTACATGCGGTAGTTCTATGCAAATATACATTTGGAATATTTCGCAAATTATGTAATCCATGTTGAAGCTACATGTATGTAGTTGATTTAAATTCATGCAAGTTTGGGGTTTGCTTCTATGCCACCATGATGTATATTTTTGTGCATAAATCATTTTGTAAGTAATTGGAACAAGTTTGGTTATTATCCATATGAAATTATGTTAAAAATTGGGCATCATGTATTAAGCCATGCTTTTGTACTAGAAAACCTATTTGCAAACTTATGAATATGGTTAGGCTTTGATTGACATTTGGCATAATTGAGATTCATGTTAAGTCTATATTTGCTTACTAGAATTATATGATGACATATGTGGTACATGGCTAGGTTAGGTTCAAAAAGTCCCTTTTTGTAAGTTTACATGACTAAAGTAAGAATCATGATTTCATGTTAGAAATATTTATGCCATGGTTATGTGAACAAATTTAACTATACTTATGCCATGCTTATGTTTGACATTATGCCATGTTTATGCTAGAAGTATTTATGCCATGCTTATGTTTGACATTATGCCATGCTTATGCTAGAAATATTTATGCCATGCTTATGTTTGACATTATGCCTAAATAAAAATATAAGTTCATGTGTCAATAATGATATCTCAATTACAAGTTCACATGCTTTGATTCATGTCACCTATGCTTTATGACCAAAGTATATGTCATTACTATGCAAGTACACCAGTTTCTATTTTGTATTCCCAACGTCATATTGCAAGTTCATGCGCTCACATTCCCCTCTTTGTGTATCACGCTTTGAGCCTCCCCTTTTCGCATGGCTAATTTGGGCTTTAGAAGGCTAAGCCCAAAATATATAAACGGACGTGTTAAACGAGGGAAAATAACGTTGGGTTAAAATTAATTAATGAATGAAAATATAAAATAGAAGGGCCCAAATTCAAGTATGGGTTGGGCCCATGATTGGTGTAACCTTTACACCATTAACTTAATAATGGGCCGCAAATATTTACATATAAGAAATAAAGAGGAATGACAAAATATGTAAATGTAGAACATACGATGTGTTTAACCCGAGGTTGGATTGAGTTGTGATGTAAACCTGCCCGGAACCGCCCGGCTGTCCAGTAGTCACAACAATACCTATCCAATGTGGGAGGTTGAACATGGAGCCCAGCAAGGACCCGAGGTTAGACTGAGTTGTGGCGTAAGACTGCCCGGAACCAACCGGCAACAGGCAGCCACAACAATACCTGTCTAATGTGAGAGGTCAGGGCCTTAATAAGACAATTAAGGCTGAGTCAGAATTGATAGGATTAAGTGAACTAAAGACTTAATCAAAATGGAACATGCTAAACAAAACGGACTGGTGGGGGTTAGGTTAGGAAACACTTAACCAACTTAGCATGTTGGCTAGAGATAGAAAACCTAGTAACGGGGGACCCTTTTCAGCAGTAACCCTAGAAGGTGTATCAGGATACCCTGAAACTAGGCGGGGTGGGGCACGATTACTGGGCTGATTGTAAGAGGTCAAATCGACGGCGGTGGTGTAGCAGTGTAGGTTCTAACGGAGTGCGGGCGTGCACACACTCCGGCGCAGAAAAATAAGGCACTGGACACCAGTAGCATACCTGTGCACTCTAAGGTTGTGTCAGGTTGCCACTATGGGACTTGATACACCCCATGGTGGGACCAGCATAGGTAACTACAACATCGGGGGCCGTAAGACACATGTAACAATGCGAGTAGGAGCCGATCATAATAGAATGGATCACATCACCCTGATTATGGGGTGCCAGTTGGGAACTAGTTTATATGGGTTTAGAGATTAACATGGGGTACGATAGTATATTCGAACCTAGATAACTTAACCAAGTTTATAGTGCATGCCCACTTCTTGTTTATACTTATCATACCCAGTTCTTTATTCATAGACAAAATAGTACTAGACTTACTCAGGCTTTATGTCTGACTCTACTTTTCTTTCGTCTTCTTTCTTCCGTTCCCCCCCCCCCCCAGGTCCTCAGGGAGGGAACACAGCAGCTTGATCAGCCTTGACATCCAGCTTGAAGAAGAGAAATGTATTGCTTGGACTTTCCTGTTTTGAACTATGGCTTTGGACAATCCACTATGGGGCTTTTGCAGTTTATCTATGTTTTATTTATGCTTCTTTAAATAATGTACTCAAGACAGATTATGAAAATGTTATGTTATGTTTTTGGGAAGGATGTAAGACAATTATGGTGATGTTTGGTAACACGTATTTGACTTTATGAAATAAAGTTTGTTGTTCTTCCGCTGTTTACAAATATGTGTTCCTATATCTGTCTTGTATATCTGTGACTTATACTTATAAACCTCCACCAAAATTAGGGCATTCCCTTTGAGAGTGACCCTAACGGAGGTGGGGTGTTTCACTTGGTATCAGAGCATAGGTTTACCAGATAAGATAAAAAGTTTTGAAAAAAAATTATTTTCAAAAAGGAAATTTAAAGAAGCATTTTTAAAAGAAAAATATTATTTTATTTTAAAAAGGCAAAGTCCACCCCCCAAAGCCATAGGAACTATCTCTTATCCTTCGTTTTGAATCTATCCTTTTTGTTTCAGCATGTCCCAAGAACTTAACTTGCCGGAAGGGGTGCCAATACCTGGTTGGTTTAGGCGGTTCTTAGAAGCAAGAGCCACTCAGCCAGGTCCTACCGTTCCTCCTCCCCCAGCTGAAGGAAATCATCCAGCCGCAGCGGCACCTTTTCCTCCACCTCCTCCTCGGGGAAACGCTTTTGCTAAGATATGTAAAGATTTTAAAGCTATGGGAGGAAGGGATTTCCATGGAACCGAGTCCTTCGTGGCAGCTAGGAATTGGCTGAAAGAAACGGAGGACCTATTCATCATCTTTGAGGTAGAAGATAGACAAAAAGTACAACTGGCAGTATGGCTATTGAAGGGCGAGGCTTCCTACTGGTGGGAAGTCACTAATGCTGAAAGACCAGTGGAGACATGGGAGGACTTTAGGGCAAGGTTTGAGACTAAATTTCTCTCAGATGCGGAAAGAAGTTTGCAGTTGGAAAAATTCTTATTTCTTAAGCAAGGGGACAAGACAGTCAGAGAGTATGTGAATCAGTTTGATGAGCTGGCTAGGTTTGGGCTTGACCTAGTCAACACCCCGCACAAGAAGGCTCTCCGTTTCGTCAAAGGGTTAAATGAGCCATTACACAGTTTGGCCATGACCCATATACCCATGGGAGCCACGTATGAAAGATTGGTGCAAATGGCATTGCTGAATGAAGAGGATAAGGGCAAGAAGAAAGAGGGTTTGCAGCCCAAGAAGACAGACTTTAAGAAGGGTGGAAAAGGCAACAAAGAGAAGAGGAAGTGCAATTTCTGTGGCAAAGTGGGGCACTTAGTAAAGGACTGCCGGAAAAAGAAGGCCAAGGAGAATGGTGGGTGCTTTTCTTGCGGTGAGACGGGCCACAGGGCTAAGGACTGCCCAAAGAAACGAGGACAGGGGCAGAGGGCTGGATCCACCCCAGGGGCACAGGTCCATGTGCTAGAAGCGCCACCTCTGCAACAGCGAGGTATAAATACTTCTGTAGAAAGTGTAGTTTATCTTTATGATCACCCCGTTCGCACTTTATTTGATTCTGGCGCATCACACTCCTTTATCTCGTCTGCTTTAGTAGAATCTCTGCACCTAAAAACTAGTATGGTAGAGGACCCCTTAATTGTTTCAAACCCAATTGGGGGCCCAGCTCATTTGTCTATGATCTGTTTGGATTTGAAAATTTCTATTCTAAGAGTAGAATTTCAATGTAGCGCCTTTGTTTTGGGCTTTTCGGGTTATGGTTTGATTTTGGGTATGGATTGGCTATCCAGTAATGGGGCCGTCCTTGATTGTGAGAAAAGGGTTGTTAGGCTCCTAACCCAGCTCGGTAATACTTTGGAAATTTCTTGTAATCCCTCGTATGCGGTTATGCTTAGTTATCTTGAATCGCTAGATGCCTCTGTTGAAAATTTGCATTCAGTTAGAGTGGTCCGGGAATATCTGGATGTCTTCGAAGAGGTGAAGGGCTTGCCTCCGAAGCGGGAAATAGACTTCCGCATATATCTTGTAGATAATGCAAAGCCCGTTGCGTTGCCCGTTAGACATATGGCTCCACGAGAAAGGAAAGAGCTCAGTAAACAGATTAAAGAGCTTCTAGAAAAGGGGTTCATTAGGAGGAGCATTTCAGAATGGGGCGCTCCAGTGGTGTTCGCTACAAAGGCGGATGGTTCACTCCGTCTATGTGTTGACTATAGGGAGCTCAACAAGCTAACGAAAAAGAATAGGCACCCACTCCCTAGAATTGACGATTTATTTGACCAGCTTGTAGGAGCGTCTGTTTTCTCCCAACTCGATTTAGCAACCGGTTTTCATCAGCTAAGGGTGGCTGAAGATAGCATCGATAAAACGGCGTTCAGAACCCCAGACGGCTTCTTTGAATGGTTTGTCATGCCTTTCGGCTTGACAAATGAACCTGCTTACTTCGTGGACCTAATGAGTAGGGTATTTAGAGATTTCCTCAACAAATTCGTAGTGGTCTTCGTAGATGATATCCTTATCTTCTCAAAGAGTGAAGAGGAACATGCTCAACACTTAAGGGCAATCATGGAAACTTTGCGGGTCCATCAACTAAAAGCCAAATTCTCCAAATGCCACTTTTGGAGAGAAGAAGTGAGGTTCTTTGGGCACATAGTATCCAAACAAGAGTTAGCAGTGGACCCTGCTAAGGTAGTGGCGGTACAGGATTGGAAGACACCAAGGAATGCAACTGAGGTCCGAAGCTTTCTAGGACTAGCAGGTTTCTATCGAAAGTTTATAAGGGATTTTGCAAAAATCTCAGCTCCGCTCACGAAGTTGACTAAGAAGAATCTAGTGTTCAATTGGAATTTGGATTGCGAATTTGCTTTCCAACGACTAAAAAGGGCTCTCACAACAGCCCCAGTTTTGACGCTGCCAGATGGGAGCAAGATGTTCACTGTTTATACGGATGCATGTAGGACAGGGCTAGGCGCCGTCTTAATGCAAGAAGGAAGGGTAGTAGCTTATGGCGGGAGGCAGTTGAAAGTGCATGAAAAGAACTACCCAACCCACGATCTTGAGTTAGCCGCCATCGTCTTTGCACTCAAGTCTTGGCGACACTATCTCCTAGGTGAGAAGTTCGAACTTTACACTGACCATAAATCGTTGAAATATCTTTTCTCGCAGAAGGATCTTAACTTGAGGCAACAAAGATGGATGGAGTTTCTTGCCTCGTACGATTTCGAAATCTCCTACACTCCGGGCAAAGGCAACGTAGTGGCAGACGCGTTGAGCCGAAAGAAATTGACCCTAAGCCCGTTGTTTGTTGAAAGACAAAGCCTAGAGTTTATAGCCAGCTTCGACTTTAGGCCTTCCTCCGATTTCGTACCGGGCTTGCTTGCATCTCTCGAAGTGCGCCCAACTTTAGTAGATTCAGTAGGGGCAGCACAACGCGAAGACCCTCGGCTTGTGGAAATAATTGATAGGCTAATTAGGGTTGAGATTTCAAGTCACCTCAACAGATACTCCATCGACGATAGGGGTTTGCTAAGGCGAGACGGAAGACTATGCGTCCCACAACAAAAGATTTAATAAAGAAGGTTCTCGAGGAAGCGCATCATTCCAAGATGACGATACACCCAGGCGGAGATAAAATGTATAAAGATATAAAAAGGACTTTCTTCTGGAACGGCATGAAGAAGGACGTGGCAGAGTTCGTTTCTAAGTGTATGGTGTGCCAACAGGTTAAGGCGGAACAGAAAAAGCCTGGCGGACTGCTACATCCTCTGGAGGTCCCGCAGTGGAAGTGGGATAGCATCTCAATGGACTTCATCGATGGGCTGCCTAGGTCTAGGAGAGGCAACACTAGCATTTGGGTAATAGTGGATAGGCTTACTAAAAGCGCCCACTTTTTACCTGTCAAAAGTAAAAGAACTGCCTCATCCCTAGCATCACTTTACCTAAAGGAAATCATTCGACTCCATGGAATACCATCTAGCATTGTTAGTGACCGAGACCCCATCTTCACCAGCGAGTTTTGGCGGAGTCTGCAAGAAGCAGTAGGAACGCAGTTATGCTTGAGCACAGCCTATCATCCCCAAACCGACGGCCAAACAGAGAGAGTGAACAGAGTTTTGGAAGACCTTCTAAGACTATGCGTCCTTGACTTCGGAGGGACATGGGAAGACCACCTCCCTTTGGTGGAATTTGCCTACAACAACAGCTATCAAGCAACCATCGGAATGGCGCCCTTCGAAGCTTTATATGGAAGACCGTGCCGATCGCCCACTTGTTGGTGGGAGTCCACGGATAAGCTCATACTTGGACCAGATATGATCCGAGAGACCTCAGAGAAAGTAGACTTAATACGAAGAAGGATGAAGACGGCCCAAGACAGACAAAAGTCCTATGCCGACAAGAGGAGGACCGACCTTGAATTTGAAGTTGGAGACAGAGTTTTTCTCAAGGTATCACCACTAAGAAACGTTGTTCGTTTTGGAACCACAGGAAAACTGGCACCAAGGTTCGTAGGGCCATTCCCTATCATCGAGAAAATTGGGAAAATGGCCTATAGATTAGAGCTACCCGAGAAGTTGGCTGGAGTCCACAACGTTTTTCACGTTTCACATCTCCGAAAATGTCTACATGAGTATGCTGAAGTGGTAGAGCCAAATATCCTCGAAGAGGCCGAAGTGGAACGCGAAGCAACCATAAGAAGAGTTCCAACCCGCATCTTAGGGACGGAAGTGAAGAAGCTACGCAACCGCGAAGTCAAGCTCGTCTAAGTTCAGTGGAGCGACGCCGAGGGAGACGCGACTTGGGAAACTGAAGCTAGTATCCGCACTGCCTACCCTTTTCTGTTCGAGGGTACATCCTTGATCTTTCATTTTCCTTAAGTTGCGCTTTTATCTATCTTTTTAGGTATATTTCCTCGACCGTATCTTTTAGGTAGAAACCCTTTGGATGGAAACATGTAGTTGAAACATGTTATGGATGATGGTTGCTAGTGGTTGCAAGTGATTGCTAGTGGTTGCTCGTGGTTGCATATACACACACAATCTAGGTTTTAGATCGGCTCAGTCACTTCATATTGCATATGCATATATGTTTGCATTCGTATATGGTTGAACTTTAATGTGTTGTCATATGGATGTTGCATTTGTAATGAATGATTGTGCACTCATGTAGAATCATGAATAGGAAAATTTGCATACATAATGGATTCATGGCACCTACATAATTCGCATTAAGGAGGTCAACTGAATCAGTAGACCGCCTGATTTTGCATTAGATAAGTACATGTACACACACACACTACGCATATGATCATGAAGCATTAGAAATCTTTTAAGGACAATGGATGCTCGTGTTTGATGGATGAGTAGATGGATGATTGGATGTTAGGATATACATTTTCCTACACTTGAAGATTTCGGGGACGAAATCCTTTTAAGTGGGGGAGGATGTAACACCCCGAAAATTCTATAACTGTGAAATTAACAAATTAAAGTATAATTAATTTCAGATCAAAGAACTAAGTGAAACGGGATACGCCATTGCGTTCGTCTCGGAAAAATACGCGAAATAGAGTCCGAGTTTTCGAAAAATGGAGTCCGTATGTGGAAGATATGGCCTTCGGAAGTTTTGAATTAAATTTAAAATTCAAACAGAATAAAATAATTAAAAAATCGGGCCCAATGGGCCAGGGCGGATAAACACCCGCCTAGGCCACCCAGGTCGACTGGGCTGTCGACCTGGGCTACCCATGTCGACAGGGCTGTCGACAGCCCTGTCGACAGGGGTATCGACCTGGTCGAGCCCAACCAACCTGGCTGGCCAGGTCTGTGTTTGGCCGATTTTCTGTGGTCTGCTTTGTCATTAGGGCTAGGTGGCAAGTTTTAATTGGTCTCCCTATCGAATGAATGGCTACGATCAATCCAAGCAACATCAATGGTCCTAATCAGTTCCTAACCTCTATATAAACAACCCTAGACTAAACCCTAATCTATTCATTCAAAAATAAGAACATAGCCGCCATGTTGCTGAGGAACGACTAGGAGTAGCCACCAAATTGGAGAGAGGATTAGGAGGAAGATTCTAAAGCTTAAGGCAACCTAAACAAATCAATTCAACAAAGGAATTTGCGTCTTCAATCCCTAAATTAGAGAATTCATCACACCATTGTAAGTAGAGTATTACTTTGGTATGAATAAACAATTGTGTTGGTTTGTATGCTTGAATTGTGGCAATAAAGTAATCCATATTTGTGCGTTCTTATCGATTTGAAATATTATATACGTTTGGATATTCTTGAATTATGTTATTCAATTATAAAGAACTACATGCGGTAGTTCTATGCAAATATACGTTTGGAATATTTCACAAATTATGTAATCCATGTTGAAGCTACATGTATGTAGTTGATTTAAATTCATGCAAGTTTGGGGTTTGCTTCTATGCCACCATGATGTATATTTTTGTGCATAAATCATTTTGTAAGTAATTGGAACAAGTTTGGTTATTATCCATATGAAATTATGTTAAAAATTGGGCATCATGTATTAAGCCATGCTTTTGTACTAGAAAACCTATTTGCAAACTTATGAATATGGTTAGGCTATGATTGACATTTGGCATAATTGAGATTCATGTTAAGTCTATATTTGCTTACTAGAATTATATGATGACATATGTGGTACATGGCTAGGTTAGGTTCAAAAAGTCCCTTTTTGTAAGTTTACATGACTAAAGTAAGAATCATGATTTCATGTTAGAAATATTTATGCCATGGTTATGTGAACAAATTTAACTATACTTATGCCATGCTTATGTTTGACATTATGCCATGTTTATGCTAGAAGTATTTATGCCATGCTTATGTTTGACATTATGCCATGCTTATGCTAGAAATATTTATGCCATGCTTATGTTTGACATTATGCCTAAATAAAAATATAGGTTCATGTGTCAATAATGATATCTCAATTACAAGTTCACATGCTTTGATTCATGTCACCTATGCTTTATGACCAAAGTATATGTCATTACTATGCAAGTACACCAGTTTCTATTTTGTATTCCCAACGTCATATTGCAAGTTCATGCGCTCACATTCCCCTCTTTGTGTATCATGCTTTGAGCCTCCCCTTTTCGCATGGCTAATTTGGGCTTTAGAAGGCTAAGCCCAAAATATATAAACGGACGTGTTAAACGAGGGAAAATAACGTTGGGTTAAAATTAATTAATGAATGAAAATATAAAATAGAAGGGCCCAAATTCAAGTATGGGTTGGGCCCATGATTGGTGTAACCTTTACACCATTAACTTAATAATGGGCCGCAAATATTTACATATAAGAAATAAAGAGGAATGACAAAATATGTAAATGTAGAACATACGATGTGTTTAACCCGAGGTTGGATTGAGTTGTGATGTAAACCTGCCCGGAACCGCCCGGCTGTCCAGTAGTCACAACAATACCTATCCAATGTGGGAGGTTGAACATGGAGCCCAGCAAGGACCCGAGGTTAGACTGAGTTGTGGCGTAAGACTGCCCGGAACCAACCGGCAACAGGCAGCCACAACAATACCTGTCTAATGTGAGAGGTCAGGGCCTTAATAAGACAATTAAGGCTGAGTCAGAATTGATAGGATTAAGTGAACTAAAGACTTAATCAAAATGGAACATGCTAAACAAAACGGACTGGTGGGGGTTAGGTTAGGAAGCACTTAACCAACTTAGCATGTTGGCTAGAGATAGAAAACCTAGTAACGGGGGACCCTTTTCAGCAGTAACCCTAGAAGGTGTATCAGGATACCCTGAAACTAGGCGGGGTGGAGCACGATTACTGGGCTGATTGTAAGAGGTCAAATCGACGGCGGTGGTGTAGCAGTGTAGGTTCTAACGGAGTGCGGGCGTGCACACACTCCGGCGCAGAAAAATAAGGCACTGGACACCAGTAGCATACCTGTGCACTCTAAGGTTGTGTCGGGTTGCCACTATAGGACTTGATACACCCCATGGTGGGACCAGCATAGGTAACTACAACATCGGGGGCCGTAAGACACATGTAACTATGCGAGTAGGAGCCGATCATCATAGAATGGATCACATCACCCTGATTATGGGGTGCCAGTTGGGAACTAGTTTATATGGGTTCAGAGATTAACATGGGGTATGATAGTATATTCGACCCTAGATAACTTAACCAAGTTTATAGTGCATGCCCACTTCTTGTTTATACTTATCATACCCAGTTCTTTATTCATAGACAAAATAGTACTAGACTTACTCAGGCTTTATGTCTGACTCTACTTTTCTTTCGTCTTCTTTCTTCCGTTTCCCCCCCCCCCCAAGGTCCTCAGGGAGGGAACACAGCAGCTTGATCAGCCTTGACATCCAGCTTGAAGAAGAGAAATGTATTGCTTGGACTTTCCTGTTTTGAACTATGGCTTTGGACAATCCACTATGGGGCTTTTGCAGTTTATCTATGTTTTATTTATGCTTCTTTAAATAATGTACTCAAGACAGATTATGAAAATGTTATGTTATGTTTTTGGGAAGGATGTAAGACAATTATGGTGATGTTTGGTAACACGTATTTGACTTTATGAAATAAAGTTTGTTGTTCTTCCGCTGTTTACAAATATGTGTTCCTATATCTGTCTTGTATATCTGTGACTTATACTTATAAACCTCCACCAAAATTAGGGCATTCCCTTTGAGAGTGACCCTAACGGAGGTGGGGTGTTTCACTTATTGTCCTACAAATACTTCCAAAGAAAAAGCTAAGAAAAGAGCATGTATTGTGCATTTTTTGCATGATCAGAAATCGTTTTCTATATATGTCTATATTAATGAATTCAGTCCGAAACCAAAAATGTCTTAACAAACCATAATACCCCAAGAGATTCTGCAACTCAAATTATAACAAAGATGTTGGGAGTGTGCAGTTATTTAATTTTTTGTTTTTAATTTTAATTTTTCTTCTAAGATCAGTTTGTTTTATAAAAAAACAGATTAAAAAGAGGTTTACATAATTCACCCTAATAAGGACTATAGTAGGAATGGAAAATACAACCGGTCTGCAACCAAATGCATATACGAATAATTTAACTATTCATTCTATAGTTGAATATGCCAGAACGTTTTTTGAAATTTATTATTCACTTTAACATGGTGATTTTACAAACATGTGATTTGTTTGTTAATACAGGGTTTTTTTTCATTGAAAGAATAATACTGTGTACATTCTACCTCATTATCTATGGTTGATTCTTAGTAACATATAAAAGGATTGAATTCTAAAACATAGATGTTAGAAGTTCACAAAATACTTAAAACATTATGTATCATAAAAGCACATTTTTTATTGCTCTACGCCTTTTTGTCCTATAAAATTTTGTACTTTAGAGCTTTTTATCTTGTGCTTTGTTACCATTTGTGCCTTGAATTCCCAAAAAAAAAAAACACATTATGTACATCCTGTTTTTTTTTTTTTTTTTTTTTGCATCAAAGCGAGCAGCTTGACAGCACTATCCATACCAATAGGTACAGTCTTACACTTCAATATGATGTTTCTATTGCATTTAATACTATATCTTTCTCAATATTTCTTTGTCGTTCCAATATTTCATTTATTCGTATCAGACATTATGACCACAAAAAGCTTAAAACTACAAGAGGAAAGACCTATATGAACAAATTTATTTGCAAAAGTGAATGATATACATGTAAAATTCTATCATTTGTTATACCCGTATGAAATAATTTGTTACTATGTCGTATTAACCTTATTTTGGGTGGCATTACTATTTGTATCCAAACGCCTTGTTTCTTTCTCTTGTTTTGTTAAGTACCTTCTTCTACCAATTTCTAGAGGGAATTTCAGGATGTACATGCTTATATGATAAAAGATCTGACATCAAAGGTAAATAGTGTAGTTTTTGCAGAAAAATGTTATTTTAAAGGACCATTTATATGAAAATTTTCAAGCGGTTTTATTTATTTATGATGATTTGCTTTGTTTAGTAAAATATATATTGTTGAGTTTTATGCTTAAATCCCATCTTTTAAGAAATAAATATCACAATAATTTTTTATACACTGATGAGTGTGCTAAACAGAGAGGGAGGGAGCGTAGGTAGGAAAGGGGGAGTAGGGTTGGGGTGGGGCGTATGTGCCTTTGAAAGAGTTATGCAGACCATATGTAAGATAGATAAATGTAGTTACAAAGAGCATATGCAACCAAAAAAAGGCTGGTCGAAACTCTTAAGTATATGATAAATGTGATTAAGCTTATGTTAACGGTAAAATATTTACCAAAAATGAGTCGTAGGACTTGTGAGAACAATAAATAAGTGAATGAATCATATGTGCTCCGACACCAAATTTTGGTACAAGGCATAAAGTTGAAAATTGAAGATATTCATCATAAAACCAACAATGTATGAAACCATATATTACCTAACAGACCAGCAACATGTTTCTCAAACTTGTATGTTGGTAGAAATGTAATTAAACTTCATGCATTCTTTAAAATACTTTTCCTGCTTTCATTTCTGCTCGAAGTTGATCCTTTTTCCCGTAGACAATCAAAACATCTTTGAGAAACCATGTCTCTATCCTCATCATAAATAATGCTATGCAATCTGTAATTGATATCACCCATAAATACAACCAAATCTACTTCGGATAAGTCAGGCTTTCCACCATCAGAGTTACATGTTGGTGCTTAAAATAAATAATACATCAGTGTAGTATATTATCGACAAACCAAACAAAACAGAAATATGCAAAATTAAATTTGCAGGGAATGCTTTATACAAGCATATGTTGCAACCCCAATTAGATGGAACAGAAGACGCCGCAGCAGCTGCATGACGATGTCGATATGTCATAAGTACAAAAAATGAGACTCAAATATTCAATAATATCCACCAAAAATAATTTGTAAGAGTGTATATCTTTTTTTCTGTTACCATTATATAAATAGACTAAACATCCTATTTTGAAAGATTATTTCTACATTACATATAGAAAATATCTTGATGGTTACATTCCAGATGTATCATGCCTAAAAATATTAGGTGATAGTTATTTTCTGTTGTCAAGTCATCATGTACCCACAAATATTTTACTGAATAATGTAGACTGGACTGGATGTATTTATCGTCCAACTGACCATAAATAGCCCAAGTGCCCAACAGCTGAGTTACACAAGAGCAACAACAAAAATGTACGTGGAAAGTAAAAGACATGCACAATATTGGTAATTTTACCAGACGGAGGTTGAATCCCATGTGAAGGCCTAGAGAAAGACATGGTCCAATATATATGATCATAGTCATCATTTCTCTTGTATGTATAAAACAACTATCACTAAATAATGTTTCATTCTCATTTTTGTCCATGACATTATTTTCCTCAAGGCTATACCAACATTAATCATCAAATGCATTTGAATTGTTCTAGCTACTCTCACCCATTACATAATCCGGGGACCCAGGTCAGTCGCATATTTATCTCTTTATGTTACAAATTTTTGGCTCAAAGATATTATAATTTTGGTAGGGTACTACATGTTATTTTGCTCAATTTCTTCATAATCGATTACAGTCAGAATTGAAACAAAATGAAAATAAGTTGAACAACCACAGTGCACAATTACTGTCTTTTTTCCTTCTTTTGTTGAACTCCAGTGGACAATATAACAATATGTAGCAAAGAGAACAATTGTATAAAGAAGAATATGCTAATGCCTATTCTATAAGTCCTCTTATATGTAATGTCAACCAAACTGATTGAATCAAACAATAAGACATCTTTATTATAGAATATTTTCAATATATGTACATTTTTTAGAGGAAAAAAAAACTATTAGCAATGGTATCTAAGGTTCAATAAATTATTCGACATACTAATGAAAAATCACACACAATTCTTTTTATCAATAGTTTGTTTTTAATTGTCTTCTGAAGCTCAAATAAATTAACTAAACTGAAATCAAAGATATGTGCTTGTTTGAACATTAAAACATACAACTTATGTGCAATTAGTTTCGAATAGAAATTCTTATGCAAACATAGACAAAAGGGGAATAATAAAGACTAACAATTGAAAATATGAGTTGACAATGAAGAAAAGTGCAATTATGACTATTTACGTTCAGGATGCTAGACCACTATTGTTTAATTGGAAATGTTTTCTTCCTCAATTTCAACGAGCAAGAAGCATAAAGAGATAAAGAAATAGAACAACACAAACAACAAACTAAGCAGAAAATATAAAATAAAATTGAAGATATGCATCTAAGTTGCTTGAATGTAAACAATTTCTTCAAAAATTACTCCGGTTAGGGTTTATACAATATTGAAATCATGATATCACACGAATACTTACCATTGTTGTTCGATTAAATGGGAGAATTCCGTTGAATCGCAAAAAGATTTCTGACTTTGCTGGAACGATTAATGACTTTTTAGATGATAGAATTAGAATTAATTTCTCAGAAGATGGACTCGAAGAAAGAAAAAGAATAAAGTAGCTTAGCGGTAATCTAAAACTTTACCGCCATATGTAGCAAAAATGGATAAATAACAAGGGCATTTATTTTTGCCCTGGTAGGCACTAGTAGAGGCCAGAATAAATTTTTCCTTTGATTGTTTACAGGTGCGTTTCTAAATGCCCTAATAGGTAATTAGTAAAGACTAATGGCGATTATGCCTCTAATGAGGTATCATTGGAGGCCGAACTTTAAAAACGCCTCTAGTTTGATGCCCCTAATATCCTTAAAATTGGTTTATCCTCATTTTCCAGCCGCCACTTTCATTCTTGAACCCTAACAATGGCCGCCAACATCTAGAAACATCCCCAAACCACTTTCTAATCAAGTTTTGGCTTATTCTACATCAAATTAAGGAGAGAAAACACGAAAGCAAGGTTAAAGCTGCTGTTAAACATCAGTATTCACCCAAATCAGTGAGGATTCAGTTTTGAGAATTTTATTTGTGGCCAAGGTGAGTAATTTGCATAGTTTTTGCACTAATTACGGTTAATTAAGGGTAATTAGTAAAGATTAGTGAATTTGTACACTAATAAATTCTGGAAAAATACCTATAAATTCGAAAATAATATTTTATGCCCCTGGTAGAAATTTAGTTTAATTTGGTTAACTTTTGTTAACCCTAGGATTAGTTTTGCTTAAACATGCTTAAGGGAAAATATGGGGTTTTGGGTATATTTGATCCATTTTGACATGTAAATTCATTGTTTTGGTGTTTGTGGTTAGTTTGCTATGTTGCTATGACAGTTTGGGATGATTTGTGGTTAATTAGAATGGTTAGATTGGTTGAAAACGTCGTAGAATGGCATAAAACACTTGCTGGAAAAGTTTCAGGAAATAGTGCAGGTTTTCGGATCAGATCGGAGGAATGGGCTCGGATCGGATAAGTGAACTGGGCAAGGGATTCGATCGGATTGGAACTCAGCACTTGAGAGACCTGGCAAAAAGGAAGGCCATGCTAATTGAACTGGGATCGGATCGGCTAAAGGAGGGGGATCGGATCGGA
>JASFAX010002146.1:0-47229 GCA_030737875.1 Allium sativum
CCTCATTTACAACTTTCTCGTCTCAAGGTTCCGACCTTCGGATTTCTCAAGCCCGATGATATTGGCTCTCTTGGTTTTCTCAATTAAGGATATTAGGGCTCTGGCCCCATGATGTTTTACCTTTTGGTTTTATGAAATTTAAATGGTGGGGTCGACCTACCCATGCACGGGAGAAACTATAATCCCTAAGTAGGCTCTTGGTTCGACAACACACCATCTGGTTATCAATAAAATGAATTTCCTAAAATTCCTTGGTCGTTTTACCAATGTAATGCCGCCTTGAACCCATTTACAGCATTCGGCTGATCTTGCCTCGTTTAAGATCGCCTCGGATAAACCCGGTTGGCCTTGCCTCGTTCAAGGTCGCCTCAGCAGATTTTGCCTTGTTTAAGATCGCCTCGGATAAACTGGGTTGGCCTTGCCTCGTTCAAGGCCGCTTCAGCTGGCCTTGCCTTGTTCAACGTCGCCTCGGCTGATCTTGCCTCATTTAAGATCGCCTCGGATAAAATCGGTTGGCCTTGCCTCGTTCAAGGTCACCTCGGCTGATCTTGACTCGTTTAAGATCGCCTCGGATAAACTTGGTTGGCCTTGCCTCATTCAAGGTCGCCTCGGCTGATCTTGCCTCATTTAAGATCGCCTCGGGTAAACTCGGTTGGCCTTGCCTCGTTCAAGGTCACCTCGGCTGATCTTGCCTCATTTAAGATCGCCTCGGATAAACTCGGTTTGCCTTGCCTTGTTAAAGGTCGCCTCGGCTGATCTTGCCTCGTTTAAGATCGCCTCGGATAAACTCGGTTGGCCTTGCCTCGTTCAAGGTCGCCTCGGCTGATCTTGCCTCGTTTAAGATTGCCTCAGATAAACTCGGTTGGCCATGACTCGTTCAAGGTCGCCTTCGCTGATCTTGCCTCATTTAAGATTGCCTCGGATAAACTCGGTTGGCCTTGCCTCGTTCAAGGTCGCCTCGGCTGATCTTGCCTCGTTTAAGATCGCCTCGGATAAACTCAGTTGGCCTTGCCTCGTTCAAGGTCGCCTTGGCTGATCTTGCCTCGTTTAAGGTCGCCACGGTTAAAATCGGTTGGCCTTGCCTCGTTCAAGGTCGCCTTGGATGATCTTGCCTCGTTTAAGATCGCCTCGGATAAACTCGGTTGGCCTTGCCTCGTTCAAGGTCGCCTCGGCTGATCTTGCCTCGTTTAAGATCGCCTCGGATAAACTCGGTTGGCCTTGCCTCGTTCAAGGTCGCCTCTGCTGATCTTGCCTCGTTTAAGATTGCCTCGGATAAAATCGGTTGGCCTTGCCTCAATCAAGGTCTCCTCGGCTGATCTTGCCTCTTTTAAGATCGCCTCGGATAAACTAGGTTGGCCTTGCCTCGTTCAAGGCCGCCTCAGCTGATCTTGCCTCGTTTAAGATCGCCACGGATAAACACGGTTTGCATTGCCTCGTTCAAGGTCGCCTCGGCTGATCTTGCCTCGTTTAAGATCGCCTCGGATAAACTCGGTTGGCCTTGCCTCGGTCAAGGTCGCCTCGGCTGATCTTGTCTCGTTTAAGATCGCCTCAGATAAATTCGGTTGATCTTGCCTCGTTTAAGATCGCCTCGTATAAACTCAGTTGGCCTTGGCTCGTTCAACATCGCCTCGGCTAATCTTGCCTCGTTTAAGATCACCTCGGATAAACTATGTTTGCCTTGCCTCGTTCAAGGTCGCCTCGGCTGATCTTGCCTCGTTTAAGATCCCTTCGAATAAAATCGGCTGATCTTGCCTCGTTTAAGATCACCTCGGATAAACTCAGTTGGCCTTGCCTCGTTCAAGGCCGCCTCGGCTGATCTTTCCTCGTTTAAGATCGCCTCGGATAAACTCGTCTGATCTTGCCTCGTTTAAGATCGCCTCGGATAAACTCGGTTGGCCTTGCCTCATTCAAGGTCGCCTCGGCTGATCTTGCCTCATTTAAGATCACCTCGGATAAACTCGGTTGGCCCTGCCTCGTTCAAGGCCGGCTCGGCTGATCTTGCTTCATTTGAGGTCTCTCTGACCCTACTTGCCAAGGTCATCTCGCTCAGGCGAGATCTCCTTGAATGCTACCTGCCAGGGTCATCTCGCTCATGTGAGATTTCCTTAATTGCTACTTGCCAAGGCAATCTCTCTAATGTGAGATCTCCTTGAATGCAGTCTACAAAATGAATAAGATGACCTATGGAAGCCTTGACGACAACACGGCAAGGCCGCTCACATATATTTGTGTATATACCTTTCATATGCAGGTTACAGGGATCCTCCACTGTCTTGGATACTCTGGCTGTTTCGGATTTCTATTAATAGAAGGTTCCTCTCCTTAATACGATCCTAAGCGATCGTGATCTTCCACTAATATGGTCCTAGAGATCATGGATTTCTAGCTCATCAGCTTTGGTTTTCTAGATAATACGATCTGGCGTGGTCGTGGCTCTCCCATCTTATAAACGTAGAAGCTCGCTCCGGACTTCTCCTAGCTTTGGTTTCTGGATATCTTTTCTCCTCGCAAAACAAATCCTCCTTGAAAACCAAGCAAGATATGTTTTAAGGGAAAGTGTTGACATGCTTTTTTGTCAAAGCTATCACATGCTAAGTATTAGGCGAATGACATGCTCAAGCGTCAAAAAGCACAAAGCAGTTGGGTCAAAGTCGCATCGCAAACAAATGGAAACCCGAAGCCTCTATCAGATGGCCCCTGTCGGGCCCAATGGATTCTTAGTCAAGTCATCATCCGAGCCGAAGGCGAGTCATGCTCCGAGCCGAAGGCGAGCCGTCCAGCGGGTCGGGGCGCATAATCAGTGGGGGTCTGGGGCCCCATAGTCCCTGGGCACTGCCCGATTCATCCGATTTTCTCCATGCCAAAAGCTCAGATTCCTTCACTTCGAACCAGAAGAATCGTGGATTCCTTCCTTTCACATTCAGAGACTTCGACTCCCTCGACAGCAGGATTTTCGCCTCATCCGCTATCAATTTTGCACCTCACCAATGGGGTCGAGATTTCGCACCCCACCAGTGGGGTCGAAATTTCGAACCTACCTGTGGGGTCGAAATTTCGGACCCCACCAGTGGGTTCGAAATTTTGAACCCCCTGGTGGGTTCGAAATTCGACCCCCGGGCAGGGGTGCGAAATTTCGAACCCGCACCAAGAGGTGCGAATTTCCTGCACATGGCTCGTTATGGGTGCGAAAATTACTGTTGTGGGCCCCGCTGCTCACCTACTCCCACCTAACCTCCTTCCTATAAATACCCCAAGCCTTGGCCTTCAAATGGATCTTTCTACCTTGGAATTTTTGGACCTTAAGAGCTCCAAAAACTCATTAATGGCTTCCAACACCTCTAACATGGCCATAGGAGATGAGATAAGTAATTAAAACATGACATGCATGTTTTCCTTCAACCCTTGAGCCCTAGCAAGCCTTGCTACACTGCCTCTAGACCTCTTGGACATTAAAGTTACCTTGCCCATAGTTGAACAAGTCAACGATTTACAACGAAGAAGAAGAAGGACAATTCATTCAAAGTTCATCATACATACAGCTTTGTACACAAATATTGGAACATCTTTGCAATCGGTCAAAGATATGATGAATGAGAATTATAAAGTGGACGTAGGCGTGTCGAACCACTATAAAAGCTGTGTCTCCTCGCATTTATATTGTTTAATGCTTCTTTTGATAATTGTTTACACTCACACATTGGGTGTTGGCGTGCGTCAATTTTGCTCGTCAACAAACACCAATTCAACCAAAACCCGAGATGCAAAGGAAGTCCAAGTGGGAAATTATCACTCAGGATCTAGATGGGAACCAACGAGTTAACTCTAGAGTTGGGCTTTGCTATGGGACGTATGCAAAGGTGTTATCGATACTTATAACTTTGGTTCACCGTTGATAGAGGGGGCATGTAGACGAACCAGAGCCAGAGGATGTATGGACTGGTTAGCCATAGCCAAGAGAGGAAAGTTTGGACTGGGGAGGGTTATTGACTATAAACCAGAAGGGCATGGTCATAGCAATAATTGTATGGAGTCCAGAAGGGTATGGACCCATCATGGCCCCAATGGATTTAGTGATCAAAGTGGTGGATATGGTATGCTTTACGCATTGAGTGAGAGATGTGAGGATGATTGCTATGTTTGATGTTTGCTATCACCATGACACACACACTCCCATTTTACACTCTATGTTAGTGTTTACCTTAGAGTATTGTACATCTTGTTGTGCTAACTCTTTGGTTGCAGTTCCAGGTTCAGGTATGATTATTTATACCTGTTACTGCTTTATTTTGCGGCCATCGCTCGTACCAGACTTTTGTCTGACCAAGTGTTTTATGTCTATTCTTATTACTCTGGATGCTCCTAAACGAGCCGACTAGAGACATGTTAAGTGGTATGCACGAGTAGCTGTCCGGAGACAAGCAGAGGCGTCCACATACTATTTACATAAATTCTCCCTGTGTTGTTGTTGGTCACTACTTTGGGCATTAGTAGTGTACATTTTCTATTTTGCTTTAGAGACAGTATTTTGAAGTTGTAATAATGATGGTTTGGATCATAAGTTATATTTTGGATTCCGCTGTTATAATGGTTTCGTTTTCAGCTTATGCACTGTCTCGCCTATTTTATGTCAAGTTATGTTATTATTATATTTTATTCCATACGCTTTGAGATATATACTACAGGTTCTTTGGTGATTCATAATTTTAAATCCTTTTCTTTTTGACGACTGTCCCATGCCAGTCGGGCATTAGCACAACGCATTTAGGGGAAATGTCAGTGGTTCGGGGTGGGCCATCACACCAGTTTCCAAACTCGAATCAACGGACTCCACCAAATGTCGTCCTCATGCTCTTCACGATGAGATCACCAACGTACTGTGGGGTAAGAAAGAATTGGCCAGAAACCCAAACTCAACATATTTCAACTCTTAATCGCTTAAAGCCCATTTTTTAATATAATTTGGCCCACAACTAATTCATCACCAAAACAAATTTAAGTCGAGTAAGAAGACGAAGAAAAATAGAAACGAAAATCGAATTACGTTCTCTCACGAGTCCTAATTTAACTAATTCCTCTGATCGTTTAACCTATGATCTGGTACCACATGTAACACCCCACACTTTTTAGAGCCTAAATTTCGACAAAAATTGAAACCCGGTCCAAGCATGGAGTGTGTAAATTTGGTACATTCAAATAAATGAGCATGCGCATAATAAGAGTACGATAAGATAACTCATAGTTGAAACAAAATAGAATAGTGTAACAACCCGAATTCCGACAAACCATTTTTTTTTTCAAAATTCTAATCTATCGAAACTCGTGTTGGCTTGCTCCGGTATCCTGCAGAAAAGATAGAGACATAAAATATGTCAGAGCTCAGAAAATATCTCACAGTGGAATGGATAAGATATAATATAATCAAAGTATAGCCTTGCCATATTAATAATACTGGCTAACTAACATCCAAAGCTATCATGTCTCTGCCACAAATCTAACTTGCGAGTATGTTATGAGGAGGGGGTCAGAACACAAGTTCTGGTGAATGGATTTAAACTATACACTTTGGATAATCCTACATATGTCGTTCAATCACATTTTCTAATTTATTAGGTTACTTGGGTTAACAACACTCAAGGCTTACACACACGTCGTACCGCTTTACTTCCCATGGATTAACCTAATACAGTATATATGTAGCTACCCCCTCCCCAATATTGAGGTACACCTTATGGTACCCCACTCGCACGGTCCCCACTGTAATGCCATAGAAATGAACTCAGTTTTTCATCCTACGCCACAGTGACGTACGGATCTCTACATAAAATGTTACATTCCGCATATATCTGTCATTACTATGCTATGTAAGCGTATGGATTGCCACCTTCGATCGAATCAGATTCCATACCAGAGTAATGCCCTCAAGTCTACGGTACACGACCCAGAGCAGACGTGCATGTACCTAAACTTTCCCACGTACGTATCGTAAATCGTATTCGATGCCTTAACCGCACATAATGTGCACCGAGATCCGTAGCAGGACTATACAAGAAACACAGAACTCGGTCGGAAGCTTTTCCATATCTGTACAGGCCCGTCTTTAAGGGCCTCAAAATATAGATATCCGTCGGTTCTGTTTTTCATGGTGGTTATGGCCCCACCTCAGCCCCTCCCTCAACTAGTAAAGACTACAAGAGCTAAGCGACTTTCCCCTAACAAACAATCTAAACATCTAGGTTGTGTCTCCTCTCAACCACTGTACCTCGATAGTGAAAGGTGAATGGTCTATTGGGTTTAGCTCTAATCTTTTCGCATCCCACTGGTTGCCGATGACGGGTACCCAACGATCTATATCTTTGTTGGTCCTGACCTCTGCCTCCCCGTTGAGGCGACCACCGAATCACTATAGTGTCACCATGTCACAACATTATGACTGCAAAGCTACTTTTGCAGTTAAGTCCCACCCACCTGGTAGTAACGCGCAGATCCAACCTCTGTGAGCACAGCCTAAACATCTTCCATCACACAGAGGACTACCAGGAGCACCTTACATATCTCAGGAAGCCGCGTGCTTCCCCTTCCAGTCCTTCGGAGCCGACAGAATAATCAGATGAACGTGTGCTCCCCTCGTGCCTCATGACACCACGATGATCTACCTCGTTGGGTTATTCACCCTCAAATGTGTAGACTGGTCCAAGCGCCTCATTTTAATATGTTATTAGACCCTATGTCTAAACATTCCTTTATGCGCTTGCTTTACCTCATTAGGTTTCCATTTAACTTGGTTATTCACATTCACATTGCTTCTTATTCAAGTTACCAAGTTCCTCTTGCTTATTAATTTTGGTCTGATAACTTAACCCATTTAAGCCCATTAATAAACCCACAACATGTTATTCTTTAGATTGTGATCCAAGGTCTGTAATCCATAATCCCTTTATATTCTTGTTGATTTCAAAGTTACAATAACATGTTCTACTTAATATGTAATTAAGTATATCTCCATTTACATGTTTTCTATTTAACATGTTAGTTATTATTTGTGATTAAATATGACTTATTTCATTTCATAAGTTTGCCTCACTCTTTCATGTTTAATCATAATTCCCTCTTATACTGTCAATACAACTTATCGTTGTTTACTTATTAACTTAGTTCTCTCAACTAAGGTTCAATAATAAGTCTCTTTTCCATTTATTACAACCTATGTTATAATTTTCCCTTGTCCCTAGGACAAGCCTTAACATGTTATTGTTATCAGCATATATCATATTTCCCAGTTTTCAAATTACTTAATTTATAATTAATTACAACTTCTTGCATTCCATAAATTTCCCCCATTTGATGATTACTTAATTTACAATTAAGTACCATTTTTCTCATTACACAAGTTATCTCATTTTCTTACTAGTTTATTATAACCTAAGTTATAATATCCACTTGTCCCTAGGACAAGTTTACCTACTATATAACATTCTCATTAATGTAATTTATTTATAATAGGCTATTATCATTCCCTATTCATTCCAGTTCCTTTTACTACTGTGTCTTTCATTCAATTCCATTTATTTCCATTAATTACAATTAATGCCATTTATCAGTCCTGCTATTTACATATACATATACATATACATATACATATATATATATATATATATATATATATTCATGCACTAGACCTTTAACACATTAAGCCTATACTTGTGGATGCTGGATTTGTTAGGCGGTTTCGAGTAGATTTCTACCACAAGTTGGCTTAACCTCGTGTCTTAGCACCACTACATCTTTTATTTATGCACTTAGAGCCCTGACATTAGATTTACCACTTGTGAATGTTGGAGATATCGGGCGGTTCTGGGAAGATTTCTATCATAAGTGTGATTTAACCTCGTGTCTAAGCGTGGTTACAGTTTCCTATTCACTGTACATTTTCTATATAATTTGTGCATTTCCATTCTTTAAAATCTGTATTTTACATGTCATCGTATTAAACCCATTTTATGTCGCACGTTCTTTCTAACATATAATAAATTCTATTCTAACATGTAATTGTTTAATCATGTAATTGTTCAAATAAAAAAACTAAGATGTAATGTTCTCAATTTCTACCGTTAAAGGTCTAGGTACATAAATGTCAAAAATTAACATGGAATTGAAACAACATTAATTGCTAAATATATTTTGACAAGTTTATATTTCAACATATGAATTTTCCAACATATTAATATCTAAGCATATTAATATTCCAACATGTCATATTCGTCACGTTAATCCTTTTTAACTTATGTTTAAACATCTCAACATATCATATTTCAACATGTCATATCTAACATTTCAATGCATTTTTTAAATTATTCTAGCAAATTCACATCGTATAATAACGGGGAATGTTAAATGATAATATATCATTATCAAAAATGATATAACTTAAATCCACTCACCTCGTTTTCTTTCCAATTCCTGAATTTGTTCCATATCTAGCATTCCATGGTTTTCCCTAATTGGATTCAGAACTAAACAAACATGGATTCATAGTTTTTACTAAAAGAAAAAGGGAAGAAAGAGGAAGAAAATTGAATAGACAAGGTCTAGAAAATTACCTCACTTCACATTTGATTCTGAACACCTTCTAATTAATATTCATTCTTTTCCTTTTGATCCTGATTCAGAATTATCCAAACTAATTATCTGATTTTTCTGCAGAGATTTGAGGAGGAGAAAGAATGGCAGAACTTAGACATTGTCCCATAGAATGTGAGATTTAGGCTAGGCTCTACTAGCCTATTTACAGATGTTCAGGATCTTATCTTACACACAGCGCTTAGTCATCATTGAACCTAATTAAGAAAACGGTCCAGATACATCAATTGATCTCCTAGAATTTGGGGGGTGTCGACCTCGGTGTCGATCCCCCTACAGGGGTGTCGACCCCCTGGGTCCCACAAGAAATTTGATTTTTGAACTTTTGAATTTCTGGAATTTATTTGGTTGTTATATTCACATGTAATTTTCTTATACGTATAGAAATCTTCTAACGACCATTTTACGCGTATATATATACGCACAACTTTTGTTTCATTTTCAAAATTCAAATGGTATTGCACCGTTATTTGATTCTTGCCATATTTCTATGATTTCATCCTTATCTTGAATTTTATATCTTGTATATATGTATGTATGTATGTACATATATATATATATATATATATATATTCCTACACATATACGCGTATATTCGCGTATACATATATACATATATTTTCTTTACTTCCTTGTATGTTTATTTTTCCTTATATGTGTGTTTATACATATTCTCCCTCATGGACATTTGTTATTTTTGTCATTCCCTTAAAACAAAAATATGACGGCGGCGGGGATCGAACTTTGTACCTCTTGTATGAAAGTCACATGTTCTAACCAATTGGGCTACTAAGGCTATTGTTAACAAGGCTTAGAACAATGGTAGTTAGTGTTCTCTTTATTATTAATGCATAATCAGTGCATGTAACGTATTTACACTGCATGCAACCAATCTTTTCTTTCTTTTAATGTATGCATTACATTTTATTTGCATTAATCTTTATTTTATTCTTTATATAACATTTATATCTATGCATATATATATATATACACAGATGCATTATTTAATTATTAAGTTGTCATAAAACGCGAGGTGTTACAGATTGACTTGTATGAACTCAAGTAACTACCTTTTTTAAAGTAAGTCACTTTGCCAATACCGAGCATGAGAGAGAACGAGAACCGAAAGCCAAACTAAAACACTTGTGAGAACCCGACCTTCTCTAGAAAACCTGGGGGTTGTAATGAGGAGGAGGGCCAGAACAACAAGATTCTGGTGAATAGGACATGTACAACACAGATTATAATACACAGATGTATCCCGTTTGGTTCAATCCAAGATGTATGCCTACAAGGTTAGTGATTCTAGCCAATCCTTGTAGATATATTTACCCACGACTCTAACTGCCTTTCCCAAGGTAGACTTTCCAAAATATTATACCGAGATTGAACATTTACACATGTATTTATGAAGCCTTTATACAAGAACATAGCTGGTTATTTAATCAAGGTTACACCCATAGTTAATGAAAGAACCCGTAACTTCCCCGTGAAGGAAAGCACGAATACTTTGAGAACAACACACAAAAGGACGCATACGGAAGAACATTTCATTGCTATTACAAAAATTCCATCAGATACAAGAATATACAGAGTATAAATGAATAGATTACATTCGACAAATATCAGAGATTACAATAAATTACATAGCAGCGGAAAAATATACAAAACACAACTAGAAGTGATACACGGATACAGAGCTTTCCGAGCATCGTTCCAGCTGTAAATCAGGACCCTGTGAATATAAATCTGCAAAACCAAAACTACTAGCTGCCCGTGCGGAAAATAAGGGCACCCAGAGTTTAGGTTAAAACAATAAACTCCAGGTCAGTCATGTGACTGGTGTGAGAACTAAAACAGTTATTAATCTTGGTTTTAAAGTTAGGTAAATCAAGGGATCACGCCGTATAACACGGAACTGGTTTCCTCCCAAGAATACCAGTGCATAGAACAAACAGCGCAATGCTAAATAAAGAAAAATGAAGCTGTTATAAGACCCAGGTCCCATCACACAATGCAACGCAAGCCGGAGGATAGGGTTTTCCCTTATAACAGCCAAAGCATGCTTGATACGTTTAAAACACATTATTTGATACTATAATAAGTGTATAGTGTCAAAACAATTTCAATCATAAATATCAATCATAGACGGCATGGGTACCATATATCATGTCGCCGTACTAGTTCTACAATTAAAACCACAATACACGTATTGGAAATTGGATTTCCGTCATAAGCCGAGGCAAGGGGCAAGCTCCTCTCCGATTCGAGACACTCTAGCAAATGCCTCAGGACCCCACTATGATCCTTGGATCTTCAGGGTCGGTCCTCTCTTACTTTTGAGGATTGGCAATTCCTGAACACACGTTTCCCGGTCCTTACAGACCTATATCCGAGGCGCCTCATATCCAACAACCACACAGGTGAAAAGTATATAAATGTCAGGGCTGGTAGGTCACTGACACCACCCTAGCTAGAAAGAAACGTCGTGCTCTCCCTGCAGTCACTATCCCGTTTTTGACTCATACCGAGGTGTGAGGCTCGCGAATTCACGTTATACACAAAGCTATGCCACACAGGCCGTGCTTTGATCATCAACCACAAGACTTTGCTTTTCAAGAGAAGCCCTGATCAATTGCCACTTACGCATGCCACATTGGCAATTCACTCCATGCGACTGATGTCCATCGATATACAACCTCTGAGCTCGTACGTCTCAGAGAAGGGCGTTAAGCAAGAGAATAAATTCTCCACCGCCAAACAGATGTATATTTAATAGAGATCAATCAACACAGAATAAAATCCAATGTCAGACACACAATCCATTTACAAGTTCGTTCTGGGTCTGAACGAAACCGGAGGCACTTTCCTCGCATATCCATCGATCTCCAAGTACGTCTGGACGATCACCGACTGTTTCCCTCATCTTGGGTGTACAGCCCAATCAAGATCATCAGTAATCACCCAAACGATGTGAAGACTTCCGGTCTTCAACCACCGTCTTCATCTTCGACATCTCGTCGAATCGGTTATTCAGAATGGGTATAACCCGGCCTTTCTGAATAACCCACGTATATAATTAACAAATGTTACACAAACACAGTGAACGCCTCATTCCAATTCAGAATATTCTTTTATTCACAAAACCACATTCTTAGGGAAAGGTTCCCATTAATTTTATCAAAGATAAATTCTTCTAAATTTATTCTTTAATCTTACTTTGGATATCATCTCAAACTAGTCGGGATTAACGAACCACGCCGAAGTAATTATTTATTTTATTTCCCAATCCCAACCTATATATCCCATGGAGAAAACTGGTAATACTCCACATCTGACACCACGGTGTTATCGGTAAAATTAATTACCATTTCACGTTCAAATCTAATTAAAGATTTAACTATCGCTTTGGAGCAAAACTGGTGATACTCCACTCTCGATCTCCTTTCAAATTTGATAATTTAAATTATCAATTCACATTTTTAGTCTAATTAAAGATTCATTAAAACTCCACTTAGTTTTAATCTTCACAAAAATCAATATTCTGTCTTTAACTGGGTTAAAGAACCAATGTCTTCTAAAACACGATTCACGACAAACCCAAATCACATTTGATATTAAATACAAGGCTTTGAATAGAAAATATATCGGCTTATATTCAATATCAAATTCTGAAACCAACAAATATCGTATTGGAAATAACGATATAAAATATATCTTTCAAATTCCCATAACAATATCTGTATGGTCACGAAACCCAACATCGAAATATTCCGAAGATAATTTCGATTCAACTCCAGTCTAATTCACGTATTGGGAATATTGATTATTTTTAAAATCACTTTCAAATTCAATTTATTCACTTCACAAATAAATTGATTTTTAATTCTAGTTCAAAACTAGTTCATTTCGACAAAAATCTATTTTTATCTTTTCAAATGTGGAGTTTTTTCATCCCAGTTCTTTCCAATTCACATATTATGATTTTACACAAATTATGAATATTTTTAATAATTTTATCAAGGCCCGTACAACCGATTTCCATCTACGGCCATCGAACTGCACTTACAGCGACCTTTTTCGAATTTGATTTGGACATAATTCCAAATCCAACCGTTAGATTTCAAATTTCTAATATTCATTGGAAAGCTCTTTTCGATACGAACCCAACGGTTCCGGTTTTAGGAGAATCCGACGGTCGGATCTCCCGCAATGTCCGTTTGAAATAAATGGTCGAAATTCACGAACTACCGCGGCGCGGCGCGTTCTATTCAGGCCATTATATTATATATATAATATATATAATATATATTTCGTCGATTTCCTTTTTAAAACGAATTTTATAAATCGTTTTAAATTCGTTTCAAAAGCAATTTCAACTATCTTTTCAATTCAAATCAAAATTGAATTCTTCTTTATAAATTCGTTTTAAAATTCATTTCTATTCAATTCAAATTTTAATTCAATTTGAATTCATTTCAATTCAATTTCAATTCAATTCGAAATCGTTTTCAATTCAATTCATTTCGAAATCGTTTTCAATTCAATTCATTTCGAAATCGTTTTCAATTCAATTCATTTCCAAATCGTTTTCAATTCAATTCATTTCGAAATCGTTTTCAATTCAATTCATTTCGAAATCGTTTTCAATTCATTTCGAAATATTCGACTTCGAAATCACTTTTCAATATTCATTTTCGAATTAAAATCGATATAAATATCGTTCACGTTAAAATGGCGCAAAACTAATCAACACGGCTTTATATTTTTCACAACTTCTTTATTTTATTCAACAAATGAATATTTATCCCATTCAACACATGAATCTATATTCCTTTCAACACACGACTAATCTCAACACATGAGTACTGTCGACACATCACTATTTTTGTTATGTAAAATATTTTATAAAACTATGGTATCTATCGTTTGATTTTTAATTAGACTTCTACTGGGAAGTAGTTCTAATTTTAAATATGATAAAGATGTAAATTTTTATTATATAAAATATTTCACTCAACACATGAACATCGTCAACACATGACTATTTTTATATTCAACACATGAATTTTCTTTTATAATATTCATTATTTTCCCGATTGGAATGAGGCCCAATCAATCACCATATAATGTTAATTATATGGATTCCATACAACACATGTATATAATAGCTTTGAAAAATAATCAATCATCAACCAAAGTGCACTACACTGTATAAGCATCAAATATAGATATCTGACGCTTATACCAGCCTGTCAATCAATCGATCGACATATTTAATCAATCAGGATGAGTGAACATCAAATTTCATCCCAACACCCGTGTGGGGTTTCAAACAATCAAACACAGATTTTATTTGTGCAGTTGGGCGATGTGTAAAATTTATCGACCCAATCGATATCAGTCAAATCAGTGTATATAAACAAATCGGCCGATTTGTTTATAAATATTCATTTATCCATTTTCACGTTAAAAATTATATTTTTAACGATAAAACATTTTATTTTAACACATGAATTTCTATTCAGTTCATTTATTCAATAAAATGATATTTTTATTTTTCTAACATATTTTAGAAAATTTCGGCGGCATAACGGCACGATACTAGAAACGGGACGAGGCCTAGCCTTATCCCCGGTCTAGTGAAGGCCCACGCCATTCACACATCAATCAAATCACTTTCGTTATGCAAACCACAAAATTTGGAGTAAGAGTCTAACCTAGCCTTACTCCTTCGCCTTATAACGGCGCACGTCTAATCCTAACCAATTTATCGATTCGATTTTTCACACCACAAACCACATTCAAACCAATATCGCAATCAATCACCAAACAGCCAAACAAACAAGTCCATGGTCTGTGGACGATTGTGTCGGGTGCTACTAAACACCGTCTGCATCCTAGTATATATATATAACTAGAAAATAAAGTGAAGAGTGAGAAATTCTCACCTAAAGCTATCCAATCATCTTGGCTCTTCTTTTATAGAAATCTTCGACTTTTCGCCTTTTGTCGCTTTTGTTGCCCGTAGTCACTATATATATAAAAATCACACATTTTTATATTTCGATGTCTTTAAATTAAAAATCACATTTTTATTTGTTCGTTTTCAATTTAAAAATCATATTTTTATAATCACTTCATATATTTAAAAATCGAATTTTTACTATGCTATTCCATATTAAAAATCTCGCCTTTTCTATTTTTAAAATCTAATCTTTTCTTATTTTAAAAAATATCGTCTTTTCGTCGATAAAGATTTTACCTTTTCTAAAATAAAGATTTCGCATTTACTAAAATAAAGATTTCGCCTTTACTAAAATAAAGATTTCGCCTTTATATAAAAAAAATCATCACTTGATTTCAACGTATATAAAATAAAAATCAGATTTTTATTTCGCTACATATACAAAGATGATATTTTTATATTCCCCATCCTATAAAGATTATATTTTTAATACTTTAAAAATATAAAAATCATATTTTTAATATATTATTCAATATATATAAAAACATATTTTTACTTCGATGTTCAATATATAAAAATCACACCTTTTCTATTTTTAAAAATATCGTCTTTTCACTTTTAAAAATATCGTCTTTAATATGTCTATCATGTAAAAATTATATTTCCACATCTTCTACATGGTAAAGATCATATTTTTAATATTTTAAAAATATAAAAATCATATTTTTATTACTTTAAAAATATAAAGATCATATTTTTGATTCCACAATATAAAAGATTACATTTTTATCACTTTACAACATAAAATAAAAATTAGTTTTAAAGTAAATAAATAAAAAAACAGTTTTTAAAATAAAGAAAATTCAGTTTTAAAAATAAATAAAAATCAGTTTTAAAATAATAAAAAAACAGTTTTAAACATAAATAAAAAAGGAAAAATCTGTAAACTTACAGGGGGGGACTTGCGGCTGAAGGAGGGAAGGGGGGTCGCGGCACTTGGGGAGAGGGTGTCGAGGAAGAGGGGGTCGTGGAGGAAGGGGAAGAGGAGGATCGAGGGGGAGGCTCGCGAATCGGTGTAGGCGAAGGTGAGGCCAGGGGGGGTCGCGGAGGAAGGGTTTTTGGGTTGTCGGGCTTCAGGGGGGGGTTCTCCGATTCGACGAGGAGGAGGTGGCTTGCCGAAGATCGGCGGCGCCTGGGGGGGGGTTCTCCGATTCGACGGTTGCCCCTTTTTTTTTTCTTTGAATCTATCGAATGATAGAAGGGGGGGCAGAACGAAATAAAAAGGGGGGAGAGTTTTATTTTTATTAATTTAATTATTTTTAATTGCAAAAAGTTGACTTTCACCAACGACCTCTAAACGAGGTCCACCGCCTGTCGTCCATATCGTTTTACCCCCATTCCGAACACAATGGGATATATATCGCAGGCCAATTCGACTGTTTGAATCAATTTCCGTTGAATTTACATTTAAATCACTATATTGAATTTTAAACGTACATTTCAAATTACCGGGGTCACATACGAACTTTAAAAATTCTCGAAAAATATTTTCTAGCTTCGTATTGACGATACGGTCCTAACAAAACTAGTTTCGTCGAATTCTGAGACCGTTGGAAAAATGGCCAATTTCCCGTCGATTAAAATCAACTGAAATGGTCAAAACACGTTTTCCTTTGCCACGCTCACATATTGATTCGAAAAATTATGAAATTTGAAACCTAGCAATAATTTAACACCAGGGACCCAACAAAAGTGGTTTCGTCGAAATCCGAGGTCATTTGCAAAATGTCCATTTTTAAGGGCCTGAATTCCATAACGACTATTCAGAATTTTCAACTGGACATATCTTATCATTTATAAAGTGAAATCTCAGTTTGTTAACTTCGTTGGAAAGATATCGTCAATTAGATCCTAATGTTTTTGGTTTCACTAAAATCCGGATTGTTTTGCTCCCGGTACATTCAATTGAAGTTTGAAATCGAATTATCAAACTACCGCGCCATTTTCAATTCTATTTATAATTATATATAAATATTTATATTCTAACGACGACGCGTATAATATATACGTTCGAATTATATTCAAAATAAATTTCTCGTCGATATTATTTAAAGTAATTCATTTTAAATATTCAAAATTCGCTAAAATTGCCAAAATAAAAATTTCAAACTGGCCCAGATTTTGCGGGTTATTACAATCTCCCCCACTTAAAACTTTTCGTCCCCGAAAAGGAACAAAGTCGAAAGTTGTTTGATTAATCAACTCTACGGTCGATCTGGCTTCCATTCTCCAACTTTTCAGTTTCTGAGAATTTCCAATATTTCAAAAATTTGGCTAACACCCTAAATTTTTGAAAAAATTCGCCATAACCTCCCCTGCACCGGGAGCGTCGGGGAATTTCAAATAGCTTCCCCGGTCCTTCAGATCTCAAAAAGAAAAAGAAAAAGCCAAGCGGCTAGCCAATAGGCTCACAAAATCATCATCACCCAAACAAAACAGGAAATTATGTAGTAAACATGTACCTATTTGTCGGGCAAACAAATTTTATTCTCTGCTCTAGCCTTCTTGCTATGACCTGTTCAATGTAAGTATATGTATGCATGCATATGCTACCAATTTCAATACAATTCAATATTCAATTCAATTAGGCTAAATGGTTAAAATTAGCAAACAATTAAACAAACAACCCAAACATCAATCAATTAGTGAATTAGAGTTTCAAATTCATAATTTTTGATACATATACAAAAAATCATGTTTTGATGCCAATTCACACCAATGTGTTCTAACTATATAAGTTTTGGTTCTCACACCAGTCTAATGGAAATATATAGAAATCACACCTTCGAAACACGAACATAAATTCTGATAATGCGGCCGCATTACCAGAATTATCCCCGGGTGTCTAGAATGTGATTCTATATCTATCCAGTATATTAAAACTTCGAATATACGTTCATGACGCGTATACGCGAAATCTATATATACTCGATTGTCCATATTCAAAATAAATAAATATTCAAATACGTATAAAACGATTTAAATTTTCAAAACAAAATTGTTTTCATTTGAAAAATATACTCTTCACACTCGTACTAGGATACTACTGATCCTATCTCTAACGAGCTATTCTAATTGGATATTACTAATCCAATATCTGATGAATTCTTTCGTATGGTTCTAATGTATCTTGTTCTCGAGCTCTGTAAACCAAAGCTCTGATACCAAATGAAAGAACCCGTAACTTCCCCATGAAGGAAAGCACGAATACTTTGAGAACAACACACAAAAGGACGCATACGGAAGAACATTTCATTGCTATTACAACAATTCCATCAGATACAAGAATATACAGAGTATAAATGAATAGATTACATTCGACAAATATCAGAGATTACAATAAATTACATAGCAGCGGAAAAATATACAAAACACAACTAGAAGTGATACACGGATACAGAGCTTTCCGAGCATCGTTCCAGCTGTAAATCAGGACCCTATGAATATAAATCTGCAAAACCAAAACTACTAGCTGCCCGTGCGGAAAATAAGGGCACCCAGAGTTTAGGTTAAAACAATAAACTCCAGGTCAGTCATGTGACTGGTGTGAGAACTAAAACAGTTATTAATCTTGGTTTTAAAGTTAGGTAAATCAAGGGACCACGCCGTATAACACGGAACGGGTTTCCTCCCAAGAATACCAGTGCATAGAACAAACAGCGCAATGCTAAATAAAGAAAAATGAAGCTGTTATAAGACCCAGGTCCCATCACACAATGCAACGCAAGCCGGAGGATAGGGTTTTCCCTTATAACAGCCAAAGCATGCTTGATACGTTTAAAACACATTATTTGATACTATAATAAGTGTATAGTGTCAAAACAATTTTAATCATAAATATCAATCATAGACGGCATGGGTACCATATATCATGTCGCCGTACTAGTTCTACAATTAAAACCACAATACACGTATTGGAAATTGGATTTCCGTCATGAGCCGAGGCAAGGGGCAAGCTCCTCTCCGATTCGAGACACTCTAGCAAATGCCTCAGGACCCCACTATGATCCTTGGATCTTCAGGGCCGGTCCTCTCTTACTTTTGAGGATTGGCAATTCCTGAACACACGTTTCCCGGTCCTTACAGACCTATATCCGAGGCGCCTCATATCCAACAACCACACAGGTGAAAATTATATAAATGTCAGGGCTGGTAGGTCACTGACACCACCCTAGCTAGAAAGAAACGTCGTGCTCTCCCTGCAGTCACTATCCCGTTTTTGACTCATACCGAGGTGTGAGGCTCGCGAATTCACGTTATACACAAAGCTATGCCACACAGGCCGTGCTTTGATCATCAACCACAAGACTTTGCTTTTCAAGAGAAGCCCTGATCAATTGCCACTTACGCATGCCACATTGGCAATTCACTCCATGCGACTGATGTCCATCGATATACAACCTCTGAGCTCGTACGTCTCAGAGAAGGGCGTTAAGCAAGAGAATAAATTCTCCGCCGCCAAACAGATGTATATTTAATAGAGATCAATCAACACAGAATAAAATCCAATGTCAGACACACAATCCATTTACAAGTTCGTTCTGGGTCTGAACGAAACCGGAGGCACTTTCCTCGCATATCCATCGATCTCCAAGTACGTCTGGACGATCACCGACTGTTTCCCTCATCTTGGGTGTACAGCCCAATCAAGATCATCAGTAATCACCCATACGATGTGAAGACTTCCGGTCTTCAACCACCGTCTTCATCTTCGACATCTCGTCGAATCGGTTATTCAGAATGGGTATAACCCGGCCTTTCTGAATAACCCACGTATATAATTAACAAATGTTACACAAACACAGTGAACGCCTCATTCCAATTCAGAATATTCTTTTATTCACAAAACCACATTCTTAGGGAAAGGTTCCCATTAATTTTATCAAAGATAAATTCTTCTAAATTTATTCTTTAATCTTCCTTTGGATATCATCTCAAACTAGTCGGGATTAACGAACCACACCGAAGTAATTATTTATTTTATTTCCCAATCCCAACCTATATATCCCATGGAGAAAACTGGTAATACTCCACATCTAACACCACGGTGTTATCGGTAAAATTAATTACCATTTCACGTTCAAATCTAATTAAAGATTTAACTATCGCTTTGGAGCAAAACTGGTGATACTCCACTCTCGATCTCCTTTCAAATTTGATAATTTAAATTATCAATTCACATTTTTAGTCTAATTAAAGATTCATTAAAACTCCACTTAGTTTTAATCTTCACAAAAATCAATATTCTGTCTTTAACTGGGTTAAAGAACCAATGTCTTCTAAAACACGATTCACGACAAACCCAAATCACATTTGATATTAAATACAAGGCTTTGAATAGAAAATATATCGGCTTATATTCAATATCAAATTCTGAAACCAACAAATATCGTATTGAAAATAACGATATAAAATATATCTTTCAAATTCCCATAACAATATCTGTATGGTCACGAAACCCAACATCGAAATATTCCGAAGATAATTTCGATTCAACTCCAGTCTAATTCACGTATTGGGAATATTGATTATTTTTAAAATCACTTTCAAATTCAATTTATTCACTTCACAAATAAATTGATTTTTAATTCTAGTTCAAAACTAGTTCATTTCGACAAAAATCTATTTTTATCTTTTCAAATGTGGAGTTTTTTCATCCCAGTTCTTTCCAATTCACATATTATGATTTTACACAAATTATGAATATTTTTAATAATTTTATCAAGGCCCGTACAGCCGATTTCCATCTACGGCCATCGAACTGCACTTACAGCGACCTTTTTCGAATTTGATTTGGACATAATTCCAAATCCAACCGTTAGATTTCAAATTTCTAATATTCATTGGAAAGCTCTTTTCGATACGAACCCAACGGTTCCGGTTTTAGGAGAATCCGACGGTCGGATCTCCCGCAATGTCTGTTTGAAATAAATGGTCGAAATTCACGAACTACCGCGGCGCGGCGCGTTCTATTCAGGCCATTATATTATATATATAATATATATAATATATATTTCGTCGATTTCCTTTTTAAAACGAATTTTATAAATCGTTTTAAATTCGTTTCAAAAGCAATTTCAACTATCTTTTCAATTCAAATCAAAATTGAATTCTTCTTTATAAATTCGTTTTAAAATTCATTTCTATTCAATTCAAATTTTAATTCAATTTGAATTCATTTCAATTCACTTTCAATTCAATTCGAAATCGTTTTCAATTCAATTCATTTCGAAATCGTTTTCAATTCAATTCATTTCGAAATCGTTTTCAATTCAATTCATTTCGAAATCGTTTTCAATTCAATTCATTTCGAAATCGTTTTCAATTCATTTCGAAATATTCGACTTCGAAATCACTTTTCAATATTCATTTTCGAATTAAAATCGATATAAATATCGTTCACGTTAAAATGGCACAAAACTAATCAACACGGCTTTATATTTTTCACAACTTCTTTATTTTATTCAACAAATGAATATTTATCCCATTCAACACATGAATCTATATTCCTTTCAACACACGACTAATCTCAACACATGAGTACTGTCGACACATCACTATTTTTGTTATGTAAAATATTTTATAAAACTATGGTATCTATCGTTTGATTTTTAATTAGACTTCTACTGGGAAGTAGTTCTAATTTTAAATATGATAAAGATGTAAATTTTTATTATATAAAATATTTCACTCAACACATGAACATCGTCAACACATGACTATTTTTATATTCAACACATGAATTTTCTTTTATAATATTCATTATTTTCCCGATTGGAATGAGGCCCAATCAATCACCATATAATGTTAATTATATGGATTCCATACAACACATGTATATAATAGCTTTGAAAAATAATCAATCATCAACCAAAGTGCACTACACTGTATAAGCATCAAATATAGATATCTAACGCTTATAACAGCCTGTCAATCAATCGATCGACATATTTAATCAATCAGGATGAGTGAACATCAAATTTCATCCCAACACCCGTGTGGGGTTTCAAACAATCAAACACAGATTTTATTTGTGCAGTTGGGCGACGTGTAAAATTTATCGACCCAATCGATATCAGTCAAATCAGTGTATATAAACAAATCGGCCGATTTGTTTATAAATATTCATTTATCCATTTTCACGTTAAAAATTATATTTTTAACGATAAAACATTTTATTTTAACACATGAATTTCTATTCAGTTCATTTATTCAATAAAATGATATTTTTATTTTTCTAACATATTTTAGAAAATTTCGGCGGCATAACGGCACGATACTAGAAACGGGATGAGGCCTAGCCTTATCCCCGGTCTAGTGAAGGCCCACGCCATTCACACATCAATCAAATCACTTTCGTTATGCAAACCACAAAATTTGGAGTAAAAGTCTAACCTAGCCTTACTCCTTCGCCTTATAACGGCGCACGTCTAATCCTAACCAATTTATCGATTCGATTTTTCACACCACAAACCACATTCAAACCAATATCGCAATCAATCACCAAACATCCAAACAAACAAGTCCATGGTCTGTGGACGATTGTGTCGGGTGCTACTAAACACCGTCTGCATCCTAGTATATATATATATATAACTAGAAAATAAAGTGAAGAGTGAGAAATTCTCACCTAAAGCTATCCAATCATCTTGGCTCTTCTTTTATAGAAATCTTCGACTTTTCGCCTTTTGTCGCTTTTGTTGCCCGTAGTCACTATATATATAAAAATCACAAATTTTTATATTTCGATGTCTTTAAATTAAAAATCACATTTTTATTTGTTCGTTTTCAATTTAAAAATCATATTTTTATAATCACTTCATATATTTAAAAATCGAATTTTTACTATGCTATTCCATATTAAAAATCTCGCCTTTTCTATTTTTAAAATCTAATCTTTTCTTATTTTAAAAAATATCGTCTTTTCGTCGATAAAGATTTTACCTTTTCTAAAATAAAGATTTCGCCTTTACTAAAATAAAGATTTCGCCTTTACTAAAATAAAGATTTCGCCTTTATATAAAAAAAATCATCACTTGATTTCAACGTATATAAAATAAAAATCAGATTTTTATTTCGCTACATATACAAAGATGATATTTTTATATTCTCCATCCTATAAAGATTATATTTTTAATACTTTAAAAATATAAAAATCATATTTTTAATATATTATTCAATATATAAAAAAACATATTTTTACTTCGATGTTCAATATATAAAAATCACACCTTTTCTATTTTTAAAAATATCGTCTTTTCACTTTTAAAAATATCGTCTTTAATATGTCTATCATGTAAAAATTATATTTCCACATCTTCTACATGGTAAAGATCATATTTTTAATATTTTAAAAATATAAAAATCATATTTTTATTACTTTAAAAATATAAAGATCATATTTTTGATTCCACAATATAAAAGATTACATTTTTATCACTTTACAACATAAAATAAAAATTAGTTTTAAAGTAAATAAATAAAAAAACAGTTTTTAAAATAAAGAAAATTCAGTTTTAAAAATAAATAAAAATCAGTTTTAAAATAATAAAAAAAACAGTTTTAAACATAAATAAAAAAGGAAAAATCTGTAAACTTACAGGGGGGGACTTGCGGCTGAAGGAGGGAAGGGGGGGTCGCGGCACTTGGGGAGGGGGAGTTGAGGAAGAGGGGGTCGCGGAGGAAGGGGAAGAGGAGGATCGAGGGGGAGGCTCGTGAATCGGTGTAGGCGAAGGTGAGGCCAGGGGGGGTCGCGGAGGAAGGGTTTTTGGGTTGTCGGGCTTCAGGGGGGGGGTTCTCCGATTCGACGAGGAGGAGGTGGCTTGCCGAAGATCGGCGGCGCCTGGGGGGGGTTCTCCGATTCGACGGTTGCCCCTTTTTTTTTTTTCTTTGAATCTATCGAATGATAGAAGGGGGGCAGAACGAAATAAAAAGGGGGGAGAGTTTTATTTTTATTAATTTAATTATTTTTAATTGCAAAAAGTTGACTTTCACCAACGACCTCTAAACGAGGTCCACCGCCTGTCGTCCATATCGTTTTACCCCCATTCCGAACACAATGGGATATATATCGCAGGCCAATTCGACTGTTTGAATCAATTTCCGTTGAATTTACATTTAAATCACTATATTGAATTTTAAACGTACATTTCAAATTACCGGGGTCACATACGAACTTTAAAAATTCTCGAAAAATATTTTCTAGCTTCGTATTGACGATACGGTCCTAACAAAACTAGTTTCGTCGAATTCTGAGACCGTTGGAAAAATGGCCAATTTCCCGTCGATTAAAATCAACTGAAATGGTCAAAACACGTTTTCCTTTGCCACGCTCACATATTGATTCGAAAAATTATGAAATTTGAAACCTAGCAATAATTTAACACCAGGGACCCAACAAAAGTGGTTTCGTCGAAATCCGAGGTCATTTGCAAAATGTCCATTTTTAAGGGCCTGAATTCCATAACGACTATTCAGAATTTTCAACTGGACATATCTTATCATTTATAAAGTGAAATCTCAGTTTGTTAACTTCGTTGGAAAGATATCGTCAATTAGATCCTAATGTTTTTGGTTTCACTAAAATCCGGATTGTTTTGCTCCCGGTACATTCAATTGAAGTTTGAAATCGAATTATCAAACTACCGCGCCATTTTCAATTCTATTTATAATTATATATAAATATTTATATTCTAACGACGACGCGTATAATATATACGTTCGAATTATATTCAAAATAAATTTCTCGTCGATATTATTTAAAGTAATTCATTTTAAATATTCAAAATTCGCTAAAATTGCCAAAATAAAAATTTCAAACTGGCCCAGATTTTGCGGGTTATTACAGTTAATGAGTTTATATATATATATTCTCATTCATTATCCTTTATTATTTAATTCCTCACTTATTAATGATAGATAGGGTGGATTCTCCCTGATCGCTTAAGACCGTAGGCGGACCTATCGGTCACTTATTATTCCTCAGTAATATATTCAATATTTACATAAACTAGAGGGCACTAGCTACGGGCCCTACTAGTTAAGGCTCTCGTCATTCACACATATACCCTTTCCCTGTGTAAGGTGGGAGGTGGTATTTTATTATTTGCTATACCATCAAGCTGACCTAATTGGATAACCTCCTTAGTCTCTTATTACTTCCCATTAGGTAGGAAGCCATATCTGACATTTTAAGTTTTCAGGTTTGGGCAGGCAATACACACACATGTCGTTTAATACTCCTAAACAAAAATACCTACTCCCGTGTGAGCTTCTCAACCCCAAGCCACTTAAGACCTAGGAAGTGGACTACACGAGAAGGTTATTAAGTTCATCCCCCATTAGCCTTGAAAACCTTTCCCTATTGGGATAAATTGAGCTACGTCATGAAGTCCTTTCCGTTTAGTTTCTCTTCAAGGAAATACTATATGTACACGATTTATTATTGTAACGACTGAGATTTATGGATGATTTATTTTAAATATTTAATATTTTTTTAAATATTGAATTGATAACATAAATAAATTTTTATATTAAGTAATCGATTTAAAAATTGATTATTGATTTAATATCAAATATATTAAATTATTATAATACGAAATATAATTAAAACCAAAGATAAAAACTAAATCAAAATATTTCAAATGATCAGTATTAATTGTATTTGAATATAAAATTGATAATAATAATTTATTACTGAGGAATTAATTATTTCTGAGTTTAAGTTATATTATATCAATTTATATGGTTATTTTATATATTCATTCAAATTAAATTTCAGAATATATTCTGCTGAGTTTAATACAATGCTATAATATTGAAAACGTTGGTTAGTGCATTAAAATATTGGTTCACAATCTCAAGTTACGAACCCCGAAATATTTGGTTAATGGATAAGATCAAAATCAAATCGTATTAATGGTAAATCAAATCAAGTTAAATCGAAGTCTAAATCAAAAATCTATTCACATTAATGTTTTGTACCATAACCTATAATCTGTATTGTACCATATACAGGGATAATTTCCTTAATGCCTAAGCTATCGTTCTTCTATATAATGGCACCTTTCTCCTTCGTCTCTTCTTTCCTATTTGAACAGAATGAAAATGTTTTTTTTTCAACTCGTATCAAAATATACCGCACTCATTTTTGTTTACCAATCATGACTATTCCCTCTACTATTCTATTTCTCTCCGTTCATTCCTTTTAGATCGAAACCCCATCTCAAAAGCGATCGGGGAAATAAAATCCAAAATAGATCAAATAAAAATCCTTAAAATACAAAATTTTAATCTTTGGAATGGTACAAGCATCCTCTTCATTTCCGTGGTTTGTTATGAGATGCGATGGTGTTTTAGGGCTCCACCGTAGTTAACAAGAAATCAGGGGGTTCGATTTTTAGAGAAACTGGCCATCAATTTGCAAAATGGCGGAGTTATGCTAGTTTAGGAATTGCAATTTAAAACACTGCGTGATCTCCTAGAACTCGAGGCATACTCGCAATATAGGATTGGAGCAGCATAAGGAGTGGTTCAAATTACATTGGATTTAAATACTGACATGGTGTTCGATGGTGATCTGAGAGGTGCGCTATAGTGAGGAGGTGCACACGAGATTAGAAATTGGAGCACCGCAATCATATCTCAAATATACGGTCGCGATTTTTAGGGTGCTCCATTTTCTCGACCTGGAAGTTCACCGCAACTTCGGATTTCAATTTAGGGTTTTGGTGAGCTCAACTATATGGTGATGGGTTCGGGAGGGCTCCTGGTAATGGAAATTAGTCACGAAAACATTGGAAGATGATTATAGCAGATCACAGAGAAATCAAAGTTAGTTGTTTCACTTAATATTTAGTCAAATTGTAGTTTTAAATGCTTAACATTATTTGTTTATTGAAACACATCATCCAAATAATTTAATCAATATTATTATTAATAGAATTATTGAATGCAGAAAATATGTTAGCTCTATATGAATACTAGCAATTTTTTAATGTAATTAAGGAGATTATGTTAGGTATGTTTAATTAGTAATCAAGTTATTAATTGTTTAAATTGAATCAAAGGCTTATACAATTTTTATCTTCTTAGTACGGCGCCCCATTGTAACAAATGAAGCAGCTTAGGATCATATCGTCAAATTATATGATCTGGGATGGGTTAGTAATTTTTTGGATGCAGTGATGAATTTTTAATTAAATTGAGCATCGTTCGGTTTAATTAAAATTGGAGTGAGCTACAAATAAATCATGGTCAGTAAATCTCACTCAATTTCTTATTTACTTTTAGTAGTTAAAAATAATTGATGGTTGTTTGATTGCATTAAAATATTACTGTGGCTATTATCAAATATATATTAGTTATTTTGGATTGGTACTTGTGGTTATTATATATATATATATATATTGGTGATTGGATAGTTCCCGCAGTACTATTAGCGGATGCCCGAAGTATCATTAGCGGACGACCCTATGCGCCCTACGCTATGATAGTGGATGACCTTCTATACCGTGGTATCCTGTCTGGGAGCAGGATGGGTATTATTTGTGTTGGCTAACATCTGTGGATGCAGGAAAATAGGTTGGAGGAATCCAACTGGATTCCTCTAAAATATTATTGTTTGTTTGTTTCATATATATTATCATATATGATATGTTAGAAAATACGTGGTTGATAATTGGGTGTTTTTGATTAGTTGAATGTCACTGGCCGTAAATGTTGATATATAAAAATATCGTGAATTGAAATTTTGATAATTAAAAAGGCAATCTCTTTTTAAAAATAGAATTTGAATTTCGAATGGGCTAAGAAATTTATTAACTTATTTTGAGTAATAAAAACAAGATGTAAAATTATAAACGTTTTTATAAATTTAATAATACAGGGAATGGAAATAAATGGTGTTTATAAATGGAATGGGAAAAATTATCATTTAGATAATTTGGGAAATGTAAATACGAGTGTGTTTTTAAAAAGGAAAAATTATTTTTCCAAAGGAGAATTTTTATTTCAAATGGATTTGAAATTTAGACTTGTTTAAAAATATATAAACAAGTAACATAAATGGTATTTATAAAGAAAGGTGGAAAATTATAATTGGGTATTTAAATATTTAAATTCAAATGTGAATTTAATACGTAGATTGGGAATTGTGTTAAAATGGGAAAACCAGGAAATTTATTCTGATATTCAGAATGTAAATTGAATTAAAATAAATCTGTATGGATTTATGATGTGAATTCGATTAGATTGAATTTATTTAGATAAAATATTTTCAAAAATATATTAGGATTATATTAAACAAAAGTTTAAATTTAATTATAAAAATAGATTCACCGTTACATATATATGTATATATAAGTAAAATTAATAAAATATTCTATAATAGGAATTGGGTTTCAAATGGATTTGAAATGGAATCTTGTTTGAAATTATAAAGAAGGATGTTAAATTTATAAACAATATTTATAAATTAAGTTAGATACTTATCAGGGGATAATTTGGGATTTTAAATTCAAGTATGAATTTAAAAAGTGAATTGGAAATCGTTTCGAAAAGGGGACGATAGAATTTATTCCGGAACTCAGAATATAAACTGAATGGAGATAAATGTAAGAAAGTAAAATTGGAATTCGATTTCATCAAATTTTATAATATAATTTATTCCTAAGGAATTGGAAATAAATATTGAAAATGAGTGATTAGATTTATAACTAAATAACTAAATAATCGACATTTAAGGATAATCAGAGATATTAAGTTGTATTTGGAAAACTGAATTTAATATATATTAATATATATATATATATATATATTAGAACGAAATTGAGATTTAAATTAATCGAAGTTAAAAGTTTATATATATATATGTAATTAAAACGAACTCATCGCAGCGCGGTAGTTTGTAATTTGGCATTTCGAACTTCAACTAAGTATATATAACTCAATTTAAGTCGGAATTCTTTGAAATAAGAATCGTCAGAACCGATTTGATAATAGTTTTCTAATGGAAGAGAAAAATCTGGATTTCGTCGTACAGATTTTGAGTTATGTGTAAATCAAATTTTCAGAAAAACAGCGCCATAACCATTATTAAACCATATGGTTTATTTAAATAAATAAAAGGATTTTAAGCAAATAAAATTTGAATCTTCATTATAAAAATCCAAATTTGAGTTATAAAATATATCTGAACTCAGGTGGAGTAATGAAATGATTTTTGAAACAAAAATCAGGTTTTGTTAATTATGGAATAGAATTAACCAGTTTGAAGAATAATTAGTTAATGGAGTTTGAATTGAAATTGGGCTTTGGATAAGTAAAATGGGTTTGTAAATTTTTATTCGAAATCGAATATGAAACTTGAATTAAAAATGGAATTCGATTGGTTATAACCAAATTAAAAATAGTATATAGACGTGATATGTTCAATTAAAAAGTGAAATAGGCAAAAGAGATAATTAGAGAATTAATTAGCGAATTGAATTAAAATGACCAGACTGAGTTGGAATAAATTGTGGATGTACGTAAATGGGTTAGATAGGTATGGAATGAAGTGTATGAAGATTATAATATAAGTGCCCGAAAAAAGGTACACGTTTAAATTCCATATGAGGTTTTATACGCCGAATCGGTAAGCCGTTCGGCTTTTTAAATTTTCTTTTTAAAGGAAAGGGCCCAGAGAGGCATTTTGTAGTTGTACCGAGTGACCCGTACAAAGGAGGTTAGTGACCCGTACAAAGGAGGTTATGGCGAAATTTTCTGGAAATTTAAGGAGTTAGAATATTTTTAAGAAATTTTGATAGTTAGAAATCGACGTATCGATATATATATATATATATATATATATATATATATATATAGAATTTGATAACGAAACGAACTTAAAAATAGAATATTGTAAACAAAAAGGAAATCTATAAAACAATTGAAGGAAAAGGTAGTGAATCAGCATGATTTATCCTAAATATATTAAGTACCATAAAGCACCAAGTGTATTTACAGCATATTTACAACCAAAAAGCAGGCGACATAACTACGATTAATACATACATATACATATACAGCATGATCATTTTCCACTTAGGCATGCCACACTAGCAATTCATGCCATGCGACTGATGTCCATCAATATACAACCTCTGAGCTCGTGCGTTTCAGAGAAGGGCGTTAAGCAAAAGAATAAATTCTCCGCCGCCAAACAGATGTATATTTAACAGAGATCAATCTACACAGAATAAAATCCAATGTCAGACACACAGTCCATTTACAAGTCCGTTCTGGGTCTGAACGAAACTGGAGGCACTATATACCTCGCAAACCCATCGACCACCACGTACGTCTGGACGATCACCACTCATTATCCTTATTTCGGGATGCCTCCCAATCAGGACCTCAGTTACCATCCAAACGAGGTGAAGATCTCCGGTCTTCGACCACCGTCTTCATCTTCGATTTCTTATCGTCGATTCAGTTATTCAGAATGGGATAAACCCGGTCTTTCTGAACAACTCGCGTATATAATAAACAAGTGCAACACTAACATACACACGCATCATTTCAATTCGTTAGTCACTAACCGTCCATCAGTAAGAGAACGATTTCCAAAATATTAACCCCGAAGGCCGAAACCAACATCAGATCAACACCCAGGAAACCATTCGGCATTGCCAACCTTCAGTTAATTTCTAAATTTCACATCCACATCATTTATAATATTTTATAACGATTTATCGCTATTTTTATTTATTTTAAAATAGCCAATTTATTCAAAACGACGCTTCGGGCCATAACGCGGCCGTGGCGCTGTTTTTCTCCAGATTTGATTTACACATATCTGAAAATCTAACCATTGGATCTTCACAAAATTTACATCATTAGAAAGATCTTTTCAAAACGAATCCAACGGTTCAAGTTTCGGGAAAATCCGACGGTCGGATCTCCCGGCATAATCGTTTGAAGTTTTGATTTCAAAATACGAACTTCAGCGTCGTTATTCGATTAAATATAATTATATATATATATATATATATATATATATATATATATATAATCGATTCTGGCGTTGTTTTTCTCCAGATTTGAATTAAACATTCCAGACAATCCAACCGTTGGATTTTTACAAAGTTGGTGCCGTTGGAAATATATTTCCAAAGCGAACCCAACGGTTGCGATTTCAGGAAAATCCGATGGTCGGATCTCCCGGTATAATCGTTTGAAATCACAGTTTCAAAATACGAACTGCAGCGTCATTATTCGATATATTTCAATTTTATTTATATATATATATCGATTCTTCGATTTCAAAGCTATATTCTTTTCATACGTTTGATAAAAATTATATTTTTATCTAACTAACTTCTATTTCAACACTTCACTATATTTAACAATTCATGTATATAATAAAAATGTGATTTTTATTGTAAAACATTTCATTTCAAAACACTATTATTTTATATTGTCCATATATGTAATAAAAATAGGATTTTTATTATAAAACAATTTCTTTCAAAACAAGATTATTTTATATAGTTCATATAAATGATAAATATGTGATTTTTATATTTAAAACTCGAATACCATTCAACACATGAATTTCTATCCAACGAATGAATATCGACACAACACATGAAGGCTTTCTATTCAACGAATAAATATAGTTTCAACAAATGAAAATAATTCAAACACATGAATATTATTCAAAATTTCGGCAGCATAACGGCAGGGTAGTTAAAACTGGGACCGTCCCTAGTACGGCTCCTCGATCTGCCTTAAAACCTCGCGGTTTTTGACAATGGGGAATCATGCATCTAGTTCGCACGCAGGCGGCATGTATATATTTATTTCATTTCCACAAACTAATCCTATGTGGTTTCAACCAAATATTTCTCAACCACAAACGGGTATTTTTCAACCATAATCAATCAATATCAACCACAAACAATTCCAATCAACCATTCGCTATCAATCAATTTTCACACCAATCACAACCAATAAATATCGTCCATGGTTTGTGGATGAGGGGCGTGTATATATATATATATTTATATATAGCATTTCACTTCTATTTCAACACATATATAATTTTTACAACGCATATTGTAACACCCCACGCCCGCTATGGTCACTCACTAAGGGAATGCCATAGCATCGGTGGAGTATTTTAGTGAATATAGAACAGAAAAATTACAAGAAGACAGATATAAATAGTACTTGAAATTTAAAACATCATCTCATAACAGCAGAAATAAACATGTCTGGTTACATCATAAAACCACGATAAAAGTCAAGTACAATATCCGTCAAAATAAAGAAGTACATAATCCCACTCTCTCATACAATAGCCAGAACAAAAGAAAAGATAACTGGATAACTGGAGCTTTACATCTATCCAAGCTCCTAAAGACTGGAACAGCAATCCGATCAAGCTCCACTACTGCTAGGATCCACCGTAGGACCTGAGGGTTGGGAAAAAAAGATAAAAACAACGGGGTCAGACATAAGTCTGAGCGAGTCCTATAACTTTAACAATACAATCATTAAAGTAACCAGAGAAGATATAAACTTGACCCACGGTAATGTCTGGGGATGAATGGCTACACTAAGCAGCTTGGTAGACTTAGGATAAACTAAGATAACCGTAAAGACGCATCTACCCACCCAAGAATAATTACTACACTGCACCACACCAGTCATTCCTACTCAAAGATTGATCCCACCCAAGGACTTAAAGAAAGATGTAACTAGTAGTTTCATGTACCCCTAGCTGACCACATAGGTGCCTTCTGCCCCTATCTCCACTAGGTGTACCCCACTACTCCCCAAGCGATCGGCTCCCTACCGTAGATACCCGTGCTGGTCCCACAGTGCGGTGTATCACTCCCCTAAAGTGGCCACCTGATAATGTCAACGGTGCACGGCTTTATATCTACACGATGCAACAACGGCTTATCTACCAGCCCGGGCCCACACACGCATATGAAACCCGTTGGACTTGCATTGCCACCGCTAACCCGTTTTGGCCTCTTATAATCAAGCCCAATATGCGTGTCCCGTCACTCGACATGGGTCGAGCCCACAAAGATACGTTTGGGATATTGGTTGAAATGGGCCCCCACAAGCTACCCACCTAAGCTTGTCACTTATCTAGTGTATCCCACTTAACCCTTTAATCGTGTTTAATTACATGTTTCACTTGGTTAAGTATTCTAATCGTATTTTCTATTGCCACCCAAGGCAACCCACTAGATTCCACATGCCACCCAAGGCAACCATTAAATTTCCACATGCCACCCAAGGCACCCACTTAACCCCTCATGTCCCACTACATGCGAATATGGTTAAGTGTTTCTTAATTAATTAAGACCGTTATCTCCCATAAAGACCTCCCACATTAGACTGGCTGTTATGACCGCCTGGTTAAGCCGGTAGGGTCCGGGCAGTCTTACGTCATAACAGAGTCTAACCTCGTGTCTTTACTTTAATCACGTATTTAATTTATGGCTAAGACCTCTCACATTGGGCTGACATTTGTAGCAACTGGTTAAGTCGGTTGGGTCCGGGCAGTTTTACACTACAAATGAGTCCAACCTCGTGTCTTAGTCGATTAATTACACCTAATTAATCACCCCCATATTAATTATCCCTAATTAATATCAAGTTTTCCATAACATGGGTAGACCTAACTCAATAGGTAAATTCCCATGGGGTAGACCTAACTCAATAGGTAAATTCCCACTTATGGTAATTTATTTTTATGGTATGCTTAATCATACCCAATCATACTTTTATTAACATATTTACCAACCCCATCGTTCCCCGTGTAAATCGTTCTCATGACATAGAAAAGGGGAAGATCCATTACAAATATCATGGGTTTAGCATATAACTTTGTCATGGGTTAAGAGGATGTCAACTTGCATATATGAGCATATATTAACCCAACTACATTTAACCCAAACTTGCATATTATCATACACATGATTTGCATAACATGTTGCATATGAGCTTGCAAATTATCATACACATATCTTGCATAACATGTTGAACTTGCATATAAGCTTTCTCATAACTTGCATAACATGTTAAACATGCATTTAAGCATACACATAACTTGCATAAGCATTCACATACTTGCATAAGCATTCACATACTTGCATAAGCATGCATAACTTGCATATCATGTTAAATTTTCATTTAAGCATATACACAACTTGCATATGAACTTGCATATCAACCTACACATAACTTACATAACATCATACACATGACTTGCATATGAACTTGCATAACTCACTTTGTTAAACATGCATAAATCCACTTGTTAAATATGCATAAACCCACATATTAAACATGCATAAATCCACTTGTTAAATATGCATAAACCCACATATTAAACATGCATAAACCCACTTATTAAACATGCATAAACCAACTTGTTAAGCATGCATAAACCAACTTATCAAACATGCATAAATTCACTTATTAATTATGCATAAACATAGAAAAACATAGAGTAGCATATCATTACAAATGATTCAAACTCACTAATCCGCATCTAAGACCATAAGTCTCATTACACCCAATCTACTTACTTTAACAATTGATGTTAAAGTGATAGAAACTCACCAAAACCAAGATTAGCAAACTTATGAAGTGGAATTAGTTGCTAAATATGAAGATGGTGATGATTAGAGATTGATTAGAGAGTGATTAGCTTGCAACTTCCTTCATAAACAAGTGGAGGCTCCTTTTAAGATTTAATTTGGCGGCATGAGGCCATCATTTCTATTTTTAGTATGGATTAGGGTAGGTTTAGGGTGTATTTATAGATTAGGAGAGTGTTTTAGGCCCTTAGATTAACCCTAAATTAGATTAGGTCCGTTAGATTTAGGAAATCTCTAGAACCCAGCCCAGCCCTAGCCAGAAAACCAGATCTGGTGCACCCAAGCACCCTGGTTCGACACGCCGTGTCGACAGGCAAGTCGACTCCCCCTGTCGACAGGCCTGTCGACAGCCCTGTCGACATGGTCAAGGCGGGAATTCTCCCGCCTGGCCCCGCTGGTTCTAATTTGAAATCTGAATTTAAATTTCTAAATCTGTTTTTAACTTTGAATTTTCTGCAAACTTCTTTGGGCCATAACCGGGCCATACGGACTCCGATTCTCGAAAACTCGGACTCTATTTCGCGTATTTTTCCGAGACGAACGCAATAACGCAGCCCGTTACCCCCAATTCCCACGTCTGAGATTATTTATCCTGTAATTAGTGAATTTTAGTATTAACTAAAATTCGGGGTGTTACATTCTCCCCTCCTTAAAGGATTTCGTCCCCGAAATCTCTAAGCTAAGGAGAATGCATATCCTACCATCCAAACAGCCATCTACTCAATCCATCAAAACACGGGCATCCATTGTCCTTAAAACAATTTCTAATGATGTATGAGCATATGCAAAAGTGTGTGTATATGTTCCCTATCTAATGTATGAACATATGCAAACCATGATAGTGCCATGCATCCATTATGTATGCGAGAGAACCCTATCGACACATACAATATCTACATGAGTGCACAATCATCCACCAAAATGCATCATCCATATGATAACACAATCATTATACATCCATAAATATAGCTTCCTATACACAATTTTATGCAATATGCAATATGAAGTGATTGAGCCGATCTAGTGCCTAGAGTGTGTGTACATGCATCCACGAGCAACCACTAGCAACCACTTGCATCCACTTGCATCCATCAACCATAACATGTCTCAAACACATGTTTCAACCATAGGTTTACCCTATCTAAAGGTCAATTAGTACTAACGAGAGGATATACTAAAGATAAGATAAGTACTAGACAACGATAGAGGAGAAAGTAAAGACATACCCTCTAAAAGAAATGGGTACAATGAACGCATCTTCGCTTCCGTCTCCCAAGTTGCGTTGCTCTCATCTCCTCCCCATTGCACTTTGACTAGTTGAACCTCTCTGTTTCTCAACTTCCTAGTCTCTGACCCAAGGATGCGAGTAGGAGCTCGTCGAATAGTCGCATCACGCTCTACCTCTACATCTCTAAGCAAGCTCGGCTCTACCACCTCTGCGGTCTCATGTAAGCATTTCCTCAAATGGGACACATGGAATACATCATGTACACCACTAAGTCTGTCGGGCAACTCCACTCTATATGCCATCCGTCCGATCCTTTCCTTAATAGGAAACGGCCCAACAAACCTCGGTGCTAACTTCCCAACGGATCCAAAGCGAACAACACTTCTTAACGGAGATACTTTGACAAAAACCATGTCCCCAACTTCAAACTCAAGATCCGTCCTTCTCTTGTCCGCATAAGATTTTTGCCTATCCTGCGCTGCTTTCATCCTTCTTCGAATCAAGTCAATCTTCTCAGAAGTCTCCCTAACCATATCAGGCCCAAGCAAGATCTTATCCGTAGATTCCCACCAACATGTAGGTGATCGACAAGGCCTTCCATAGAGAGCTTCGAAAGGAGCCATACCAATACTGGACTGAAAGCTGTTATTACATGCGAACTCCACCAATGGAAGATGCTCTTCCCATGTACCTCCAAAATCTAGGATACAAAGCCTCAAAAGGTCTTCTAGAACACGATTCACCCTCTCAGTCTGGCCGTCTGTCTGAGGATGATATGCGGTGCTCAGACACAATTGAGTCCCCACTGCTTCTTGCAAACTTCTCCAGAACTCGCTAGTGAAGATAGGATCTCGATCACTCACTATGCTAGAGGGTACCCCATGCAATCGAACTATCTCTCGAAGATATACAGAAGCTAGCCATGGAGCGGTCCTCTTGCTCTTCACAGGTATGAAATGGGCGCTCTTAGTAAGTCTGTCTACCACCACCCAAATTCCTGTATTACCCTTCCTCGATCTGGGTAACCCGTCAATAAAATCCATCGAGACGCTATCCCACTTCCATTGCGGAACTTCCAATGGGTGAAGCAACCCACCAGGTTTCTTTTGCTCCGCCTTCACTTGTTGGCACACCAAGCATTGAGCGACATACTCGGCCACATCTTTCTTCATACCGGCCCAGAAGAAAACCCTCTTCATGTCTCGGTACATCTTGTCCCCACCGGGATGAATAGTCATCCTAGAACGGTGTGCATCATCAAGAATAGCCTTCCTCAAACCCTCGTCTTGCGGTACACAAAGTCTACCGTCTCTACGCAAGCACCCCCTATCGTCTAGGGTGTACCTACTCAAATGGCTGGATGACTCCCCCCTTATGAGCTTCTCTACCAACTCAACCAACTGTGGGTCGTCCCTCTGTGCTTCTCCAATCCGCCCCAAAAGAGTAGGTCTAACCTCCAAGGATGCTAGCAAAACGGGTACATAATCAATGGAAGGTCTGAAATCAAACATCGAGATAAATTCCAAGCTTCGTCGTTCCACGAACAATGGACTCAAGGACAACCTCTTCCTGCTCAAGGCGTCCGCCACCACGTTACCCTTGCCAGGGGTATACGCTATCTCGAAATCATAGGATGCTAAGAATTCCATCCACCTTTGCTGTCTCAGATTCAAATCCTTCTGAGAAAACAAGTACATCAATGATTTGTGGTCAGTGAACAATTCGAATCTCTCACCAAGAAGATAATGGCGCCAAATCTTTAGCGCAAAAACAATAGCGGCCAACTCTAAATCATGGGTAGGGTAATTTTTCTCATGTGCCCTCAACTGCCTTCCACCATAGGCTATCACCCTTCCCTCTTGCATTAAGACTGCGCCCAGCCCTGTCCCACAAGCATCAGTATAGACAACAAATGGCTTGCTCCCATCTGGCAACACTAAAACTGGAGCGGTGGTTAAAGCTCTCTTTAACCGTCGGAACGCATCATCACAATCTACGTCCCATGTGAAAACAAGATTCTTCTTTGTTAAGCGGGTTAACGGGGCCGATATCTTTGCGAAGTCTTTGATAAACTTCCTATAATAACCCGCCAACCCCAAGAAACTTCTTACTTCGGTAGCATTTTTCGGAACCTTCCAATCCTGAATTGATACTACCTTCGCGGGATCCACAGCTATCCCTTCCTTGGAGACCACGTGCCCCAAGAACCGCACCTCTTTCCGCCAGAAGTGACATTTAGAGAATTTAGCCTTAAGGCTATGTGCCCGAAGAGTCTTCAATACCTCCCCAAGATGTAGGGCATGCTCTTCTTCACTCTTAGAAAATACTAAGATATCATCCACAAAGACCACCACGAATTTATTAAGGAACTCCCTGAACACCCTACTCATCAAATCAACAAAGTATGCAAGGGCGTTCGTCAACCCAAATGGCATCACCAGCCACTCATAGAAACCATCCGGAGTTCTGAAGGCAGTCTTGTCTATGCTATCCTCAGCCACCCTCAACTGATGAAACCCCGTGGCTAAGTCCAACTGAGAAAATACTGAAGCGCCAACCAACTGATCGAAAAGATCATCAATCCTCGGCAATGGGTGTCTATTCTTCTTTGTGAGCTTGTTGAGTTCTCTATAGTCTACACAAAGTCTGAGGGACCCATCCTCCTTCGTAGCAAATACTACTGGAGCACCCCACTCCGATATACTTCGTCTTATGAACCCCTTCTCAAGCAACTCCCCTACTTGCTTATGGAGTTCCCTCCTCTCACGAGGAGCCATGTGGCGCACTGGTAAAGATACAGGTTTAGCATTATCCACCAGATATATTCGGAAGTCAATCTCCCGCTTCGGAGGTAAGCCCTTCACCTCCTCAAACACATCCGGATATTCCCGGACCACTCTAACAGATTGCATACTCTCGACCGAAGCGTCAAGCGACTCAAGATAACTTAGCATAACAGAATCCATGGGATTACAAGAAATCTCGAGAGTGTTACCCAAGCGGGTCATGAGCCTAACAACTCTCCTTTCGCAATCAAGAACGGCACCATTACTGGATAACCAGTCCATGCCCAAAATCAACCCATAGCCCGTGAAGCCCAACACAAAAGCATCACATCTAAATTCAATGCTAAGTACAGAAATCTTCAAACCCAAACATATCATGGACAAATAAGTGGAGCCCCCAATTGGGTTTGAAACAACCAAGGGATCATCTACCAGACTGGTGTCTAAGTGCAGTGACTCAACTAATGATGATGAGATAAACGAATGCGATGCGCCTGAATCAAACAATGTACGGACAGGATGATCAAATAGAAAGACCAGACTTTCAACGGAGATAGTTCTACCTCTTTCCTGAATTGGTGGTACTGCGAGAGCCTGTACTTGCCCCCTAGCCTGACTCGGTGCCGTAAGAGCTTGCACCTGTCCTCCTGAGGTAGACCCTGTCCTTTGCCCCTTCTTAGGACAATCTTTCACTAGATGCCCTGCTTCGCCACAGTGGAAGCAGCCAGTCTTCTTCTTCTTGCGACAATCCTTGCTTAGGTGGCCAGGTGTTCCACAATTGAAACACTTCTTCTTCTTGCCTTTGCCACCGTTGCCTTTCCCACCTTTGTTTTGTTGTTGTTGCTGAGGTCTCTTTTGATCTCCCTTCTTCCCGGGTGCCCTATTAGCATTGGGACCCTTCTCTTCTTCATGCATGAGTGCCATGTCAACTAACTTTTCAAAGGTGGCCCCCATAGGGATATGAGTCATAGCCAACCCATGCATCGGTTCATTCAAGCCTTTCACGAACCTCAATGCCTTCTTCTCCGGTGTATTCACCATGTCTAGGCCAAACATTGCCAATTGATTAAACTTGTTGACATATTCCTTCACCGAGAGATTTCCTTGCTTTAGAGTCAAGAATCTTTCCATATACAAGTTTTCCTCCGCCCTTGAGAGAAACTTTGCCACAAATCTTTGCCTAAAATCCGCCCAAGAGTCAACGGGGCGTTCTCCATTAGTGACCTCCCACCAGAATGAGGCCTCTCCCTTCATTAACCAAGCAGCCAACTTGACTTTCTTTCCTTCTTCCATCTCAAAGATATCTATCAATTCTTCCACCTCCTTAAGCCAATCTCTAGCCTCCACAAAAGTTTCAGATCCTTGAAAAGGTTTCCCTCCCATAGCTTTAAATTCCTTGCAAGTCTTAGCAAAAGTATCCGTGCGAGGAGGAGGGGGAGGAGGAAGATCGGGTGCTACGGTTGGTGGAGGAACATTTGCTGGACCCGCAGTGGTGGCCCTAGCCTCCATCAATCTCCTATACCATGCTGGTACCGTCACACCCTCCGGAAAGTTAAGATTCTCGGCCATGCTGAAACGAAAAAGGAAAGATTCAAAACGGAGAATTCGAAGGATATAGATATGGCTATTGGGGATTATGCTTTTCCTTCAAAAACCTTTCTCTTTAAAGACATGTTTTTGAAAATATCTCTTCCAAAAATGTTTTAGAAAAATAGTTTTCTAAAAGTTTTATCTGTTCCGGTAACCTTTGCTCTGATACCACGTGTAACACCCCACGCCCGCTATGGTCACTCACTAAGGGAATGCCATAGCATCGGTGGAGTATTTTAGTGAATATAGAACAGAAAAATTACAACAAGACAGATGTAAATAGTACTTGAAATTTAAAACATCATCTCATAATAGCGGAAATAAACATGTCTGGTTACATCATAAAACCACGATAAAAGTCAAGTACAATATCCGTCAAAATAAAGAAGTACATAATCCCACTCTCTCATACAATAGCCAGAACAAAAGAAAAGATAACTGGATAACTGGAGCTTTACATCTATCCAAGCTCCTAAAGACTGGAACAACAATCCGATCAAGCTCCACTACTGCTAGGATCCACCGTAGGACCTGAGGGTTGGGAAAAAAAGATAAAAACAACGGGGTCAGACATAAGTCTGAGCGAGTCCTATAACTTTAACAATACAATCATTAAAGTAACCAGAGAAGATATAAACTTGACCCACGGTAATGTCTGGGGATGAATGGCTACACTAAGCAGCTTGGTAGACTTAGGATAAACTAAGATAACCGTAAAGACGCATCTACCCACCCAAGGATAATTACTACACTGCACCACACCAGTCATTCCTACTCAAAGATTGATCCCACCCAAGGACTTAAAGAAAGATGTAACTAGTAGTTTCATGTACCCCTAGCTGACCACATAGGTGCCGTCTGCCCCTATCTCCACTAGGTGTACCCCACTACTCCCCAAGCGATCGGCTCCCTACCGTAGATACCCGTGCTGGTCCCACAGTGCGGTGTATCACTCCCCTAAAGTGGCCACCTGATAATGTCAACGGTGCACGGCTTTATATCTACACGATGCAACAACGGCTTATCTACCAGCCCGGGCCCACACACGCATATGAAACCGTTGGACTTGCGTTGCCACCGCTAACCCGTTTTGGCCTCTTATAATCAAGCCCAATATGCGTGTCCCGTCACTCGACATGGGTCGAGCCCACAAAGATACGTTTGGGATATTGGTTGAAATGGGCCCCCACAAGCTACCCACCTAAGCTTGTCACTTATCTAGTGTATCCCACTTAACCCTTTAATCATGTTTAATTACATGTTTCACTTGGTTAAGTATTCTAATCGTATTTTCTATTGCCACCCAAGGCAACCCACTAGATTCCACATGCCACCCAAGGCAACCATTAAATTTCCACATGCCACCCAAGGCACCCACTTAACCCCTCATGTCCCACTACATGCTAATATGGTTAAGTGTTTCTTAATTAATTAAGACCGTGATCTCCCATAAAGACCTCCCACATTAGACTGGCTGTTATGACCGCCTGGTTAAGCCGGTAGGGTCCGGGCAGTCTTACGTCATAACAGAGTCTAACCTCGTGTCTTTACTTTAATCACGTATTTAATTTATGGCTAAGACCTCTCACATTGGGCTGACATTTGTAGCAACTGGTTAAGCCGGTTGGGTCCGGGCAGTTTTACACTACAAATGAGTCCAACCTCGTGTCTTAGTCGATTAATTACACCTAATTAATCACCCCCATATTAATTATCCCTAATTAATATCAAGTTTTCCATAACATGGGTAGACCTAACTCAATAGGTAAATTCCCATGGGGTAGACCTAACTCAATAGGTAAATTCCCACTTATGGTAATTTATTTTTATGGTATGCTTAATCATACCCAATCATACTTTTATTAACATATTTACCAACCCCATCGTTCCCCGCGTAAATCGTTCTCATGACATAGAAAAGGGGAAGATCCATTACAAATATCATGGGTTTAGCATATAACTTTGTCATGGGTTAAGAGGATGTCAACTTGCATATATGAGCATATATTAACCCAACTACATTTAACCCAAACTTGCATATTATCATACACATGATTTGCATAACATGTTGCATATGAGCTTGCATATTATCATACACATATCTTGCATAACATGTTGAACTTGCATATAAGCTTTCTCATAACTTGCATAACATGTTAAACATGCATTTAAGCATACACATAACTTGCATAAGCATTCACATACTTGCATAAGCATTCACATACTTGCATAAGCATTCACATACTTGCATAAGCATGCATAACTTGCATATCATGTTAAACTTGCATTTAAGCATATACACAACTTGCATATGAACTTGCATATCAACCTACACATAACTTACATAACATCATACACATGACTTGCATATGAACTTGCATAACTCACTTTGTTAAACATGCATAAATCCACTTGTTAAATATGCATAAACCCACATATTAAACATGCATAAATCCACTTGTTAAATATGCATAAACCCACATATTAAACATGCATAAACCCACTTATTAAACATGCATAAACCAACTTGTTAAGCATGCATAAACCAACTTATCAAACATGCATAAATTCACTTATTAATTATGCATAAACATAGAAAAACATAGAGTAGCATATCATTACAAATGATTCAAACTCACTAATCCGCATCTAAGACCATAAGTCTCATTACACCCAATCTACTTACTTTAACAATTGATGTTAAAGTGATAGAAACTCACCAAAACCAAGATTAGCAAACTTATGAAGTGGAATTAGTTGCTAAATATGAAGATGGTGATGATTAGAGATTGATTAGAGAGTGATTAGCTTGCAACTTCCTTCATAAACAAGTGGAGGCTCCTTTTAAGATTTAATTTGGCGGCATGAGGCCATCATTTCTATTTTTAGTATGGATTAGGGTAGGTTTAGGGTGTATTTATAGATTAGGAGAGTGTTTTAGGCCCTTAGATTAACCCTAAATTAGATTAGGTCCGTTAGATTTAGGAAATCTCTAGAACCCAGCCCAGCCCTAGCCAGAAAACCAGATCTGGTGCACCCAAGCACCCTGGTTCGACACGCCGTGTCGACAGGCAAGTCGACTCCCCCTGTCGACAGGCCTGTCGACAGCCCTGTCGACATGGTCAAGGCGGGAATTCTCCCGCCTGGCCCCGCTGGTTCTAATTTGAAATCTGAATTTAAATTTCTAAATCTGTTTTTAACTTTGAATTTTCTGCAAACTTCTTTGGGCCATAACCGGGCCATACGAACTCCGATTCTCGAAAACTCGGACTCTATTTCGCGTATTTTTCCGAGACGAACGCAATAACGCAGCCCGTTACCCCCAATTCCCACGTCTGAGATTATTTATCCTGTAATTAGTGAATTTTAGTATTAATTAAAATTCGGGGTGTTACACATATATAACTTATACATCGAACGTACAACTTATACAACGCTTATACATGAGGTGTACAACGCTTATATAACTCATACATCGACTATATAATTTATACATCGTCGTTTTCCATATCGTTTATAAATTAGAAATCTCACATTGGGTTCCACTCCACCAGAAATAGCAGAAGGCTCAGAAAAATATGCGGTCTCTGCTAGAAGGTAGAAGACGTCCACACGAGTCCACTGTTTCTTGTTTCACTGAATTTCGTCAACACACGAAAAAGATATGATTTTTCAAAGTTTGCAACGGATTAAAGGTGTCAAAACTGTTGAAAATATATATAGCCGTACCTCAGTTGAAAGGTTCAAAACTAGGTTTGGATTTATCTCGAAATCCGTGTAGCTATTCGTCGATCGGCCTTCGCAGCGTCGAAGGGGGAGGAGAGGCATGCCTGCACCTCTGACGGCGGCGAGCTCGGTGGTCAGAATCAGGTGGGGCGGCGAAGTGAAGGCGGCGACTTCTCGGCGTCCGTTCTCCCAAATACACAATGAAAAAATCGAAACCAGGTATGGATTTGAAGATCTCGAGGAGCTCTGCAAAATCTTCAACTGGAGGAGGGGCTAATTTTGCGTGGATTGATTGGAAAGTGGACGGGTAGATTTAAAGCGATTTCCTCCTTCGACGTCGGGGAGAGAGAAAGAGTTTTCTTTTTTTATAAAAATTATGATTGGCTGGTGGGTTTTAAAGGGGTTTTCTGACACGACCACCAATCTAAACCCAACGACTGTCATCCCTAACGTTTTACCCCCATTCCGAACATAATGGGATATGTTTCGTAGGCCTATTCGACTGTTTTAGTCAGTTTTCCTCCAAATTAAAATATAAAACATTCAATATTTAATTTGAACGTGCATTTCAATTTGCCAGGGCCACAAACTGATTCGAAAAATTCCAGAAAAATAAATCTAGCAATGTTTTGACGATACGGTCCCAACAAAACTAGTTTCGTCGAATTCTGAGACTGTTTGCAAAAAGGCCCATTTCTGGTCAATCCAATCTAACTGTAATTGACCAAAACACGTTTTCATTTGCCACGCTCACATACTAGCTTCAAAAATTATGAAATTTGAAACCTAGCAATAACTTCACATCCCGGATCCAACAAAAGTGGTTTCATCGAATTCTGAGGTCGTTTGCAAAATGGCCAATTTCACGGGCTATATAAATTCCATAGCGACCTTTCTGAAAATTCATTTGGCCATAACTTTTGCTTTCCGCTATGAAAATTCGATTTTTCTGATTCATTAGAAAGGTATTCACTAACAGATTTAAATATTTTTAGTTTCACTCAAATCCATTTTGTTTTGCACCCGGTACAGTCCGACAAAGTTTGAATTCAATTTTTGAAACTACCGCGCCATTTCAGGCCTTGTTTATAATTAAAATTAGTTATATTCATTTTCAATTGTCGATTCAAACTCACTTTTCATCGCTATTATTTAAAATATTTATTTTAAATATTCAAAATCCATTATTTTAGCCAATTTAAAAATTTTAAATTGGTTCAGATTTTCTGGGTCATTACAATCTCCCCCAATTAAAACTTTTCGTCCCCGAAAAGGAACAAAGTCGAAAGTGGTTTGATTAATCAACTCTACGTTCAATCTGGCTTCAATTCTCCAACTTTTCAGTTTATGAGAATTCTCAAATTCTTCAAAAATTTGGCTAACACCCGGAATTTTCGAAAAATTTCGCCATAACCTCCTTTGTACGGGGAGAGGTTTGGAAATTTATTGGGCCGTATTAGGTACCCAATAAATCCTAATAAGCACATACATATTTATAGTGATATATTCTGGTGTTTACAGGGGAGCGTGTATTGATAATAACTCCAGAGAATAAATTATCGTCACCCTGTCAAAGCCTGAGGGAGTGTGTATTTTAAATGCTCCAGAGGATAAATCCTCGTCACCTCGTCCCGTGTGGGAAATAAATTGTCCATGTGCCGTATCTAATAACTAGAGAGACGTGATTATTGTCAACTCCAGACCCGTGTGGGGTTTTTATTAATCCGGCAATTTTATCGTTACAATTTAAATAGTCCATGTCAGTCATCAGTTCAACCTGTAAAATATAGTCATCGCCATACAAGCCTCTCGCTCGTATGGTAAATCTTCCACCTCGTCACACAAGCTCCAAATGCTTATGTGGTATATGATGAAGTATGCCTATCTTCAGAAGTATGCCATGCAATGTAGTTCAAAATTAATTGTTACTATCCTATGGCGTCATTTATCTTTACACACAGAATAACCAGCACTCCGCATCCAATGGCATTCACAGGAGTTGATATAATAATATTTCGCATCCAACTCATTAAGGTTTAACTATTTGTCGGGCACGCAAATAAAATCTTTACTCAACAGCTAATCCATTTACCTGTTCAAACATATATAATGCACATGTATATATTTCTATCTATTTTCTAATCAGTTCAATGTGTGATATAATTGAATAAATTCTACCATTATTCTCTTATTAATTAAATTAACTATTGTTTCAACAATTTTAATTAATCAAATCTATTATCACACAACACAAACAACAATCAATTTGTTTTTAACTTTTCAAAATCATACAAATTAATCCCTATACTCTTTTAAAATCATTCAGACTATAGAATTAAAAGTGCACGTCTGTGGAAAGAAAATAGTCAACAAGTAGAGAACTAATTGGTAATGCAAAGTATGGTAAATGTACCTTGCACCGGAGTCAATCAGAGATATCCACTCGGCATCTAGGATAGGCTTTCTGAATGCTCTCCTCAGTTTCCCATGTACAATCTCGCGGATCTCCACTCCATTGCACTTTGACTAAGTGAACCCTCTTGTTCCTCAGTTCTTTGGTTTCTTTGCCAATGATCTTGAGTGGCTCTCTTCTCACAGCTAATTTTGGAGTAATTTCAGTATCTTGTTGAGCTGCTTCTTCCACAATCAAGTCTGGATCATGAACGTGCTTTCGAAGTTGAGATATGTGAAATACATCATGCACTCCAGGCAACCAATTAGGCAATTTGACTCTATAAGCGAGCGTTCCGATCCGTTCAAGAATAGGAAACGGACCAATGAATTCGGGCTCCAACTTTCCAGTTTTACCGAACCGGATCACTCCTCTCATCGGCGATACTTTCAAATATACGTAGTCGCCAACAGCAAAGGATATATCTCTTCTTCTTCTATTGGCATACCTCTTTTGTCGGCTTTGAGCGACCAGTAATCGCTTCTTAATAAAGTCGACTTTGTCGGCAGCTTCTCGGATCATATCTGGCTCCAACACAAGTCTATTTCCGGGTTCGACCCAACAAGCAGGAGATTGGCACGGTCTACCATATAATGCTTCGAATGGCGACATTGTCAAACTTGCCTGGTAGCTGTTGTTATATGAGAATTCAGCCAAATGTAGGTGGTCTTCCCATGATCCACCGAAATCTAGAACACAAGCCCGCAATAGATCTTCTAAAATACGATTCACCCTCTCAGTCTGACCATCTGTCTGAGGATGATAAGCGGTGCTTAGATTCAGCTTTGTTCCCAGTTCTACTTGAAACGCCTCCCAGAATTTTCTAGTGAATATTGTATCTCTATCACTGACTATACTGAGCGGCACTCCATGTAATCTAACAATTTCCTTGAAATATATTTGCGCCAGACTCTGAGCAGTTCTGTTTGATCTGACAAGTATGAAATGGGCAGTCTTCGTGAAGCGATCTACGATCACCCAAATACTGTCATTTCCTTTTCTGGTTCTGGGCAAACCATCAATGAAGTCCATGGAAATATGTTCTCACTTCCAACCAGGAACGTCTAGCGGTTGTAACTATCCCGCCAGTTTCTGTTGGTTGCTCTTGACTAGCT